>CM067169.1:20117874-20163595 GCA_034093135.1 Erigeron breviscapus | reverse complement strand
TGAAGTACATGAGCTGGTACAGAAGCCAAGCATTAATGAAAAAGAACTTGGGGCTTCTGTGAGTGCTAGTATTGTTGAAAATCTGAAGTCTGAGCTATCTCAAAATCTTGTTGCTCAGATTTCAGAGTCTATATCTCAGAAAGTTGGACAAGAGGTCAGATTGATGATTGCTGAACTGACCAAGGATACAAATGACAAGGTGGAAAAGGCTGTAACTGAAGTTAAAAATTCAGTTTCCACGCTTGAAGGTTCAGTTCAGAATCAGTCAAAGCAATTGGAGGAAATCTTAACTCTTTTGAAGAAAGAACCTGTCACTGCTCCTCCTCCCCCTGCATCCTTCACTGATGAAGATCGAAAGATGCTTAAAGACTTGAAAGATCAAGAAGCACTGAACCTTAGTTCATCATTCAGACTAAAGTCTCAGTTTGCTACAATGGCTAAAGGCATTTGTGAGTGTCTAGAACAACAAAGTTGGGAACCACTGAAGGCACTCAAATCTACTATTGATCTATATGCAAGACTGCCTTCAGAGATTCCCAAAGGGGGAAGTGGTGTGCCTATTGGTTTGCTGGCAAGTACTCAAGAGATGATTCAAGCAACCAAGAAGCAAACTGAGGTGCCATCTGAAAGTGCCTCAGTTCAGGGGGAACAAGTTCAGATTTCTGAAGCTGGTAGAAAAGATAAGGGAAAAGCCTTGGTGATGGCAGAGGAACCAAAGAAAGTTGTTAAAGGTCTGGTCTGGTTGTTGGAGAGAATGTTGATGAACAAGGCTATCCACTCCACGATCCTAATGCTGATAGCAAGAAGTTAGAGACTCTGCAGAAGCAAGTCTCTAACCAATTTATTATGTGGAGTGAAAACAAGGAAAGGGAAAGGGTTCAACACCAGAGTATGGGAACCCTTGACCATATTGATGCTGCATCTCTTGGACTTTCACTAGAAAGGTTTCAGAAAGTCAAGCATGATCCAAGAGTGCAGAAGGCTGTGAAAGATATGCTGGATTACGAGTATGGGGTGAACTACTCTCCTCTAGAACAAAAGCTGGACCATCTCACTTTCAAGATGTCCATCCAAGACTTGGTGAAAAATAGAGAGATGGAAATGGCCAGAAAGAAAAAGGAGATTCTGGCTGGAGTTCAGAATGTGGAGAAAGAGTTGTTCAGACCACCAACAAAGCCCAAAACTGGAACAAGGACTGGAAAGAAAGATTCTCGTGATGTTGTCCATACTTCAATCAAACCAATTTCTGATGATGCTGCTGAGATCCAAAGAAAACATGAAAAGGATCAGTATGATCATTATATGAATCATCGATCGCATCCAGCCAAAATTGTTGATATGGTAGTTGCTAAGGCTGATGGATTGAAGTTGTTCGATTTGGTTGTGAAAAGAGAAGGAAGGGCTACTGAAGAATATACTCAGGTTCAGTTCATGAGTTTGGCATATCTGAGCACAGGGAGATGATCCAGGTTCTAAAAGGAAAGCCTAAGTCTGCCTTGACTGGTGCATGGCTAGCAAGAATTCAGCAAAAGATGCAAGCCAAGGTAGAAATTGAAGCAAGGCTATTTGATAAAAGGGATCAGTCTCCACTGAAGAGAAAACCTACTGAGGCACCTTCTGGTTCAAGGCCTGCCAAGAAGTAGTTTTCTATTCAGAATTATCATGTACTTGTAAATATTTACATTTGTAACTTTCATTTCAGTGTGTAATATATAAGTTGCAAATTGTGACAAATAAGTAGATGATAAGTTTAAGTTAGAAAAACACAAGTAAAATTCTGAGACATCAATGATCTATAAGATGTACTTAAGAAATTTTTACAACTTAAACAAAAAACTTGCATTTCAGACTTACAAACATGTATAGATAGAAGTCTGAGATGCATGCACTATTTCAGAACAAATAGGGGGAATTTGTTAGGTCGAGAATCGACCATGTATAATTTGTTCAGAAATAGCTTGAAGTTTAGTGAAGACGTTTTATCAGAATTCTGAGATGCCTCAGAATTCCTTCACTGAAGCTTCACTTCAGTTCAGATCGAGACAAATCTGAAGCATTCATTCTGAAGTCAAAGACTGAAGTATGAAGAAGAGAATCACCTCAGAAGCGAGCAATCAGAGTGATTCTACCAGATCGAAGACTGGAGCATCTCAGTGTTAAAGTATTTACAACACTTTACACTGATTACGAGGAAGACTTTATCCTTACACATTTACCAAGTTGATAGATTTATCTATTAATAAAAGGTACAATGTATAGGTATGGAACGTAGTACTATAAGTCACATCAAGCGACTTATATACTCTTCCTAGTGCAGCATATAAGGAATTATGACCTAATTCCTTAAATGCTCACAACCACATTTGTACGACATTGTCCATGTCATCATAGACTTTGTCTATAAATACTAAGTCTTCTCATAACTTGCAAAATGCTTGAAACTATTGCATTGCAACTTGTGAGATATACTCTAAGTAAACTTACGAGTATTTCCAAGTCATCTTGATCACTTGTATTTCGGGATTGTTTAGATATTTACACTTGGGTGTTTATCTTTGTTCCGCAACAATCCTTGTATTTGTTTATACATCAATAAATCAAATACATTAGAAAACAACGTATCTCAATGCTATTTACTTGATTATATTATATATATATATCTTTATATAGTTTCTGCCATTTGTTCTTGCATTAATTTATATTGTCAATTGTTTCTTGTTATCCACATCTGGATCGTAAACTGAACTTGTCCATTCAAGATCAGTTGTACTTGCCAGTCGAGTGTTAAGCACAAAATTTGGTCTTGGGTTGATTTAGGGTTTCAAATGGGTCAAATCGGGTTTTACTTGCATATGAGGCCAAGGGTTGGATTTGAATGATGAAACATGTTTAATTATGTTTAACTATGCTTGAAAATGGGTCTTGGAGCTATGCAAATCGATTTCATGGTCTAGATGTCAAAATTAGGGTTTTGGGTCGTGTTTGTATCAAAATCCGCTGCTGGTGCGCTTGTTCAAAACCCAGCGTAAGGTACGCCCCATATGGCGTAGCTTACGCCTCTCTCTAACTTCATTTTCCAAAATAGCCTATGTTTACGCTCGAAAACCTTGAACCAGACACCAAAATACTCATTTGTGGGCAAGCGTAACCTACGGTGTCTCTCAGCGTAGCTTACGCCCATAGAACCTTGCCAGCGTAGCTTACGCCCCTCCCTAGCCGTACCTTACGCCCATTCAGAAACCTCCTAGCGTAACTTACGGTGGGTCAGACCGTAGCTTACGCCCCCCTCTAAAGTTCATTTTCCTGTTTTGATTTCCTAGCTTGAGTTTCACTTTCCTTGGCACGAAACGAGCATTCATATAGGTCCTTTCTGGTCTCTTAAGTTATCTTACCCAGGTCATAGTGCATGTTCAAGTCCCGAGTTCAATTCAAAAGTCCATAAAAGTTAAATGAGGACATGATAGTATATATTGATACGTGCATGTATATCATGATAGGTTGTGATCGTTTGGCGATTAATTGACGTTCTAGCTCACTCTAAATTCGATAATCAAGGAAAAGGTGAGTTTTCGTAGCTTCCCTTACTCGTTTAAGAGTCGGGCTGAAAGGTGTTGATGTGTCTCAATATATACATATTTCCCACATCTTATTTGGACGTTTTAGGCACGGTTGATAGCCGTTTATACATGTTTTATGGTGCTTTATGGTATTTGCTAGTGATTTTAGGTCTACAGCAGGTACATTTCATTAAATGGTAGAAAACTTAGGAATGGTCCAAAGGCACTAACGGATGAAGAATGGTCGAAAACAAAGTTAAAATGGTGAAACCAGGCAAAACTCGCGGCGCGACCAGTAAACCTCGCGGCGCGAGCTCACAAGAAAACTCGCGGCGCGAGAAAAGAGGCTCGCGGCGCGAGTTTTTGGTCTGCAGTCCTCTGTTCGAATTTTGGAAGATCTCGCGGCGCGACCCGTGTACCTCGCGGCGCGACTTCGAGCTGACAACATGTTTTTCTCTCTCCTGGGGTATAAATACCAACCCCACTCAACCCTAAACCTAATCTTGGATACCACAGCCTACAAACTTTTCTTCCAGACGATTTTTAAGGGTTTTTCAAGGGTTTTCACTACTCCAACATCATTTGAAGACTTGAAGATTAATTTTGATTCTAGATTAGTGATTGTAGCTCGGTTGTAACCTCGATTTGGATTATTACTTCATCCTTGGTAACTATGTTCTCCTTGTTATTTGAATCTATAGTTATTTTCATTCTGAGTAGCTAAATCTCTATACATCTATGAAGATGAAGTGAAACAATTAGTTATGGTTGCATAATATTTTGAATTCAAATTGGTTTTACTTAACATTTTGTCAAGATCTTAATGAAGTGATTTCTTCTATTTAAACTCGTGTTCTTGGTGATATTTGTGTTCTTCGATAGTGGTACTAGTTGAATGCAAGTATTATTTGAGTTGTTTGTCTATGAATAACTCTTGCTAGGTCATGGTATGATAGTAAATGATACAAGTTGAATAGAAATTACTTTGTTAAGTGGATTTAACGGTTGGTGGTACCACGTTTCTTTCACAAAGATAAAATTGTTATTTAAATAATCAATTAAACTAGTTAGTTCAAGGAATTGTAGCAGGGGTGGTGGTACCACTTGTTGCAAGAAATTGCATTGATTAGGTGATTGAGTCGATTTTACAAACGGAGTGCACGCCGGTTGTGTTTTGTCTTGTCACGATTATTATCACCAACATTAAAGAATTTTGAGCTTAACCCATATGCAACCTAGACTTTTTGTGTAGCGGATTCGACATAGATGGCTTTTTAATTATTTGTCACAACTCCAACTATTTTCGTGTGCTCTCGATTGACGTCGGTTGAGTACTTTTATTTACTTGTTGATTACATAGCTTTCAGAAACGCAAAGTGACAATTCGGTCACAAACCAAAATTTCTCTTGATTTACATTTTAACAACCTTTAGTACAACAATCAGTCCTTGTGTTCGATCCTGGTCTTGCCAGTTAGCTATATTACATACGAACGGGTACACTGCCCGTAAGTGTGTTGTAGTCAGTTAGCGGTAGATCTTGTTATAAATTTTAAACTAGATTTCACACATCAAGTTTTTGGCGCCGCTGTCGGGGATTGATTTTTAGTACTTTTGGTTGAGATTCTGTGAATCGATCCTTTTTCGTGCTTCGCACGGAGAAGTTACTTGCTTTATTTCATTTTATTTTGCTTTAAGTGTACCCCAGGTGCTATTAAGGTTTGTTTGTTGTGTTGTGTTCGCAGAATATTTCCAGGTAGTGGATGAACACTCGAACTTCTGGGAGATCATTAGTGAAGGCCACATCCAATCCCGAAAAACTCAAAAAGCGCACCAAAACACAAACATCACAACCATCAACTTCCGACCCATTTTTCATAGACACCACTCCTAGACCCAGATCCGACCACATACTTCACGAGACTTATTACGAGTCGGGAAGTAACGAGTGGGGTTACCATTCCGAAAAAGAAGAACCACTTTCCGATAAAACACCTACTTCACCCGAATCACCGAGAACAACCGTTAACATGGCCGGGCAACAAAACCCCCCCGATCTCTTCAACATGAAGATCGAGGACCTTCCTCGAACTATACCAACTTCTCGCCAATCGGCCATTCGTTCTCCCGAGATTGACACTTTCACGGTGAAAGGCAACCATTTGCAAATGGTTAAGGATTTATGCTTTGACGAAAGGCATAAAAGGGACCCTCATGAGCATCTTGACAAGTTTAAGATGATTTGCAACTTATTCAATTATGGGGAAAATCAGGCCAACAACGTTAAAATGAAGCTTTTTCCCATGTCTCTCACGGGAGAGGCTCACAAATGGTTGAAAGGTTTGGCACCGGATAGTTTGACTACTTGGGGCGCGGTTAGGGAAGCGTTGATTGAGAGATTCTTCCCCGCTAATCGGGAAAGAGAGCTCATACTTGTAATTAGATCTTTTAGGCAAGATGAGGATGAGTCTATAGTTGAGGCTTGGTTAAGAATGAAAGATCTATTGTGGGAATGTCCCGGGCATGGGGTGAGTGACACCGAGATTGTGGGGATATTCATGGATGGGATGAATAGGGAGAGTTATGAGAAGATGGTAATGACGTGCGGAGGTAGCAATAGTTACAAAACCTCGAGTGAGCTTTGGAAAATGTTTGAAGATATGGCAAAAGCTCAAGTTTCTAGGACTTCAAATAGAGATAGGAGGTCACGTAAGGTAGTGGCTAGGGTTGATGAAGGAGAAACATCCGAGGTGATTTCTGAAATTCGGGCACTTTCAAACCGAATGGATGAAAGGTTCTCTATGGTGGAGAACAATTTTGGTGGGCTTGAGCGGGATGTGAAGATTATGGCCGGGGGATGTACTCATTGTGGAGGCCCACATCATCCCGATGAGTGTGATTCGGTTGCCCAAGAAGATGTGAATTTCGTGCAAAATCAACGCCAAGGCCAATACCAACCTCTCTTTCAACGGGGTGGCAACTTCCAAAGCCGATATCAAGGTAACCCTTCTAACTCTTTTAATTCTTATTCTAACAATCGTGGTGGTAATTTTCAAGGTAGGTGGCAAAAAGATAATCATGGAGCACCTCAACAACAACAACCACCATCACCTCCTAGGAAGGAAGAAAATCAAGGTGAAGGCTCATCTCTCATGGCTATGATGGCCAAGTTTCTCGATAAACAAGATAAGAGGGAGGAGGCTCAAGAGAAGCGAAATGCTTCAATGGAGAATTACTCCAAGCTTTTGAATGACAAGATTGGAGGGTTGCATGACAAGTTAGACATTAGCAACCGCAACAACCATGCTTTGATCTCCAACTTGGAAAAGAGAATTGATAGAATGGGAAACCAAGAAAGGCAACCGGGTACTCTTCCGAGCAATACCCAACAAAACCTGAATCAAGGCCAAGGGGGATCATGGAGAAATGGGGATGACAAGTACAAAGCACCCAAACACCGGAATGAAACCGTTAATGCCATAACCACACGGTCCGGAAAGGTAAGTACTCCTCCTATTGATAATTCTTGTATTTCTAACGTTTCTCCTCGAGATGGGCAGTTTGAAGAAGATATTGATGAAGAAGAAGAGATGGAGTCACCGCCGGTGGTGACCACTTCGGTCCCTAAAGCTACACCAATCAAGGAACCCGAAGTGAAGCCATACAAGCCCAAGATTCCTTTTCCTCAACGCTTGAGGAAGGAAAAGATCCAGGAACAATACAACAAGTTCTTTGACATGATCAAGACGGTTACTATCAATGTGCCGTTAGTTGATCTCATTTCGGGCATGCCTAACTATGCCAAGTTCATCAAAGAACTTGTGACGGACAAGAAGAAGCTTGATGAGGCAAAAGCAACTTTCCTCAATGAAGAATGCTCGGCGGTCATCCGAAACAAGCTTCCACCTAAGCTTTCGGATCCAGGGAGTTTTCTTATCACTTGCACTTTTAGTAGAAAATTGTCTTATAAAGCGTTGGCCGACCTTGGGGCAAGCATCAACTTGATGCCTTATTCCATTTTTAGAAAACTCTCCTTAGGGAAATTGAAACCCACTAAAATGAGCATCCGTCTTGCGGATCATTCTTTTCAATACCCATTGGGGGTGGCCGAGAACTTGCTAGTGCAAGTAGGCAAATTTGTGTTTCCGGTCGATTTTGTTATTTTGGAGATGGAAGAGGACACAAGGGTGCCTCTCATTTTGGGCCGACCTTTCCTATATACCGCGGATGCTATCATTTGGGTAAAGGACAAGGAAATTTCCTTGGGGGTCGGGGAAGACCGGATTGTGATTAAAATTGAAAAAACCTTGCAACATTCTTATTCTTCCGATGACACTTGTTTTAAAATTGATGTTATAGATAATGCGGTTGAATTGGAAATGTTGGAGCTTGTTGAAATTGATGGTGAGGGAAATGATGATCGCTTGGCTAGCATTGGAGAGGGAGATGTCACTAGTGACCAAGTGGAAGAGATTGAAGAGATTATGGCACTAAGCATGGATGACACCCCATTGGAGGAAGAAGGGTTTGAAGAAATTGAAAGAATTCCAAGTAACAAGCTGCCCACTTCCATTGATAATCCTCCTACGGATTTAGAGCTCAAGCCATTGCCCGATCATTTGGAATACGCATTCCTGGAAGGTACGTCTCTTCTCCCCGTTGTTATCTCCTCATCACTCTCGGGTGAGGAGAAGGCTAAACTCATGTCCATTTTAAGGGCCCATAAAAAGGCCTTTGCATGGAAGACATCCGATATACCCGGAATAAGTCCCGATTTTTGCAAACATAAAATCAATCTAATTAAAATGTAAAACCGGTGATTCAAAGGCAAAGAAGGCTTAATCCTAACATGAAAGATGTTGTAAAAAAGGAAATTGTTAAGCTACTTGATGCGGGTATTATTTTTCCAATATCGGATAGTCCATGGGTTTGCCCGGTACATTGTGTACCAAAGAAGGGAGGGATGACCGTTGTAACAAATGAGAAAAATGAATTGGTCCCAACTAGAACGGTTACCGGTTGGAGAGTTTGTATTGATTACCGTAAGTTGAATGAAGCCACCAAAAAGGACCATTTCCCTTTACCCTTCATGGACCAAATGCTTGAAAGATTGGCGGGTAATGAATTCTTTTGTTTTCTAGATGGTTTTTCCGGGTACTTCCAAATACCCATTGACCCTAATGATCAAGAGAAAACAACTTTTACTTGTCCTTTTGGAACATATGCTTATAGCCGAATGCCTTTTGGTTTATGTAATGCACCGGGTACGTTTCAAAGATGCATGTTGTAACACCCCGCTAAAGCGGAATATATGGGATGTACAGACAAGCACAAAAGCACACAGTACAAGTTCCAACACAGCCAATAACATAAAAGAAAAGAAGTATAAAAGTTATTACAGCATTTGGGATATACCCCGAATAGTTAATAATCAAAAGACAGAACAATTGTCTTGAAGTACTGGAGTCTGAACTGAATAAGCAAAGGGAGATCTTCACAGCTTCCGGTCTTGAACGTACGAACAATCGCCAAAAGAGATGAGCTTTAAAGAGGAAGACTCCTATGCTGAGAGATCTACTAGTCTAGCCTGAAAAGCATGCAAGTTCAAAGGTCAACTACAAAAGTAGTTGGTGAGATTCACATAAAGTACTAGTACGTATACATATAATAATATGTAGAGTAAGAACCAGTCATAAGATCTGTACGTTTAACAAAAGTGCTTTGTGACCGTAAGAACAGTACAAGAACATATAATGAACTTTAAATGAGTTGTCACTGCTAACCCGATTGGCCAGAACTGAACAGTAATGAACTTAAGTACATAATAATCAAGTACTTCACGAAGATCTAAATCAGAACAAGAACAGATAATATGCATCCTCCAGAACTGCGGAGAATGAGGGTGGGCCTACCCTAAACAGCGCTGTCATAATTATCTACGGTTCAATCCCTGAACTGTGGGATATGAATTGATAGCAGTGAATAAGAACTGAACAAGTACAAGTACGAACTAGAGCATGTTAAAGATCAATATAGTAGTAGGGAGGTATTTAAGATCCTGCCCATTCAAGACTTAAATACTCCCTTAAACAGTATAAATGTATTCAAGATCCTGCCCATTCAAGACTTAAATACTCTTTTAAATAATTAGGAATCATATCATAAGTACCTCGTAAGATCATAAAATAGTACGTGGAATAGTTCAAGATTATAATATAGTACGTAAAGTAGTTCAAGAACATATGTACAAGTACAAAGTAGTTTTCATGCTTTTCAGTCCCCGATAAAAGAACTTGAACAAAATGTACGAAAGGGGGATTAGTGAACTCACAGTGATCTGGTACCAGCACAGTAGTATAAGCACAAAGAACAAGCACAGAAGTAGATACGTTATATCTATCAGATTCCAAGTACGTCTTGATGGATGCCTAAGTACAAGTTATTGTTCATAGATATGCACACATATTAGTTCAAATGACTAATTAATTACTGAAATGTCCTTGATGAACTGATGATTTGGTCCCTTTGAAGCTCTTTGAACGTTTTGACTCAAAAGAGTTTAAATGAACTTTAAGTACATGAACTGGACTCGAACTGACCATCTTAGGACTCACATATAAGTACTTATCGTGTTAATGAGTTGAACGTGTCTTTAATAATGAACTTTAGTCTTAAGAACTCAATTTAGATGTTCATTGAACTTGTACTTTAATAATCAAGATAGAACATGCCTTTAGGGTACTCAATTAGGGTTTGCACAGTGTTCGCTGTTTTAGATCGGTTCATGAACTAGCTTTGGTGTTAATACGTAGCCTTTGATGTGTTTAATCTAATGATAATGATGTTAGGAACTGATTTGGTGTTTAATGATCAAGTGTGGTATGTTATAGAACAAGTTCAAGTTGTTTTTATGATTGCACAAAGTCGTTCTAGGGCTTTGGTTGCAAGGTCGTCCCACTGGACTTGCAAGATCGTCCCACTGGACTCTAGCAAGATCGTTTTATCTGACTAGAGGTCAAGATCGTTTTATGGTTCTTCAAGCTCAAGATCGTTCTATTGAGTCAAGGCCAGGATCGTCTTAGTGTCCAAGGCTCAAGGTCGTCTTAGGTTCCAATGTACAAGGTCGTCTTAGGTTCTAATGTACAAGATCGTCTTAAAGGTTGATAGCTCAAGATCGTTTTAGGGCACAATATGGTCAAGATCGTTCTAAGTCAAAGCAAGAACACATTCACCTTGATTCAAGAACAAGGGTTGAGCAAAACCGATCTTAGAAGATCAGTTACCCATTAATGTACCAACAACAACACAACATCACACGAGATCGAACGAACAAGAACTATAGAACATTGAGCAGCCTAGGACGATCTTGGGGACCAAGATCGTCCCACCCTAAGATCGTCCCACTGCCTAAACGGGTTGGAACAATGAACAGAACATAGCTTGGAGATTTAGATCGATTCCGGGACTTGTTAGAACATAGAACTAGTACATATATGCACAATAACATCATTTAATAACACTTTTACTGGTTTCCAAGATCAAATATCACATGAACAAGTTGTGACTTCAAGAACAAGTTGTACCTTCACTTTCAAAAACGGGTTTTGAGTTTAAAGTACGTTATGACCCAAATTTGTTCATACAAATGTTGTTAAACACATTTAGACACAAACCCATTAACATTTAACACAATTTTCATTCAAAAATTGGACCAAATCATCAAGAACATGAACTTGAAAAAGTACACTTTTAAATTGCTCAAAAAACCCATCAAATGTTGTTGTTACCTGAGAAATGATTCGAGAAGTATGTTTTGATTATCACAAGGATGCTAAAAGTACAAACAATTTTGATTAAAAAATCCAAAATCAAAGGATGCTCTTGTGTGTGTTTTAGGTGGCTGCAAGTGTGTGTTTTAGTGAGAGAAGTGAAAAAAAGGAAGAAGATGAACAGTGGTTGCTTCTCTCACTAGGGTTTTCCAACCTTCCTATTTATACCTTTCCACAATAAATGAACTTATTAAGTGCGAGGACTATTTGCGAACATTTTGAATTAGAACTTTTATGAACACGCACGTTTACGAACCGAACTTTAATATTTGATCGTACTTAATCAGGAACTCGTCAAATAAATCAAGATTTAAGATCAAATTGACCTTCATATAAGCATATAATTTAGGTCTAAAGTACGTCAAGAACCTAAATAAATTGAACTGTCTAGCCGTTCGAATGGCGAAAGTACTTTCTAAAGAACTTATTTAGAACATTTCTAAGACGGTTGTTACATTCTCCCCTACTTAGAGGATTTCGTCCTCGAAATTAAGAGTCTTGCCGATCAAAAAGATGAGGGTACTTCTTCTTAATGAAGTCCTCGCGTTCCCAAGTGTCATTATATCCATGTCTAGCACTCCAACGTACACGAACTAGTGGTACTCTGCTCTGTCTAGTCTGTTTAGCATCCCTATCAATGATCTCGATGGGCTCTTCAGTGAACTCAAGCCCTTCATCGATATGAACATCCTTAACAGGAATGACGGTCGGGTCGTCAGCCAAGCACTTCTTTAAATTGGACACGTGAAAGGTGTCATGAACATTGCCAAGTTCTAGGGGTAGTTCCAGTTTGTACGCAACTGGTCCAATCCGTTTAATGATCTTATAAGGTCCGATGTACCGAGGCGCCAATTTGCCTTTCTTGCCAAAACGGGCAGTACCTTTCCACGGGGAAACTTTTAATAGAACTTTATCGCCTATTTGAAACTCTAAGGGTTTACGGCGTTTGTCAGCGTAGGACTTTTGTCTGTCTTGGGCAGCCTTCAGCTTTTCTTTGATAACAGCGATTTTGTCAATAGTGAACTGTACAACTGGGAGCTTCATCCAGCTTCTTTCACCGGCGTCTAGCCAGCAAAGTGGTGATCTGCACTTACGCCCATATAAGGCTTCGAACGGTGCACACTGAATGCTAGTGTGATAGCTATTGTTGTACGAGAACTCGATCAATGGAAGATGTTTATCCCAACTTCCTCTGAACTCTAATGCACAAGAACGGAGCATGTCCTCCAAGGTCTGAATAGTACGTTCGCTTTGCCCGTCCGTCTGTGGGTGATAAGCGGTGCTCAAGTTAAGTCTAGTGCCTAATGCTTCTTGAAGTGACTGCCAAAAGTCAGATGTGAAGCGAGGGTCTCGATCGGACACTATTGATAAAGGGACACCGTACTTGGTCACAATATCGTCTATATAGATCTCAGCGAGTCTTTCCAGTGAGTAGTCATCACGAATTGGAAGAAAACGAGCTGATTTCGTCAGTCTGTCTACGATAACCCAAATAGAGTTATGGTTGTCTTTTGTACGAGGCAGTTTCATGATGAAGTCCATGGTAATATTTTCCCACTTCCACACCGGAACTTCTAACTGTTTCAATAACCCGGAAGGTTTCTGATGTTCGATCTTAACTTTAGAACATGTCAGACATCTACTGACGTACTCAAAGATCTCTCTCTTCATCCCAGGCCACCAGTAGTCTTGCTTTAAGTTCTTGTACATCTTGTCTGCGCCCGGATGAATCGAGTACCTTGAACTGTGAGCTTCCTGCATGATGATCTCTCTAACACCATTAGCTGCAGGGATCCAAACTCGGTTTTTGAACTTCCTGACTCCTTCGTCATCAATTCCCAGTTCTTGAGCGATTGGGCCTAACCGTTCTGCCTTTATGTTTTCTTTTGACTCCAATCCGATCTCTTGACCTGCGATCACACGTTGTTTCAAGTCTGTACGATCGGCCTCCTTGATAGACAAGATTTTGACTCGTTCTTTTCTGCTTAGAGCGTCAGCTACTACATTCGCCTTTCCGGGATGATACTTGATGTCACAATCGTAATCACTTAGTAACTCCACCCAGCGCCTTTGTCTCATATTCAGCTCTTTCTGATTATACACGTGTTGCAAGCTCTTATGATCGGTGAAGATAGTACATTTAGTTCCGTACAAGTAGTGCCTCCAAATCTTTAGGGCAAAAACAACTGCTCCAAGTTCTAGATCATGGGTGGTGTAATTCTTCTCATGCACTTTGAGTTGTCTGGATGCGTAGGCGATTACTTTGCCTCTTTGCATCAGTACGCAGCCTAGTCCTTGATGTGAAGCGTCACAGTACACGACGAAGTCTTCGGTGCCTTCTGGTAAAGCTAGAACAGGTGCTTCACACAGTCTGTCTTTTAGGGTTTGGAATGCTCGTTCTTGTTGTTCACCCCAAATAAAGTCTTTGGTCTTTGAGTCAGTTGAGTCAAAGGTAGTGCGATCTTAGAAAAGTTCTCGATAAAACGACGATAATAACCAGCTAGTCCAAGAAAACTACGAACTTCAGTAGGAGCTTTCGGAGCCTCCCACTTTTTGATTGCTTCAATCTTGGCCAGGTCGACATGAATGCCTTGTTCGTTTACGACGTGGCCGAGGAACTGTACTTGGCGAAGCCAGAACTCACACTTAGAGAACTTAGCGTACAACTCTTCTTCTCGAAGAAGTTGAAGAATGGAACGCAAATGTTGTTCATGATCAGTCTTGTTCCGAGAGTACACGAGTATGTCGTCAATGAATACAATAACAAATTTGTCCAAGAACGGACGACAGACACGGTTCATTAAGTCCATAAAAATCGCTGGAGCATTAGTCAGACCAAATGGCATAACGAGAAATTCGTAGTGGCCATAACGAGTACGAAAAGCGGTCTTTGGAACGTCACCGTCCTGAACACGGATCTGGTGATATCCTGAACGTAGATCGATCTTAGAGAAGTATGAAGCACCTTGCAATTGATCAAACAGATCGTCTATGCGAGGTAGGGGATACCGGTTCTTAACGGTTAATTTGTTCAGTTCACGATAGTCTATGCACATTCTCATAGAGCCATCTTTCTTTTTGACAAATAAAATAGGTGCTCCCCAAGGAGATGAACTAGGACGAATAAAGCCCTTGCTCAAAAGTTCCTGCAATTGATTGGACAGTTCTTGCATTTCTGGAGGAGCTAAACGGTACGGTGCTTTAGCGACTGGTGCTGCACCGGGAACTAGATCAATATTGAACTCGACTTGTCTAACAGGTGGAATGCCTGGTAAGTCGTCAGGAAAGACATCTGGGAAGTCCCGAACAATGGGAATGTCTTGAACTTTAGGTTCTTTAGCACTTTTATCAATGACATGAGCTAGGTACACAAGATGATCTTTCTTGTCCAAGTACTTACGGAATTTCATTGCTGAGACGATTTTAAGTTCGTTCGTGGACTTATCGCCTTGTACGATCAAGATCTCGCCGTTCGGTAGCGGTATATGAACTGATTTCTCGTGGCAACAAATAGTCGCGTGGTGTTTGGATAGCCAATCCATTCCCACGATAATGTCGAAGCTACTAATCTTGATAGGGATTAGATCAATTGTAAAGTTCTTGTCTACTAAGGTCAAAGGACAATCTAGAGCGATTTCGTCGGTACCGTACGATAAGGACCTATAGTCGTATAAGCTCTAAGGCCTATCCTCGAAGCACTAGAACGTATGTCATAAGAGAACGAGTGAACTAGAACTGATATGATTGAAGAGCGAGTTTGCACGAGGTTCTTACTAAGGCTCTAAGAAATGGGCGACACCTTCAATGACACACCTTGAGTACTAGGAACTATATCCGCAATTAGATGTAGTTGATCAGGTTACATCTAATTAGGGAAAAGTTCCCATTACTCAAACCGGTCATACAAAGGATCACCTCAGAGTGGATTCCAGTTATAGCTCGAGTTTTTCTTAGGAAAAAGCTCGGTGTTCACTATAACCATGTCTCTGATACCAACTGTAACACCCCGCTAAAGCGGAATATACGGGATGTACAGACAAGCACAAAAGCACACAGTATAAGTTCCAACACAGCCAATAACATAAAAGAAAAGAAGTATAAAAGTTATTACAGCATTTGGGATATACCCCGAATAGTTAATAATCAAAAGACAGAACAATTGTCTTGAAGTACTGGAGTCTGAACTGAATAAGCAAAGGGAGATCTTCACAGCTTCCGGTCTTGAACGTACGAACAATCGCCAAAAGAGATGAGCTTTAAAGAGGAAGACTCCTATGCTGAGAGATCTACTAGTCTAGCCTGAAAAGCATGCAAGTTCAAAGGTCAACTACAAAAGTAGTTGGTGAGATTCACATAAAGTACTAGTACGTATACATATAATAATATGTAGAGTAAGAACCAGTCATAAGATCTGTACGTTTAACAAAAGTGCTTTGTGACCGTAAGAACAGTACAAGAACATATAATGAACTTTAAATGAGTTGTCACTGCTAACCCGATTGGCCAGAACTGAACAGTAATGAACTTAAGTACATAATAATCAAGTACTTCACGAAGATCTAAATCAGAACAAGAACAGATAATATGCATCCTCCAGAACTGCGGAGAATGAGGGTGGGCCTACCCTAAACAGCGCTGTCCATAATTATCTACGGTTCAATCCCTGAACTGTGGGATATGAACTGATAGCAGTGAATAAGAACTGAACAAGTACAAGTACGAACTAGAGCATGTTAAAGATCAATATAGTAGTAGGGAGGTATTTAAGATCCTGCCCATTCAAGACTTAAATACTCCCTTAAACAGTATAAATGTATTCAAGATACTGCCCATTCAAGACTTAAATACTCTTTTAAATAATTAGGAATCATATCATAAGTACCTCGTAAGATCATAAAATAGTACGTGGAATAGTTCAAGATTATAATATAGTACGTAAAGTAGTTCAAGAACATATGTACAAGTACAAAGTAGTTTTCATGCTTTTCAGTCCCCGATAAAAGAACTTGAACAAAATGTACGAAAGGGGGATTAGTGAACTCACAGTGATCTGGTACCAGCACAGTAGTATAAGCACAAAGAACAAGCACAGAAGTAGATACGTTATATCTATCAGATTCCAAGTACGTCTTGATGGATGCCTAAGTACAAGTTATTGTTCATAGATATGCACACATATTAGTTCAAATGACTAATTAATTACTGAAATGTCCTTGATGAACTGATGATTTGGTCCCTTTGAAGCTCTTGAACGTTTTGACTCAAAAGAGTTTAAATGAACTTTAAGTACATGAACTGGACTCGAACTGACCATCTTAGGACTCACATATAAGTACTTATCGTGTTAATGAGTTGAACGTGTCTTTAATAATGAACTTTAGTCTTAAGAACTCAATTTAGATGTTCATTGAACTTGTACTTTAATAATCAAGATAGAACATGCCTTTAGGGTACTCAATTAGGGTTTGCACAGTGTTCGCTGTTTTAGATCGGTTCATGAACTAGCTTTGGTGTTAATACGTAGCCTTTGATGTGTTTAATCTAATGATAATGATGTTAGGAACTGATTTGGTGTTTAATGATCAAGTGTGGTATGTTATAGAACAAGTTCAAGTTGTTTTTATGATTGCACAAAGTCGTTCTAGGGCTTTGGTTGCAAGGTCGTCCCACTGGACTTGCAAGATCGTCCCACTGGACTCTAGCAAGATCGTTTTATCTGACTAGAGGTCAAGATCGTTTTATGGTTCTTCAAGCTCAAGATCGTTCTATTGAGTCAAGGCCAGGATCGTTTCACTGGACTAGAGGTCAAGATCATTCACTGGACTCTAGCAAGATCGTTTCACTGGTCTAGAGGTCAAGATCGTTTTACTGGACTCTAGCAAGATCGTTTTACAAATATGGTCAAGATCGTTCTAAGTCAAAGCAAGAACACATTCACCTTGATTCAAGAACAAGGGTTGAGCAAAACCGATCTTAGAAGATCAGTTACCCATTAATGTACCAACAACAACACAACATCACACGAGATCGAACGAACAAGAACTATAGAACATTGAGCAGCCTAGGACGATCTTGGGGACCAAGATCGTCCCACCCTAAGATCGTCCCACTTGACTTGCAAGATCGTCCCACTGGACTTGCAAGGTCGTCCCACTGGACTTGCAAGATCGTCCCACTGGACTCTAGCAAGATCGTTTTATCTGACTAGAGGTCAAGATCGTTTTATCTGCTAGAGCTCAAGATCGTTTCACTGGACTCTAGCAAGATCGTTTCACTGGACTCTAGAGGCAAGATCGTTTCACTGGACTCTAGAGGCAAGATCGTTTCACTGGACTCTAGCAAGATCGTTTCACTGGACTCTAGAGGCAAGATCGTTTCACTGGACTCTAGAGGCAAGATCGTTTCACTGGACTCTAGAGGCAAGATCGTTTCACTGGACTCTAGAGGCAAGATCGTTTCACTGGACTCTAGAGGCAAGATCGTTTCACTGGACTCTAGCAAGATCGTTTCACTGGACTCTAGAGGCAAGATCGTTTCACTGGACTCTAGAGGCAAGATCGTTTCACTGGACTCTAGAGGCAAGATCGTTTCACTGGACTCTAGCAAGATCGTTTCACTGGACTCTAGAGGCAAGATCGTTTCACTGGACTCTAGAGGCAAGATCGTTTCACTGGACTCTAGAGGCAAGATCGTTTCACTGGACTCTAGAGGCAAGATCGTTTCACTGGACTCTAGAGGCAAGATCGTTTCACTGGACTCTAGCAAGATCGTTTCACTGGACTCTAGAGGCAAGATCGTTTCACTGGACTCTAGAGGCAAGATCGTTTCACTGGACTCTAGAGGCAAGATCGTTTCACTGGACTCTAGCAAGATCGTTTCACTGGACTCTAGAGGCAAGATCGTTTCACTGGACTCTAGAGGCAAGATCGTTTCACTGGACTCTAGAGGCAAGATCGTTTCACTGGACTCTAGAGGCAAGATCGTTTCACTGGACTCTAGAGGCAAGATCGTTTCACTGGACTCTAGCAAGATCGTTTCACTGGACTCTAGAGGCAAGATCGTTTCACTGGACTCTAGAGGCAAGATCGTTTCACTGGACTCTAGAGGCAAGATCGTTTCACTGGACTCTAGCAAGATCGTTTCACTGGACTCTAGAGGCAAGATCGTTTCACTGGACTAGAGGTCAAGATCGTTTTATCTGACTAGAGGTCAAGATCGTTTTATCTGACTAGAGGTCAAGATCGTTCTATGACTAGATTGTTGGAAAAAGACGTCCCTTTTGAGTTTAATGATGAGTGTCTAAACGCTTTTTCTCTTTTGAAAGACAAATTGACAAATGCTCCAATAATGACTTCACCCAATTGGTCTTTACCCTTCGAACTTATGTGTGATGCTAGTGATTATGCTTTGGGGGCCGTTCTTGGCCAAAGGGATGAGAAGCATTTTCGTCCTATTTACTTTGCTAGCAAAACCCTAAACCCCGCCCAACAAAATTACACCGTGACCGAAAAAGAGTTGTTGGCGGTGGTGTATGCTTTTGACAAGTTTAGACCTTACTTGGTGTTGAATAAAACCATCGTGTTCACCGATCATTCGGCCTTGAAATACTTGTTCTCAAAGCAAGATGCTAAACCCCGTTTGCTTCGTTGGGTCTTGCTTTTGCAAGAGTTTGATATTGAGATCAAAGACAAAAGTGGGGCTGAAAATGTTGCCGCCGACCACTTGAGTAGGCTCGAAAACCCTCACCTTGAGGTGTTGAAGGAGCATGAGATTAATGATTCTTTTCCCGATGAGTTTTTGATGCAGGTGGAGGATGAAGAAGCCCCTTGGTACGCCGATATTGCTAACTATTTGTGTGCAGGAATTTTGCCTAAGGGGTGGTCTTCGCAACAAAGAAAGAAATTTTTCTCCGAAATCAAGCACTATTTTTGGGAAGAGCCGTATTTGTTCAAAGTGTGTGCGGATGGCATGATTAGAAGGTGTGTTTGGGGAGGTGAAACTAGAAGAATTTTGGATGAATGCCACCATGGACCAACCGGTGGGCATTATGGGCCATCGGTGACGGGGAAGAAAGTGTTTGATGCGGGATTCTATTGGCCTACGATTTTCAAAGAGGCTCAAACACTTGTTGAAACATGTGATGCTTGTCAAAGGCAAGGAACTATCACCAAAAGGGATGAGATGCCTCAACAATCCATCCAAGTGTGTGAAGTCTTTGACGTGTGGGGAATCGATTTCATGGGCCCATTTCCACCATCAAACAAATGTCTCTATATTTTGGTGGCGGTTGATTATGTCTCGAAGTGGGCTGAAGCAAAGGCCTTGCCAACCAATGACGGCAAGGTAGTGATCGACTTTTTGAAGGCTTTATTTAGCCGATTTGGTATGCCAAGAGCTTTAATTAGTGACCGGGGCACACATTTCGCCAACCATCAATTGGCAAAGGTTTTAAAGAGATATGGGGTAACTCATCGTTTCTCAACTTCATATCACCCACAAACTAGTGGGCAAGTTGAGAACACGAATCGTGCTTTGAAAAGAATTCTAGAGAAAACCGTTGATGGAAACCCCAAGTCATGGTCCAAGAAGCTAGATGATGCCTTATGGGCGTTTCGAACCGCTTTCAAGACCCCCATTGGCACCACTCCATATAGACTTCTCTATGGCAAGACTTGCCATTTGCCGGTGGAAATTGAGCATAAGGCATATTGGGCCTTGAAACATTGCAACATGGACTTGATTGAAGCCGGTGAAACAAGAATGTTGCAACTCCATGAGCTTGATGAGCTTAGGCATGGTGCTTACGACAACTCGTTGTTGTACAAAGAAAAGACAAAAGTTTGGCACGACAAAAAGCTCAAGAGAAAGGA
Source organism: Erigeron breviscapus (assembly GCA_034093135.1). Lineage (NCBI taxonomy): Eukaryota > Viridiplantae > Streptophyta > Magnoliopsida > Asterales > Asteraceae > Erigeron > Erigeron breviscapus. Next base: position 20,143,340 of record CM067169.1, on the reverse strand, counting down.
CTTTAAAGTAGGAGATAAGGTGTTGTTGTTTCTCTCCAAGTTCAAAATCCACCAACCAAAGCTTACATCGAGGTGGAATGGACCGTTTGTCATCAAGCATGTATATCCTTCGGGAGGCAACCCGTGTGTTTTTGCTATCTTTAGTCGTTTCAGTACTTTTCTTTCTATTTTTTGTGTTTTTGTTGAGATGTACAGGTGATAAGTCGTCAGGTCGAACCGATAAGAGAAAATGAGTGTTGAAAAGTCTGAAAGTGGAGAAACAAGCGCAACTCGCGGCGCGAGTTTCTGTACAGATAACCCGTTTCTGTCGTTTCTACTTCCTAGCTTTTCGTTATCACTCCTTAGTATCTCCTTTTACTTATTAAGTATATTTTTGGTTGTTTTTGCAGAGGCAACAGGGACCACAAAGGTATGAGGGCAATGTTTGGCCACAAGATTATGAGTTCGACTACGTGGATGAAACCTACAAGGCGCCCTCTGCAAGACAGAGCAGCATGATTAGGTCGCTGAAACCCACAACCCACCCATGGCTTAAGTTTCCGAATGCTCCAAAAGGGGAGCGACAGGCTTACTTGAACAGGTTGTGTGAAATCCAGGATTATGTATTGGTCGCTCCTCGGACCATGGATTGGGAGATGATTCGAGAGGCGGATCTCATGGGTTATTTTGAACAGAGATTTTTGACCGAGTTTATGGATGAAAGGGCTGGTCGGTTGATACGTATTCCAATGTGGAACAGAATTTTTGAATTAAGAAAGGAGGTGGTGAAGGAGTGGTGTCAAGAGTTCTACTCCACTCTGCAGGTGCAAGACTTACCCATACAGGATCCTATGGAGGATCGGGTAATACATTTTAGGTTGGGAGGTAAGCAGCGCCACTGTACGGTCGCCGAGTTTGGATACTTATGTGGAATGTTCCAGATTCAGGAGTTTGAGGATGGGGAGGTATATCCGTTTATAAACAGGAGTCAATTTGCTCTTTCATTCTTTGAGGACGATGGGACGTTTGACACATATTGGATGAGCATTTCTGGGAAGGACAGGTTTTATTCGGGGGTTAGCAAGGTGTCGGACATTAGGTCCAAGAGACTGAGGATTCTTCACAAGATGATCACCTATTCATTTCTCCATCGGGGAAATGCAACCGATAAGCTCACCTCTGATGATTTGTGGTTGCTTAGGCAGTTTCAGGAGCTCCCTTCTTCTGGTTGGTTCGGGTGTGCTCCGTATATTTTGGCTAGACACATGTATAAGTCTCGGGAGCATAGGTATTTGTGTGGTCATTTTGTGACCCAGATGGTGGAGAGGCTTGGTTGTGACACACCCGCGGGTAGGTCGGGTATTACTCTTTGTTTGAACACCTCCCTGATTGACACTACGGAGATGAAGAAGTCAAAGTTGATAAGGAGTACTAACGCGAGGGATTTACATTCGGATGAGGAGCAGGAGCCGCCGGCTCAGAGACAGAGGGTGGAGTCGCCACCCCAGATGGAGCAGCAGCCTAACCCTTACCCGGCTTATGATTTTGCAGGTTGGGGAACCAAGCTCGATGAGATCCTGGGACATCAGCGGGAGCTCCAGGACACTCAGGACATGATGATGGACGGTCATAGGACCATGTGGAGCCAGGTGAACCGCATGGGCTTCCAGTGCGAGTCTTGGTCTCCCTACATAACATTTTAGGTTGGGAGGTAAGCAGCGCCACTGTACGGTCGCCGAGTTTGGATACTTATGTGGAATGTTCCAGATTCAGGAGTTTGAGGATGGGGAGGTATATCCGTTTATAAACAGGAGTCAATTTGCTCTTTCATTCTTTGAGGACGATGGGACGTTTGACACATATTGGATGAGCATTTCTGGGAAGGACAGGTTTTATTCGGGGGTTAGCAAGGTGTCGGACATTAGGTCCAAGAGACTGAGGATTCTTCACAAGATGATCACCTATTCATTTCTCCATCGGGGAAATGCAACCGATAAGCTCACCTCTGATGATTTGTGGTTGCTTAGGCAGTTTCAGGAGCTCCCTTCTTCTGGTTGGTTCGGGTGTGCTCCGTATATTTTGGCTAGACACATGTATAAGTCTCGGGAGCATAGGTATTTGTGTGGTCATTTTGTGACCCAGATGGTGGAGAGGCTTGGTTGTGACACACCCGCGGGTAGGTCGGGTATTACTCTTTGTTTGAACACCTCCCTGATTGACACTACGGAGATGAAGAAGTCAAAGTTGATAAGGAGTACTAACGCGAGGGATTTACATTCGGATGAGGAGCAGGAGCCGCCGGCTCAGAGACAGAGGGTGGAGTCGCCACCCCAGATGGAGCAGCAGCCTAACCCTTACCCGGCTTATGATTTTGCAGGTTGGGGAACCAAGCTCGATGAGATCCTGGGACATCAGCGGGAGCTCCAGGACACTCAGGACATGATGATGGACGGTCATAGGACCATGTGGAGCCAGGTGAACCGCATGGGCTTTCAGTGCGAGTCTTGGTCCCCCTACATCAACCATTGGATCCGACCGGACTCCCCGCCTCCACCACCGCCTACTCAGACCTTTAGTCCTCCCTCCATCTTCATGCCGGCCAGCACTACTTTCGGGTTCTACAGCCCGCACCCAGGTCAGCAGCATCCACCACAGCAGCCAGGTTGGGCAGGTCCGAGTTCGAGCACAGCAGGTGCTAGCAGCAGCACAGGGGGCGTTCAGGATAGGCCCCAGTTTGGGACCTATAGACACACGACTGGGGAGCGCTACTCCGGACCCGCCTATGATTTTTACAGGGGTATATTTGGTGAGCCGGCAGATCCTGATGCTGGTGACGGTGTTCCCTCTTCCCATGACATGGAGGATGATTGATCTACTCTATTTTCTTTTCTAACTTCTGAAACTTTTGCAACTTTGAACTTTATTTCTTTTCGATTTGGTTGTAATTCCGCCGTTTAGGCGATGATACATTTGTAGTATTTTCCGTATTTCCCTTATTTATGAACTCTGTAGTTTGTTTGGTCTTTTGTTTATGGTGATTGTCAGGTGAAAATTTTGGGTTTGCAAGTTGAATTCTGGAAGATTGCTTTTGGAAATTTTGGAATAAACAAGCGGGTTTATGCTGGCAGTCAGTTCAGCACCCACTTAATTTTTGGCTTCAACTTTGCATTGGTGAATTCTTGCTTTCACCCGGAGGTTTTTCATTGTTCCTTTCTACATTTTGCATTTTTCCCTTTTTCCTTTCTACATTTTGCATTTTTCCCTTTTTCCCATCTTTTGCCTTAGTTATTCGTCCATTGAGGACAATGTACAACTTAAGTGTGGGGAGGGGGATTGGTAAATTGGAAAAATGAAAAATTTTGAAGTTTCTTTCCTTTACTAGCATTTTGGTTATGTTTTTAAATTTTTGAGGCTATAGGTTTTGTGCAAAGACGAGAAATGAGGACTTTGAATTTTGCTAATCTAGGATAAAACTTGAGATTGTTTACCTTTAGCTTTCCTTTCCTAGTGCTTGTGGCATTTCATCGTTCCAAGAGGTCATAGGCTTGTCCCGAACTTCAAATAATCTAGGTTGCTTGCGAATTGTACCTTAATGATGAACCTAATGTGAATAATAGCTTCACTAGATGATGTATTGGTAGGCACCGCTTGAGGTTTTCCGTTTGAATTTTGCAACTTGTGTGCACGAAAAGCTTGAAATGTATTAAATATGCTTGTGGTAATTTGACTTAACATATGGTTGCACACCGGATGTCCGGTCCTTAATTCTTATGTTATAGGTTGTGGCTCTAGTCATTATGTTTGGTCTTTATATCGGGGTGTCTGGGGTGCTGCGGCATCAAACGGGTGGCACATGCGGGAACACGCGCAAAACAATTTTCAATAGTCTAATGCTAATGTGGGCTTTGAGATTCGAACAAGTAGGTCCTTGGGGTAACTTCGTTTTACCTAGCTCACCTAAAGCTTCCAACTTGGGATGAGTTGCCCGAAAGTTCGCTACATGGGTCTCATAGAAACTCACGGGTATTTAATTATAAAACCTTTTGTTCTCGTATGTGTTAGTGTTTAGAGCATGGTCTCTGGATATGCAACCCAACCTTGAGTTCTGGCGTATGTCTCTTAACGATACTCACGTATCCGTAGCGAACCGCTGGCCGGACGCTTAAAGTACACTTTCGTATGATCACCTGATGTGTGGATAGAGTTGCAATTCTAGACCGTAGGAGTATGTTTTGTCAAGAGACTCGTAAGTATAACGTAATGAAAACCTTATGGAAAACCAATGGCGTGAGTGTTTATGTGGACAATTATACCGATAATCATTGTGGAATATTGCTTATGTTACCAATAATAATGTTGATGCTTGCTAGTAGATTATAGCTTAGTAAGAACGAGCCTAAGGTCAATTGGAATGATAGAAACGTTCAAGAGGTGTTAACACAAGCATAGGGAGGATTCTAATTGTAACCGAAAGATGGTTTTGCTCTAGATTAGTCGAATTTTCTGATTTCGTCTTAAACTTTGCTCATTAGTTTTTAAATTCAATTGCTTTTGGTATTCGACACCGCTTGGTAGGAAACTTCTCTTATAACTATGTTTTGTTTTATGAAATCGTGAATTGTTGGGTTATTGAGAATTGATTAAAGTGCATACTTGCTTGAGGGCAAGCAAGGTTTAAGTGTGGGGAGGTTTGATGTGTCTCAATATATACATATTTCCCACATCTTATTTGGACGTTTTAGGCACGGTTGATAGCCGTTTATACATGTTTTATGGTGCTTTATGGTATTTGCTAGTGATTTCAGGTCTAAGGCAGGTATTTCACTCACAAATGGTAGAAAACGACTTAGGAATGGTCCAAAGGCACTAACGGATGAAGAATGGTCGAAAACAAAGTTAAAATGGTGAAACCAGGCAAAAGTCGCGGCGCGAGTTTTGGTCTGCAGTCAAAGAAGAACTCGCGGCGCGAGTTTTTGGTCTGCAGTCCTCTGTTCGAATTTTGGAAGATCTCGCGGCGCGACTTCGAGCTGACAACATGTTTTTCTCTCTCCTGGGGTATAAATACCAACCCCCACTCAACCCTAAACCTAATCTTGGATACCACAGCCTACACACTTTTCTTCCAGACGATTTTTAGGGTTTTTCAAGGGTTTTCACTACTCCAACATCATTTGAAGACTTGAAGATTAATTTTGATTCTAGATTAGTGATTGTAGCTCGGTTGTAACCTCGATTTGGATTATTACTTCATCCTTGGTAACTATGTTCTCCTTGTTATTTGAATCTCTAGTTATTTTCATTATGAGTAGCTAAATCTCTATACATCTATGAAGATGAAGTGAAACAATTAGTTATGGTTGCATAATATTTTGAATTCAAGTTGGTTTTACTATCAATTGGTTTTACTTAACATTTTGTCAAGATCTTAATGAAGTGATTTCTTCTATTTAAACTCGTGTTCTTGGTGATATTTGTGTTCTTCGATAGTGGTACTAGTTGAATGCAAGTATTATTTGAGTTGTTTGTCTATGAATAACTCTTGCTAGGTCATGGTATGATAGTAAATGATACAAGTTGAATAGAAATTACTTTGTTAAGTGGATTTAACGGTTGGTGGTACCACGTTTCTTTCACAAAGATAAAATTGTTATTTAAATAATCAAATAAACTAGTTAGTTCAAGGAATTGTAGCAGGGGTGGTGGTACCACTTGTTGCAAGAAATTGCATTGATTAGGTGATTGAGTCGATTTTACAAACGGAGTGCACGCCGGTTGTGTTTTGTCTTGTCACGATTATTATCACCAACATTAAAGAATTTTGAGCTTAACCCATATGCAACCTAGACTTTTTGTGTAGCGGATTCGACATAGATGGCTTTTTAATTATTTGTCACAACTCCAACTATTTTCGTGTGCTCTCGATTGACGCCGGTTGAGTACTTTTATTTACTTGTTGATTACATAGCTTTCAGAAACGCAAAGTGACAATTCGGTCACAAACCAAACTTTCTCTTGATTTACATTTTAACAACCTTTAGTACAACAATCAGTCCTTGTGTTCGATCCTGGTCTTGCCAGTTAGCTATATTACATACGAACGGGTACACTGCCCGTAAGTGTGTTGTAGTCAGTTAGCGGTAGATCTTGTTATAAATTTTAAACTAGATTTCACACATCAGGTGTACTTTGTTCATGATGACATTTGTGAATTGAATGGTTGTTTTTGATGGTTTTGTTGACGTGCAAATATGTGGTTATTATATGATTATTGTATGTGCATGTTTGAATGTTTACTAGGATAGTTAGGTATATATGGAAGACGGTAATACCTTTGAAAGGTTGTAGATGTGGTGAGAAGGCTGCGGGTGACCCTATATATAAGCATTTATGACTTCTCAAAAGTAATATCGTATGAAGTATATACGCATGGTGTTTTGGTGATGTGTGGACATTGATGGTCATTGATGAGCAATTTGTGATGTGTTGAGAATAATGAGGGACATGAGGGACAAGATGACAATATAAACGGGCACTTTAAGTGCTTGATGGCATTATACGGGTACTTTAAGTACTTGATGACATTATGGATGACATGAGGACAATCGAGGGACATTGTGTACAAGTGTGAAATCATAGAACATGTTAGACACTTAATTGATACCAAATTTCTCGTTCTTTATGCTTGTTTATGTGTGGATGGCATTGGTACGTGTTCTTGTTATTTCTTTCCTACGAACTCACCAACCTAGTGTTAACATTGTTTAGTACACTTTTCAGGTAACCAAGATAACCCAAGAGCTTGATGTGCATTGCTAGGGGTTGGACTATGACCATGGATCCGTGATTCATTACCCGTTGATGGGTCTTGCTTAGGATCATTAGCCATCTTTTGATATCATTTTGTAAACTTTTGATGGTTGTATGCTCCTTATGCTTTTGTGACATTGTAATCATATTGTTGGGTTCACAGAATCCTTTTAAATTCATATAGTCTCGTTCTACGATAATTCCATCTTGTGTCATGTTTTTCGGTGCATTTCGAGCCTAGCTCGGGGTGTTACATAATTTATTAAAGATAATTAATTGAAATCACACATATGTTCAACTAGTACCACTAACGAAGAACATACATATCACCAACATCATAAGGATAATTAATAAAGAACTAAATCATCAAGATCTCGACACAACGATAATTGAAATCAACTTTGAATTAATAAAAGTAGTGCAATCCTTACATATTGTTTCAGTTCATCAAGATGGATGATAAAGTGATTAGCTACTCATATTGAAATAAGAATAACAAATCAAAATAGAATAATTCATCGTTACCGAATACAAATAAATGGAAGCAAATAACGAGAGTGATCCAATCGTGTTTTTGATCTTCAAAGTTGAATAAACTGATGAAAAACTGCTTCAAAAGATGTAAAATTCGGCTGAAAGAAAAGTTAGGTTTAATGGATGTTTTTGCAAGCTATTTATAGTCTCCCTAAAAATCACTCCAGATGCGGCCCTAATTGCGGCGCAATAAGTATGTTGCGGCGCAATGAAGTTTGACCCGTGTTGACTTTGACTTTTATTGACTTATAAACTGGCTGAAGACTGAAGGTGTTGCGGCACAACTAGGGTAGTTGCGGCGCAACTTAACTCTCTGTTTTCGGGTTGCGGCGCAACAAGTCCTTTTTCAGTTTGACTTTTGTTGACCAGCTGTAATCTTCATCCAAATGTCTCGAAAATCATCCGTTAGCACTTATTTCACCTTAAGAATGTCGTTTTCTCCAGAATTACGCTCAAATACCTGTCAGTAGCCTGAAACACTAACAAATACCATAAACGCACCAAATGTATACGAAAACGACTCACAAACCATGCAAAAGCGACTAAATACTTAGTAGGAAATGGTTATAAAATACGACATATCAACTATTTTCACATATATTGGCCGAACAAAACAAAAAAGTTATTTAGAGTGTTGTTTTTCATATCGAGTGAGACATGATATGATATAACCTATTATACACGGTGTGCAATAAATACACTGTTACGTGCCCAATTGAATTTCACCGGCCTTACCATTCGATAATATAGCTGTCATGTATGAAGACAAATCACCTCAAAATTCTTAAGCACAAAATCTAACAGTCAAAACCTTTACATAGTAACTTGTACTAGTGTACAACCACCTAATGCATATTAATGCTAACTTTATTGGGAGGGTTGTACCTTAAACTTGTAGGGTCAAATAGTCAATGCTTTCCATATCGTACCGAGCCGGCCCTGTTTGATACCAACATAACAAATAGATATTGTGGACCAACATGCATTGGAAAGGTATCCATCTTTTCATGTCATATCATATATGAAAGTCATATACATATACACACTGCGTACATACGTAGAATATAGGAGTATCTAGATTTTTATATGATACAAAGGTGTAGATACATTTATTTAATAAAACACAAAGGAATGTATGAAACGATGAAGACATGGAAGTCGAAATGGTACATAAAGTCGGAAGGAGTCAAAAGTTGCAATAAATGAAGTCTAATTTTATGAGGACGGGTGGCTGGAGCCGGGTCGGCAGTGGTTCATCATACCGAACTGATAATGTTTTATTCGCATCCCGACTCATAACTAAATATAGTTAGAACAAAGTCAATTCAGATTGGTTTCGGAGGTTAGGTGTTACGTGACCACCATTTTAGGTTTCGTTTTTAGACTTGCTTTGTTGACTAAAAGATAAACAATGTATAAACAAAGAGTAATTAAAATGCACATTTTCTAGAAAAGTTGGTTGTGCATTATTATCATATCATAATTGGAATTCATATACCAATGTGTTAATCTGGTGCAACAATGGGCTTCATTCCAGTTTTGAAAAGAAAGTTTGTTAAAAAAGGGTAATCTATGTATAATATCTCATGATTCTCATCGATGTAATAAATAAACTTGGTAATCTATGTATAATAATAGGGTAATTAATGATATATTTCTTTTTAATTTATCCTCTTAAAATCCTCCTAATTACAAAATCATGACATGTGAAAACTCTTGATTTGCATCAAAATCAAGAAATGAGATTTATCATCGGATTCTACAATTGATATTATGTAAAAACTATTATTGTTTTTTTAACGGCAGAAAATATTATATATTTGAAGACAACCTAGCAAGGCGCTAGTTGCCCGAAAGTACAATTACACAGACAATCTAGAGATATTAACAATCGAAATAACAAAAACTCTAGACTTTTCCCGAGACATTAACTGCGAGTATGACAAAAGGAGTGAAAAATACTCGTGTCCAAGACACGAGAGAAACTCCCAGCCAACGAAGGCCGAGCCACCATTGTGAAAACTATTTACATCAAAATCATACTAAAAAGTTAAAAATTAGATAATAATAATGGAATCCGTCGACCTATATATCCATAAGACTAGTCTAATGGAGAAATTTCTTATGAAGATTAATGGTATATAAGTCCACTGTAATGCATAAGTTTTGTACGGATTTATTTTATACACATTCGTTAATTAAGAATGATCTGAGATTTGGAATATGGAATCTAGTTTGGAGATTGGTTCTTTTAAGGGAGTTTTTTTTACCAAAATGATGTATTTATAAAACATATTTACTAAAATGGTGTATTTTTAAAAATATTTACTTTTTAAGTGTTTTAATCATGTTTTTTTAATAAAAAAATTAAACAAGAAGAGGTATGATAAAAGGCATCGAACTTACGCCTAATAAGTTTAAACCCCCAATTGATTATAAATTTATATTTCACCAAATCAATGCTAAACCCTATTATGCTAATTTGTTACACTATTATGCTACTGGGGTGGCAGAATTTTTGATGCCCAGAAAGTATTATTGATGATAATTTTCAGAGTAAAACGATTAAGCAGGTACATTGTGGCATAAGGGAAATGGGTATCATTTTCTTTAATTTTTGTAAATGTTTCATTTGTTTGATTTTTGTCATGTTGCATAGTTGTGATGACTATATATTACGATTTGAACGAAACTAAAGATTTTTATGTGTATGTGGTATATTTTTTTATTTAAGATTTTTAAGATATATGCTTATATACTCTATTTGTATTGGTTTTATAATGTTATGAGAATTCATTAGTTACAAAAAGAAATATTAAAAAGTAAGATCGAGAGGTAACATATTATAGGACGAGGAGCTGGGAACAATAGAATGTACATAACTCCTATCTAGTAATTATTTTAAACTCACTTATTTGGTAATTATTTTTACAACCACATTTGTTTGATAAATACTTTTTTTAAACATCACAGTTTGGTAATAAACTCTCTTTTAAGGAGGCTTGTTAGTTACAGGTTCCAGCATTAAGATTTTGATTACTTCTAACAAGAATACAATATACAATCATTGAGGCAAATAACTGGGCCAAAATCTCTTTAAAGTAATTGGTTTTGTTACTTCATGGACCAATACAATTAGACGAATTCGGCCCATTAAAATAATGAAATACCCAAATCTTTTGGAACAAACTTATGAGTAGAGCCGTAGAGGTAATCAATTTTAAGGTCTATATCACTATATGGAACATAATTAGGTAATCATCAATTTTAAGTTCTATAATATTATTATTCGATTATATAACATACATCACTTATATAGTCATAATAATAATGCTAATGTGACGTTACATCTATTTAAAATGGCTTGATTGTGCGAGATTGATAATTTAGAGATGAATTATTATCAACTATATATGTTAACGTGTAATGAACACCTCATTTTAACATTAAACTTTAATACGCTGCTCAAAATTTTCGTGATGTGTAAGAAACTGGGTATTGTTGTGTATCATGTAATTATTTTGAAAAGATACTCATTTGTATAGGAAAATGATATATACTTCTAACTAATAATCATCTTAAAAATCCTTCTAACTATAACATGTAGTAAAATCAAAAGATGAGATTAAAAAAAGTATCATGATGGTTTTAGAAGGATTTTTAAAAAGATTAATTATTTTTCTTATGATAATAATAGTCGCACTAAAAATAAGAAAGATCTCTCTTGATTGGAAAAAAAGGATAAATATAGATGAATAAAATAAAATAAGAAAAGAAAAAAGAAGGAACGGTGGAGATAGAATGAAGCCAAAAAAGCTCCAATAAAGATCTCTCTTCATCCCATTCTCTATCTCAGAAAAGGGAAAAAAAATAAAATCACTAAATTCAAAACACAATCTCTCTTCTCCAACGTCCGATCTATCTCTCCCTGCATCATAATCAACCCAATCAGATCCCTCCCTTGTCTTCGCGCCAAATACAAACATTTTTATATAAATTCATATCTATCTATCTACAGGTATATATATCTATCCATCTCAAAACCCCCAATTTCACCACACTTTTTGCTACGATTCCTTACACTCTATCTTCCTTAATCGATTAATTGATTTATTTATTTGTTTGTTTCTCTTATTTTAACTGATTAATAGTTTATTTCTGATTAGTAGATTTAATTAATTAGTAAATAACGATTTCTGATAAAATTAGGGTTTCGATATGACGGACGCTCCAGGAAGTCCGACCGGTGGTAGTCACGACAGCGGCGGCGACCAGAGTCCACACTCCAACATCCGAGAACAAGACAGGTTCCTTCCGATTGCTAACATAAGCCGGATCATGAAAAAAGCATTGCCTGCTAATGGAAAGATAGCTAAAGATGCTAAGGATACTGTTCAGGAATGTGTTTCTGAGTTCATTAGTTTCGTTACTAGCGAGTACGTGTCTCTATCGTAATTATTCTGTTATATTTATAATCATTATCATTATAGTGTACTACGGTAGTATATGTATATAGATATTGTAGTTGATGAGTTTGATTGCTTGTGATATATTAGGGCTAGTGATAAGTGTCAGAAAGAGAAGCGGAAAACGATTAACGGTGATGATTTGCTTTGGGCAATGGCTACGTTAGGTTTTGAAGATTATATTGAACCACTTAAGGCTTACCTGTCTCGCTACCGAGAGGTAAATAATGTTATTGCTTTTTGTAGTTGTTACTTATTGTTCTTATGTTACTATGATTCTAATACAAAACTGTAAAAATCGGATGGGATGGTATGAGACTATGAGGTCTTGTTTATCATTTGGGGGACCACAATATTTTGATGCGTAAGGTGTGGATTCCGGCTTTCAGGAAAATGCCTTTTTTAACGGCTTTAGGAAAGATCCGTTGTAATTCCTTGTTTTACAAACAATGCATCTCTGAAACGAATTTGCCTAAATATATATGGCTTGTGGGGGAAACGTTTATCAGTGCCAAACATGATAAACTGACCATTTCATGGCAAAAAAAACCTTGCATAGTATATCCTAACTGAAGTATATAAAGGCCTTCACAACATAACCCCATCACAAGTAACTGTTATGACTTATGAGTTGTATTCTTGGTGTGGTATTTAATGTCCCTCACTTCATATTTCCCTTTATTAGGCGTCTCTACATGTTTTGTCACAATGAGCCAACTCTGGATTAATGTTCGCCTTTTGATGTTATGATATCAAAATTGTTATTCCTACATCATTTATTAGTTCTAGATGTCTAGCATGTGTAACCTAAGATTTATGCAAAGGCTGTTCATACCAATCTTACAGCATGTGATGTAAAGAAGACTTGCAAATTATGTATACCGAAATTCGAGCATCTTACCTAACATAGGCTCATTAAAGAATGAACAAAGTGACTAAAGCTATTAAACATACCTAATCATTCCCAGCATTTATTATTCTTTAGTAGAGCAGATCGACATGTTATTCTAACATGTATCAATATCACAATTTGGATACAAGCAACACATAATACAAGTAAGACTCAAAAAGGGACTCTATTAGCGTGCCACTTTGCCAGTAGTTTTCATGAATACTAAACATTCCTCGTCGGTTGAGTGATGGTCCCAACTTGTAATTTATACTTTCGAAACCCTTAATAATCAATCCCAAACAAACAATGCTCATTATGAAACAGGTATCAAGTGTTCAAAAGGATCCTAATTAAGATTATAGTTCTATTTAGCTATGTAGATTAGAACATGACAAGATTCGCATTTATGAACTTGATGCATTAGAACATGGAAACCTTCAGTCCCTTCATCTATGACGCTTACCTACTCAGGCATGAACATAATGTCGACACCATACGCCATAAATGATCAGCGAAGTACCCTACATTATATACAAACACATTTGTATCATATCTTTTGAATATAATGATAAAGTTTAATCGACAGGAATATATTTAACTTAATTGCTTCAATTAAACTATTAAATTAAATTGGTGAACAAATTTTTATTGGAACTTGTAAACTAGTTTTATCTTCAAAAGCTTCATAGTAAGCTCCAATGGCGTCTATCTTCCTAAACTGAGGAGTTTCAATCTTTGTCAAGACACTAACAGTTTTGTCAAGTTTATTTTTCCATAATTTTAATATTTCAGGAGTTACTTCTCTGGTCTCTGTATCAACCATCAAGTGAAAAGATGATGATGGTTTGGGGGTTTCGTCTTCCCCAACAACTTTCTCATTTTCCAAATAGGCTTTCTTTCTTGTTTCTTGTCTGAATACAAGGCATATAACATACGACCAAGCTTAGTGATGCTTGCCTATAACCCAAGTGAGGGTATCAAAGTGGGTGTAAAAAAAGTTTCATATAACATAAGTCTTGATTCTATAGAATAAGTATTAACACCAGGTCGGTGAGTCACAAAATGAAATCTTTACTATTAGATTTCATCAAAGTTCTATGTATTACATGTCAAGTCATATGGCATCCTATCTTTGTGCTTTCAACCGAAAAACCATATGGAATCTGTTACCCCTCTTGAATCTGTCCTATATGTGGCATTTAAAGACAAGATCGAGGCATGCTACCCCCTATTTTGTGCTTTCAACATATAATATGAAACTTGCTTCCTCCCAAGATTTTGTCCTCAATTACCTATCTAAAAGAGCTCATGGCCATATCTTCTGCTAGATTTGGGCGTATTCCAGTACATAACAGTTATCAAATCGATTCAGACTTAATATATTATGATGACATATGGAGGCTAACTGGCTAAGATGATTCTGGTTTCGTGTGACGAGTAGTTTATACAAATTTAAAGTCATCCAAACATAACATATGTTGGATATATTTCAATGTCATATTTTTATGTAAAACTTGTATGTTAGGAAAAGAATATTTTTCAAAGTGTTGGTACAACAAACACTTCGTTTTGTATTTTAAGGCTATCTGTTGATATCCCAGCTTTATCAGTTTCTGATATTATTTTTTTAACACGGTTTTTACCTCTGTATTTTTTTACTTCACTGCTGGATGCTTACGTGGAATACTGATGTACGCAGTTAGAGGTATGGGATTCATTTGACACACATTTTACTGAACTCACTTTAATCAGTATTTGTGGATATGTTTGTCAAGTGTACGATAGCTGATGTTAGGCATATATATCTATTACTCAGGGTGATACAAAGGGATCTGCAAGAGGCGGAGATGGATCTGGAAAGAAAGATGCAGTTGGATCTCAGCTTGTTCCAAATGCACAGGTTAGCGAATTTGTACTTGTATCATAGTTCTTGTTTATAAAGGATTTCAGTTTGTTTTTTGTTAATTGTATTTTGATGTGTCCCTTTTCTTAACTTTGGTTTCGTGAATTAATTTGCAGTACACTCATCAAGGATCTTATACACAAGGCATGAATTTTTTGAATTCACATGTTTGAATTTCCAAGTAATATCTCTCTTTATCCTTTAATAATTTATGCATTAAGTTGATGTGAATGATCTACAATTCTACATATGTGCTTTTATATTCGAACATTGCACAGTAAATTAAAATTATTTGCAGTCTTAAGATAACTGTTCGTGTGATCTTTGTAAATTTTAAAGTGTATCACCATTTACAAAAGCATTAAGCACAAGTGGGGCATAAGCTCAGATATTTTCTAGGTTGGTGTCTTGGTGATACACATCCACCAAAGAGGAATGTTGAAAATTTCCGAAAGCTTTTCTAAGATGAGCTCTTAGATTTGCCTGTCTAAAGATTATTTGTATCTGAAAGAACTATTTGAACTCCTGTATGCCTCTGTTATCCACAACAGAACACCCGCAGAGACCAAAGTGTTTGTGCATGTTGTGGCTTTTGTAATATGTTAAACATCTATACTCTATAGTTACAACTTTGTGGAATTTTGCAGCCAAGAGGACATGATCTGTTGTGGAGTTTTCGAGTTTCATGTTTACTGATTCATTCAGTAATTTGGTACCTTCAGTATTATATAGGTTTCCCCGTTAGTCTTATGTTAAAACGTGCTGTTTATCCCGTTGATTTTTCTTGGGGCGGGAATAAGTTATGTTTGGGTTGGTATGTCATTAGTTATTGTTATTTGTTGTTGAAATTTGTAACTTGTCTGTCGTTAATGTTATTTATCGAGTGATCCATGTTTAGATAATGGTTGATGTATTAACTATTTATTCATGTTAAACATGTATGCTTATTTCATCCATTTTTTAATTTTGTTTTTACCGTTCGTTCCTCTAACTATCATTTCCAATGGTTGTTCCCTCCATCGATTAAGGTGTTATTGACCTTTAGTAAATAGCAAAATTTGGTTCTTCCTTGATTTCGCAATATATATTTGCTCTTACATGACTGATGGTGGTGATGTTGGTTGATTGTCCTTAGCAATCTAGTGTTCTTTGTTTTCGGTATCTTTAAGGCAATTTTATGTGTTCGGCTTTTATGTATGGATACGGTGGTCTAAAATTTGATTCAGCTCATTACTATGCGTCACTTTTAGTAGAGTCTGGAGTTCCGGTAGGCTCATTACTTACTTCTTGAGAAGCAAAATAAAACAGAGTAGTTATCTCCATAATTTATTTTTAATTTTTTTCAGTCAGCAAAATTAGTATTGGAAGTTTTATGTGAGATTGAAAAATTCAATAATTGGTGGTGACATTCCTCTGGAGTCCATGGTTGTGATGGGAAGAGATATCACGAGAGTTACACGTGATAGACATGGGATGACACGTTGTATGCACGTGCGTGGTGATCATGATCACAACCAAAAAGTAGTACCATCAAACTCTCATGCGGCTGTCACAACTCACATTTATATGGCCTTTTTTTGTATTAATTTTATAACTAGAAATATATGATGATTAAAATTTGTAATCAATAATGTATTAAGACTTCGGTTGCACAACTGTACACCAACAATTTTTTGTGATTAAAAATGAAATATTCTAAAGTTGTAAAGGCTTTGCAATATGCATCATTTCATTTGAAATATAAAAACAAAGACCACGCTTGAGAAAGTTTTACCATGTGAAAATATATAATTATCATGATCCAAATTAATGATTAAATAAATAAATAAAAAGACATATAATTTGTTATACACGACGTGACCATCATTTCATTCTACATATACAAGACCTTCCCTATCATGAATAGTTGCTTTTTAGAATTTAAATCAGCCTTATATGATGTTCTCCAAATATTAAATTTTGTTATCTGAGATAATATTCTTCTTAAATTAAGGTCACTTTGTCACAAAGTTTATCTAGTTTCTATTTATGTCGCTTTGCCGATCGATTTTAATTTTATTCAATTCATAATATTATCCTTAATGCTTAATCATGACATTAGAGAATGGTGTAAGTGACTAGTAAACAACAAAGTGTTTAACACAATAACATTCGACTTATATCCCACGCCCTTGTAAATGTGGATCCGAGTTAGTTTGTCAGCTCAACCATTTTTCCAAGATTTTGCGTTTTTTTTCTTTCTTTATATTATATTTTAACTTGTCAAATATTACTTTTATTAATATCCATGAAAACATATATGTCGTTTTGAAAGATTAATATTACATTAATACACTCTACATCTGCATAGAACAATGATGTAAATCTAGTGTTGGCAAAACTGAATACGTATAGCTAGAAATGTGAAAGTGATGAGCTGTTACTTTCTCATAAGGATTTACATCCTCATTCCAAGTCCTGTACCAGAAAACTATCCAACATATTATTAAAGATTCATCAATAGACGAAAAGGTACAGTTACATCATTCTATGTAAAGATAGGCGCATTATTTTATTTTCTTTATAGGCTTTCTCTCCGTATGGAATATGAGAAGTGGAATTTTGGCTATTATACATGTTCATGGGTCATAAGTACTTGTGTTTTAAAAGGTTTAATAAATCATACATTGACATTTTTTAATAGGGATCGTATATATAAATACGAGTAGTTTATTTATAGAGGAGATCCATTCGGCTAATTTAGTTTTATTGGGTGGGGGTGCTTTTAGTTTGCCAACTAATAGGCACAAGAGCACCAGCTAAGGTACATAAAATCACCAACGACCCTTCTCAACCCGTCTTTGTGTCATGAGTTGTCCCAAAATCCTTTGCCTCTCCAAATATAATTGGTTCACACCATCCAACCCTTACACTAATAAATTTTCAGATTTTTTCCTAACAAATAACCTAGTAAAAAAAATGTGAATTACATTGGTTTAGCGAATTTGTTTTTTAGTATACAATAAGTATGTATATTACGTTTATCATATAATTCATAGCATATAATCAAATTAAGTTATAGGTATGAGTACTTCTCATTATACTTCAGTGTTTGATCACCAGCTTTACATGTTGGAGGTCTCGAGTTCGAGACATGGGAAAGACATTTTCAAGGAACTTCATAAATTAAGTCCCCCAGTAAAGCAGGTTTAAGTCCTGCAGAGGGGACAATGTTTTATCTCAATTAAATGTCGTCCCTTCGGGAGGTTTAGTTGGGGGTTTCTCCTCCTACTAGGCATTGACGGTGAGGGGCTCTCTAACGCGGACCCGGTTAAGGCAACGTAAGCTAGATCCCCAGTTGCGAGCAAATAATCCGCACCTTTTTTTTATAAAAAAAAATAGAGTTTATGAGTGCTGATACAGAAGCTTTAGTTCATTTACAATATAGTATAACTTTTATAATATACACATAAACAAACATGAATATATACTATATACTATATGCATGCCCGCATGATATAACGATGATGTTGGTAGCGACGAGTGGTGGTGATGGTGACGGCAACATGGTGATGGAGGCGACAGTAGTGACGGCAACAGATGTTGGTGACGTCGGTGGTGGCGATGAGAGGTGATGGCTGTGACAGTGTGATTATTAATATAAAAGTCAAATTACATCCATTGATATTGGTTTTCAATATTTTTATTGATATAATCATAATTTTCTTATAGGAACATCTAGAGATAACGTGTTGCAATATAATAATCCAAGAGCTAAACATACATAGACACACATGTATGCATGTATGTGTCTTTAAGAAATAGTTGGTCTAAATATACCAATTTAAAGAATGTTAAATAGATAGTTGATCTCCATATTTGTTTAGTGAATAATTAAGAAGTTTATTTAAAGTTATAAATTGAATCATAATTATTGGTGTAGTTTAAGAATAAAAATATGATAATTTATATTGTATTTTGAAAAGTTAATAAGAACATGTTATCCTTACATCCCTAACTACTTTACAAAGATACTTTATCATCCTAACAAACCATTACATTGTATTTTGGAAAGTTTTAAACTAAATGACGTATTTGTGTTTATTTGTAAAAAGAAATCTGTTTTGATATATTTTGAAAAAATTTGTTTTTTATTTTTTTTGATAAATAAGAAGTTATCTATACTTCTATACTATATTATAAAAAAAATAGTTTTTTATTTTTGGAAATGTTAAAACTTGTGTAATATTTACACATAATATCCCTTGAGTTATTTTTATCTACAATACCCTTTAGCATTAATAATTGAATTACACTATCAATCATTTATCTTTCAAAATATATCTCCATTAACCCTTTTACATCAATTACTTTTACATCAATAATTTACACCACTCGACATCGCCTCCGCCACCAGCAGTCCCCCCACCACCACACCATCGCTGCGACGACCACCACCGCATCGCGCGGGTACTGTGCTAGTTATTATTAGTATTTTTGGGTGAGTTTTTTAGTTAAATGGTGTGAATTTGTCTGTTAGGTCTTTCCCATCTCTGAACCTCATTCTCACATCTTCCTTATTGCTACATCAGTTTTTTTCACTCCTAAAACACCTCTTCCTCACTCACTACCAATAACACCTCTTCCTCATTTCTTCCTCAGCTTTTTTCTCTCCGAGAAACACCCAAAAACCTTACATGGCCCCACCTCTCTCTTCTCTTTTCTCGTCTCTCTTCGTCCAGTGGATGGTGCGTGACGATGAAGACCTCGATGAGTTTGCTGTCAACCAGGAAGAGCTCACGAAGAGATCATGAAGAGCCATTGGGAAAGGCCTTAAGAAAGTGAAGAGAAAATTTGCTTTGCTTTCATTGAAGAAAAAACGAGTTATTATTAATTGTTTAGAAAATAAAAGGTTTTATATTAACTTTGGAAAGATTGTTTTGTTAGGAGAATAAATAAATTGATTGAAAAGGAAAAGTTAGTCCAATTAGTTGATTGAAAGAAAGGATAAAACTTCAAATACGTTGTGTATATTAAAAAGTTTGAAAGTTTACGCACAATATATGAGTTAATAAAACTTGTAAATTTGTAATCTGTAGAAAAAGTTAAACTGAAAAATTATAAAAGACTAATTCATTTATCTTTTTTCTCGATGATTTGGTATATGTAACAACATGCTATGTAGAAAGTAAAACAAACCAACCATTGGTATTTAAGATATCTGAGATTTTAAATTCTTGGATTTAAATTCATATGTGAGTAAAATGTTCGACAGGGTTTTTTTAAAAAATAATCGGATTTTTGTTTAAATTAAAGTTAAGTAAATGAAAGAGTAATGTCATTATAGCCTAAATATTTCAATAAAGAAAATAAAAGGTTTTAGCATTGCCGTTGGAATACAAAAAAATACAGAGGGTACATGCTTCCAAATCATGATTATGCATAAAGGATCAAAAGTGTGAGCCTATGAAATGCGATTTCCAAAAAGATAGCAGGAAAATAATACTGTAAGCCTTGTGTTGTTTAACATTTGCATGGTCAAAGGTCATGGTCAAAGTCAAGCTGATGCTTTTAATCTAAGTTGTTTTTCCAAAAGTACCCCTGTCTCCATTCAATTATACAGCTGGCCACGTCTAAGTTTAGGATGTTATTGTACGTTGGTTTTACATATTAGTGATGCACACGTGGTTTGTGTTCCTCCAACACACATTTGATTGCACCAATATTATTATGTAGCCCAGGGAGATGAGACTATGCAAACTATTTTTATTACATATATATGTAACAGTGTGACATATACATTTATATACATAGCGGTACCGGTGTGGTGGTTGGGGTGATTGTTTGTGATAGATGCGGGTTCAAGTGATGTTGATAATTGATGTAAAGAGTTAATGAATATATTTTAAAAGATAAATGAGTGATAGTGTAATTTAAGGACATTTTGACAATTCTCTCAATGTAACTTTCAACAAGGAGATTTTTTTTTTTTTAATATAGTATAGATATAGTTATGTGTGTATTAGTCAAAATCGAGCTACAGGCTGGACAAATTATTTACAGGCAAAAGAAGAAATGAAACATAGAATTGATAGAAGAAACACAATCAGAAATCAAATAGAAATAATGAAAAAAAATAAAAAGAGTTGTTAAGTAGTTCATAACTGTTTAGTTAAAGTAAGAATTGCTTTTGGTCGAACCATCAAAATTATTTTAGCCGCGCGTGTTTCCTTTTAATATTAGAATCCTATTTTTATTACATAGCTTTTTTTTTCAAATGATAAAAATAGAATCCTATATGTATGTTCGTCCATTTATCAGCACCTACATACTTCGGGCAGAATGTCATTCGAATTTTTAAGGAACCACGGAGGGAGAAAACCTCCTATTAATCCGCCAAGCGGCACGACGAGAAGACTGCGATACCAACTAATGCAAATTTGGTTTATTAAATGCCATAAAAAAACTGTTACAATTACAATTACATATCCAACTGATAATTTTATGGTTATTACTTAAATTTTTATTTTCTAATCATCCCTACATATTTACAATGTAAAGTTTGAACAAATTAACCGATACTAATGGAAGTATTATCATAAGTTATATTGATATTTCATCTATAATGAGATATTATATTATTTGGGATTTATTAAACGAAGTCCTAAGAGCTTTTGTTAAAATGCATTAAATAGTTGTACATTACTATAAAATTCAGGGTGACTTTTAATATGGAAATGTACCATCTTTTTATGCACGTTAAGTAACATTTTCCATATTATATTATTATCAAAATATCTTATTTGGATTAACATAAGTATTATTTTACAATCAGTTATTTTTCAGGCTTAAAATTGTTTTAGGATCCGCATTAATGCACTGACACTCCTTCGTTAATATTATTGGTCGCACCATATATATATGATGGTTTAAAGCCATAAATCTGTACTCTCTCGTTAAAAATACTAGTAACATCTTATTGCCAATCACCGGCCAGTACCCTTGAAATTCACAATCCTTGCACCTGCTGTCTTAATGTATGGAATGTCTCTTTTGCTTGCTTGTGACATCTAAAGTTACTCTATCTAATAGAGCATAAAATCATTCTTGCAAGGACAACAAAGAATGAAACATGCTTTTTTGTTTACGTAATACCCAATGAAGTAAGATTTATTTTGTATTCAAATTCATATATATATCCTTTTTCCGTTTTTACAAAAGAGGAAAAAGATTTCATCAAAACATTTCATCCATTTAAATTATCCTTTTAAAACTTTAAGTCATTTTAATTAGGCATACATATCATCATATAAACATATCCACGTCACATATAAGCATAGAGTTCATGACCCTAAATGTGCCTAATCAATTTCGTCACTTTGATTTATCTCGTTAAATTGTGACTAGGTCACCGTTAAGTTGTAACCGAAGTTACCGTTAAGTTGTAACCGAAGTTACCGTTAAGTTGTAACCGAAGTTACCGTTAAGTTGTAACCGAAGTTACCGTTAAGTTGTAACCGAAGTTACCGTTAAGTTGTAACCGAAGTTACCGTTAAGTTGTAACCGAAGTTACCGTTAAGTTGTAACCGAAGTTACCGTTAAGTTGTAACCGAAGTTACCGTTAAGTTGTAACCGAAGTTACCGTTAAGTTGTAACCGAAGTTACCGTTAAGTTGTAACCGAAGTTACCGTTAAGTTGTAACCGAAGTTACCGTTAAGTTGTAACCGAAGTTACCGTTAAGTTGTAACCGAAGTTACCGTTAAGTTGTAACCGAAGTTACCGTTAAGTTGTAACCGAAGTTACCGTTAAGTTGTAACCGAAGTTACCGTTAAGTTGTAACCGAAGTTACCGTTAAGTTGTAACCGAAGTTACCGTTAAGTTGTAACCGAAGTTACCGTTAAGTTGTAACCGAAGTTACCGTTAAGTTGTAACCGAAGTTACCGTTAAGTTGTAACCGAAGTTACCGTTAAGTTGTAACCGAAGTTACCGTTAAGTTGTAACCGAAGTTACCGTTAAGTTGTAACCGAAGTTACCGTTAAGTTGTAACCGAAGTTACCGTTAAGTTGTAACCGAAGTTACCGTTAAGTTGTAACCGAAGTTACCGTTAAGTTGTAACCGAAGTTACCGTTAAGTTGTAACCGAAGTTACCGTTAAGTTGTAACCGAAGTTACCGTTAAGTTGTAACCGAAGTTACCGTTAAGTTGTAACCGAAGTTACCGTTAAGTTGTAACCGAAGTTACCGTTAAGTTGTAACCGAAGTTACCGTTAAGTTGTAACCGAAGTTACCGTTAAGTTGTAACCGAAGTTACCGTTAAGTTGTAACCGAAGTTACCGTTAAGTTGTAACCGAAGTTACCGTTAAGTTGTAACCGAAGTTACCGTTAAGTTGTAACCGAAGTTACCGTTAAGTTGTAACCGAAGTTACCGTTAAGTTGTAACCGAAGTTACCGTTAAGTTGTAACCGAAGTTACCGTTAAGTTGTAACCGAAGTTACCGTTAAGTTGTAACCGAAGTTACCGTTAAGTTGTAACCGAAGTTACCGTTAAGTTGTAACCGAAGTTACCGTTAAGTTGTAACCGAAGTTACCGTTAAGTTGTAACCGAAGTTACCGTTAAGTTGTAACCGAAGTTACCGTTAAGTTGTAACCGAAGTTACCGTTATCATATAGGGTATGAGTTTGTGTGCAGGCGGTCATACGACCTCAAGGAAGCCTCACACCCGACTTGATGGAGAAGTCTTTCGACGGTCCATCTGCGTCGTTAAGGAAAGACAATGTCGATCCCTGAGTAGCACGTTATGTTCATGACATTAGGTGGGTCATCAGACCACCCGAAACTACTCGCCACGTATGACTGTTGCAAGGAGCAACCCAAGCAACCACCTCAGCGTACCTATATCCACCGTCAGGCACGGGTTATGCATAACACTCATCATCTAATTTGCTCGAGCATTTACCACATTTATTGTAACACCCGTTTCGTAAAAATATGGATTTCCAAAAACTTTTGCCTAACGGCATCAATTATGCGGAAACGATTTATTAAAAACTCTCAACAAGGAAAACAGTTGAGAAGCAATAGTGGTGTTACTAACGTATCGTAGAAATAATAAAAGAAAATCCATAAGATTGCCCAACATAAAGCAATCAAAACAACAGTCATTACATAGGGTTCCAAGAGGAAACAATATCATAAAGTCTATGAGAAACTATTGGGTAGACTAAGGCCATCTTGATCATCTACCCATCTCTCGTCAAAGCTTCACACGTCATCTCACTGCTTAACCTGAGGGGAACAACACATTTAAAAGAACAAGTGTTAGCTATAAATAGCTAAGTAAGATAACACCAGGTTTAAGCAAAACATTTCATCCATTTAAATCGTCCTTTTAAAACTTTAAGTCATTTTAATTAGGCATACATATCATCATTACATCATATCATTAACCACCGTTCGTCATATCATATCATATCGTTAAGCATATCATCACACATCACATATCATGTCATAAACATATCTGCGGGGAAGCATTTTAGGCATAAGCATCGTCATATCATTAATCCCCGTGTACCTCCCATATCGACCCATCCACATTATAGGTTATATATTACCGTTATGGAGGTTATAGTTTATGAAACCATTTTTTGTTGCACCCTCAGCGTGACAAAAGTAGTGTATCTTACCTGGTAGTAGTGTACGCGCGTAATGAAAGGCTAAAAGTGCTTAACAATAATCCCCGACACCTAAGATACATTAATATACAAAATATAAGTCATTTGGGACCCAAACGAACCTTACAGACCTCACGAAATTAGTCTGGAAAATCCTTCTTACGAACTTAGCTACAGTTCTTACGAAGATAGCAAAACGAAGATAGATTTGTTCTTACGAAGATAGCAAAACGAAGATAGATTTGTTCTTACGAAGATAGCAAAACGAAGATTATCTTCGCAAGTACAAAATCAGACTCAGCTAACGAATTTAACGTAATTTCGTCCAGATTTCAAAAACGACCAAGTTCTTCGATTTTTCCATAAACGAACGATTAAATCTTTTCCCAAAACATGTTTTTGACATAAATAAACATCCATTGATCATCAAGATCGATTATAGACTCGTTAAACATCGTTTTGAACATTAATTGACTTAAACATATTTTAAACCCTAATTCTATCAAAATCCCTTTTTAATTCAGATTTGAATCATTATGAAACAACCTTGAATCTGAAAATATAAGTAATAAATCGATGATTACCTTGAACAAACAATGGCCGATTCAATCCAATGCCAAAAACACACGATCGATTAACCAAGACTTGAAGATTTTGCTTTAGAATTCAAGAAAAGGTTTTAATAAACTTTGTGTTTATTCTTTTAATGTTGTTGAGGCTGGAAAATAACCCTAGATTAAGCTAATCCCAACCTAAACCCGTTTTTAACTTTACACCTTTGGCAAAACTAGTCCCTGGACTTCATATTGACTTTATTTCGCTTGAAAACACCTATTGGGGATACATATCATCATTACATCATATCATTAACCACCGTTCGTCATATCATATCATATCATATCGTTAAGCATATCATCACACATCACATATCATGTCATAAACATATCTGCGGGGAAGCATTTTAGGCATAAGCATCGTCATATCATTAATCCCCGTGTACCTCCCATATCGACCCATCCACATTATAGGTTATATATTACCGTTATGGAGGTTATAGTTTATGAAACCATTTTTTGTTGCACCCTCAGCGTGACAAAAGTAGTGTATCTTACCTGGTAGTAGTGTACGCGCGTAATGAAAGGCTAAAAGTGCTTAACAATAATCCCCGACACCTAAGATACATTAATATACAAAATATAAGTCATTTGGGACCCAAACGAACCTTACAGACCTCACG
>CM067169.1:20107874-20112874 GCA_034093135.1 Erigeron breviscapus | reverse complement strand
TGGGGCACATACATTGATGCCCATGTACCCTATGTATCAATACCATCATCAATCTCAAGCAATGGGCTTACCAGCCCAGATCTTTTGTGCCCCAACATCTGCTGGCCCAGTCTCTACTGTTCCTGCTATTCTCTCAAAGCCCACACAAATTGCTCCAGCTCAAGGTATAAAATAAACGACATCTAAGATTAATATATATCGTATCTTTCTTTATATATTTATATATATAACTGAATTTATTTTCCCAATATTTAGTTCTATTGAAGATACTTACTTGATTGTGTCTGGAAGTTGCTATATAATATAAATCATGTAACTGTCGTACTAATTATACCCAACTTGAAAATTAATATCATACCAACTTGAAATTAGAATAATTATTATTAATCTTCACCTCACATGCACATTCATTCTGATTAAAGTTCCAATCTAGGATCTAAATTTTGCATTCATTCAAAATCATTCAATTCTTACCTATTACCTAGTATTGATACTGAGCTTGAGAATAAATATAATGTTCATTATATAAAGAAATATATAAACCATAATACAATTATATTTACCTTAGTTTGGAAGTTACAGAAAATGGAAAAATGATTAGATATGAAATTCAATGTTTGGAAGTTACAGAAAATGGAAAAATGATATTAATAATTTAACTATTGCCAAATTGTATTAAATTAACCTCACATGTAAATATGCTCCTTTTGGAGACTATGTTGTTTTTGACCATTTTGCCAGTAGGGCAGTGGCAGAATCACATGGCTACAAAGAGACGAGGATACTTATTTAGTCCAACCTGTCAAATGTAAATCAAGTTGATATATTGATGCTCATTTTTTATCCATCACTACTTTTTCTTAAAAATGTGTTTTAAATTTCACTCAAGATTACGATACATCAGTGAGTCTCATTTAAGAAGTAAAACAGACTACATTATTTTAATCATGTCTACTATACTTTCGCATATTTAACAAATGACAACCTTTTTACCCATCGCTACTTACGATAGTTATTAGTTATTACACACTTACCAGTCATGAATTGAATTTAAGAGTCGACTCAAGTTACATCAAAAACGAAGTCACTCTTACGGTTTGAGTTAATTTACAACAATGAACCAATAATTGTTGTAATTTGATACTATTATTATATATTATATTGATGAGTATATCATATTTTGGTGTTATATTAAAAGAATATTATATATATATATATATATATATTATATATAATATTAGATATCATTTGTATATATATATATACATATCTATGAATATATATAATATATATATATATATATATATAAGATCAACAATTATATTTTGTTTACAACTAATGTTACATATATATATAAAAATATTCGAACTCGTACAATTTAAGTCACGAATAAAAAGTCATGTTTCTGAATCGACTCAAATAACATGAGTTAATATGTAGCATCATGCTACATACACAAGGAACTTAGCTATTCCAAAAAAACATACACAAGGAAGGAACTAAGGAAGTATCTAATTTGTACTCATGGTCCCCACAATGTGTTCATTGCTAAATCTTTTCCCCTCATTTTTAATATTCGAACACATTTTCACTAATTTTTAGTTGACGAATCATCTCAAATACTGTTGCTAGACTACAGATCGTTTGGCCCACAAAGATCGTTTGACATCATCTTCAATTGTTATATGTATACGTTACCAGTTTTTATGAAATAGTTTCAATTTCAATTGTATGTGGTTTGGTCATTCCATAAATCATAGTTGGAGCACTTTTATTATACTATCAAAAGCTGTAACACATGTTTTTAAATTTTAATAGCTGCAATATGGGTGGTTCAAACTTTCAATAGAGTATGCAATTGTGAACTACTAATGATACAAGTACAGTTTGTTTGGCTGTTGAATAGGTAGTACAGATGGGGAAAAAAGAAGCAGCTTTAACAAAAGCGGCTAAAAGTGGCAAATAACAAAAGAGGAGGGGGGAGTAGAGTGGCTTTTCAGAACCACCTTATTTTATTTGTTCTGCAATGACCGCTTCTACTTACTTTCCTTTTTTTATTTACTCTAATTCACATTATTTTTTCAATTAAATTTAACTCATTGAATTATTTATATTCTCAATTTTAGGTATTCTACTTTAGATTTATTCATCTTTCAAACTACTATCTTCATCTAACGTGTATCTCAACTTGTGATGCAAAACATTTTTATATAGGAACTATTGTAATGACAACCAAAGGAAAGTCTACTTAGATATTGTTATATGTATGTTTGATACTTTGATGTAGAAAAAGAAACATGATTATCTACACCTCATATCATAATCATCATTAGGAAATCAATATTGGTTTTTCTACTAAATGTATTGACAATTAAAAAGAAGAGACATTAAAAGGGTGGCAGATTTTTAATTGAAATTTATTCAAAACCCGACGTTCAAAAATATGTATAATATCAAATTCAAAACATCATGACCTAGTTTAGATATCAACATATATCGTGATTATGTAGTATTTTCTATATGTTGTTTGTATCCAAAATTTTGTTATGTAAAACCATGTTCTACACGCATTCAACAAAACCAACATGTATAATTTAAGAAAAAATCAAATCTGTAGCAAACTGAAAGCTACGGCAAAAATAAGTTTTTACATATTAGCCTTTATAATTTTTAAACGATACAAAATTCCCCCTGATTTTTATGTTGTTGCAGCCAATATAGTTGCAGTCAACAGCAGGGAATCGCCCATAATTTAATACACCAATATTTATTTGGGATTTTGTTAATGACAACTGTATGAGGTGTCATTAACGTGTATAAAATATTATATTTTTATCATAAGATTTAAAAAGTAACATAATTTTTTTAAGCCTGTTAATGACATCCTTAGGATAATAATTAATAAAGTTCTATTTATTTTTGATTTCAACAATTAAATTTGATAGATGAATTTTGTAGATGTGATTGAATTTAATTTAATACAACAAAAAAATATGATAGTTAAGATTGAATTCAATGTTTAAACAAGGTATTCAATTTTAAAGAGAAATATTTAGATGAGAAAAACAATACTAAAAATATCTAACAAATTATCTTCTATTTTAAAACAAATGAACATGAATAGTAGCTTTTAAGTTTTAAAATTTTCCAACAAAAATTTCAAGTTTTTAAAATTTTTAACTTTTTAAATAGTAGATTTTTAGATTTTTCAATTTCACAACAAGACTTTCAAACTTTTTACTTTGGTCCTACAACAAAATGTTTATATTAAAGTATAGCATCATACCATGTCGCACCCTGTTCCATATAAAACTTCCATTTCTATACTTTTTGTCGTGTTTTATTTTTTGGTTTGATGATGGATATTTTTGGTAAAATTCCTTTCCTTTGCGATTTTCGGTGGTAAAAATAAATATGATGATGTGTTGTGTTATTGTTCTGAAAAAGGATGACGGACAATTTTTATATGAAATTATCAATATAGGAGTAAACACATTATGGCAGAGGCGGAGGGACTAGGGGGTGTCTGGTCCCTGACAACTAGCCCAAAAAATCTGATTTATTAGTAACCCAAAAGTTTATATCCAGTTAATAATACATACAGGCCCATGTTAATCCAAGTCCATTATATGTACATGTTAAATAAAAGAGATGGAGGTGTCAGCCTGCCAGGTTCAATATCCAATGATCTTGTGTTAATTTGTAGATAATTTTTTTTTTTTATTATTATTATTATTATTATTATTATTATTATTATTATTATTATTATTATTATTATTATTATTATTATTATTATTATTATTATTATTATTATTATTATTATTATTATTATTATTATTATTTTTATATATATTCAATTGAATTCATAAATGAAACATGCATCTTTTCACTTTCATCCATCCGCTACTTTTCTCATAAATGAAAAATAATCCACATATAAACCAAATCTGTTTTCATACTTAATAATTGTGTTTTTGTATTAATATTGCTATTATATTTGTGACATTATCTGGTTCTTTAATCCGGTCTGATTGACCCGTGGACTGGTAAAGAGAATGATCTGACTTCCCCTTATATAACATACTTATCGTCGTCGGTCCCGGTCAATCAAAAAATCATGGCTCCGCCCATGCATTATGGTATTACTCGCAAAACATAATTATTGTCCCGCAACACGGGGCTTTGCGAACTTCCTAGGGAAAATTAAACTTAGTAGCTAAATTTACATATAATACATATTGAATTAAAAATCAAATTATATAAGTTATTCATGGTTTTCTCCTAAAATGTATGTCCAACTATTTTGACAATGTTTGCACATCTCTTGAAGGTAGGAGTGAAGTTGCCAGAACCCCATCGCTGTATGATGAGGTGTTCCTTGACATCATTATCGACTGATCGCTAAAAGATATATCTATTTGTTATGTATATTTTAAGACTTAAATATTTACTTCTGCCTTCAACATAACCAACAGGTATGATATATAGTTCACCAATATTTACTTAGGTTTGGCTAATGACAACTTTAGTGTAATTAGCGTGGATAAATATTGTACGAGTATTTATTACCATAAAGCTTATAAAGTGGACTTTTGATATAAAGAGTACAATGACCATTATTGACAACCCCTAAAAATATAATTAATAAAATTATATTCACCTTGTCTTCAACAATTAAAGTTGGTAGTTATAATTGAATTGAATTTAATATAACATGTAAATTGGTAGTTGAACTCGTAATTAAAACTGAATTTAATAAACCAATATTTATCTTTTGAATTTAATACAATAATTGACTTTGGTAGTTGATATTGAATTGAATACAACAGCTACATTGGTAGTTGAATGTAAGTCCCTATTGCGTATTGATCGTGAATAAGACGTGGTTCGTTATGTCAAGAGTGCGGAATCCTCTTGAGATAACTAGATTGCTATTGCCTTTTGTCAATTAATGAGTGATTAATCAACCTAAGGATATACACGAAGTGTTAGTTCGTGTA
>CM067169.1:19940374-20100374 GCA_034093135.1 Erigeron breviscapus | reverse complement strand
GCCCGGGTAGAAATGCTTGTGTTTAATTTACATAGTAAAGTTTTTAGTTATATTATGGTTCGATTGTATTTATTCATTAACTCAAACGGATAACATGAAGACAAGTCTTATATATGTTTGGTGAACCATGTTTAGTTAAACAAACAAAAGTGAAAGAAGTCCTTTTAGTGTCGCTCTAAAAAGAAAAAGTCTTGCGTGTCGATTAAAAAGAAACTTCATATAACAGACACTATGTACGAGTATTTTTTCCGATTCTCTTGAAGTGACATATAAGAGTATCCACTATCGTCTTGTCTTGTGCCACTCTCGTCCCTCGTTCATTCTAGGATGAGTGAATATTATTGTGTTTGACTTGTCTCGAAACTCGTCCCACGCAATCTGTCTTTTCAGAGACTAGCCTTATTGTAAAGTATGTGGGTATTTAAGAGATTAGTGATATAAATTGTACGTAAGTCTTAGACTCTTAGTAGTCATGTATTGAGCTTGTTTTAAAGGATTAATCCAGAATTTGATGTGACGTTTAAATGTACTAGTCCTCCGAGCATAATGTACACTCTAAGTTGAAGATGGCATTAGTTTTTTTCTTCTATCTCCGATTGTCCACGTGTAAGTCCAATGACACCTAGCTGGCAGCCTGATTGCAAAAATAGGTGACACGTATTCATAGCATAGTTTTCGTTTGAAACAAACACTTGGTTGATGTTTCGAATTAAAATTAATCAGTTAGATCGATACAAACACAAAACCGAACATTTATTTCTCTCTCTATCTGTTAACCATCATAATTCTAAGGAACAAGATCAATTACGGAAAAATTAATAATATGGGGGCCGAAACATTTGTTGAGATTATACTTGCAATCATCCTGCCTCCTATCGGTGTTTTTCTTCGATATGGTTGTGGTGTAAGTATCCTTCTATATACATATTTTCTTTTCATTTGTTTAATTCCCATTTTTAAATTCTATATAGATAAACGAGACAACCCTCATTATGGATACTATCAGAAATCTGTCTCGATATCTTGTTTATTTTACACGCTATTATATAACATTTTATTGCGAGTTAATCATGATTGTTAAATTATATAGTTAGTAATATCTGTTTTATTAATGATTTAGAGGGGAAAAAATGATATGATAGTTTGAATTAATCATTTAATGATGATTTGATTTTTGAATATACTGGATGCAGATAGAGTTTTGGATATGCTTATTGCTGACGATATTGGGGTACCTACCGGGAATTATATACGCAATTTATGTTTTGGTTGTGTAGCGAATTCGTATTCATAAGTTAATTACTAGGTTTTTCTTTTTTTACTTTTATTGTTCTAATGTGATTCGTAGTTAAGGGATTCGAGTTTTCTTATACGATGATGATATTTGTTTTTGAGTGTTTAGATATATGTATTCTAATATACTCGTAATATGCAATGGTAGATCATCTCTTAATCATCGCCTCACTGTTGTGAAAAATTCGTTAAAATTTTAGACTCTTGAATCGGTACATGGAGACCGAATGTTGTAAAAACAGGTGCAATGGTCATGTTTTTAAGGAGAGATAGACCAAGACTCACAATCAACATGTCTTCCGACCTAGACATGTATTTCGTTTTCGTAGTTTTTGTAGACGGGACATTAGGTTGCAATGTAGCTTTCCAACTAATTAACTAATGGCTTTCGAACTAACCGAACATCCAAAGAAGGTAAAAGTGTAACATGCCAATGATCTTTCCCTCACAAGATCAATACATATTGAAAGAGGTCATGAACTGCATCATCGACATTACAATCTTTGTGCAGATCTTACCGAGCATGTTTGGTAACTCAATAGATTTTATTAGGAAATGTTGTTTAATTATTGCAAATTTTTATAATCTTATTGATCGTGTTTTAATGGAGGTTTTATTTTAACCGTTATAAAAAGAACTTGTTAATTTTTTTACCTAATTTAATCAATGTAGATTTCGTAGAACGATTGTATGTCTTAAATTCAAGGGGTGAATACGTACGTACGTTTTTGTCTTAGTCGGTCTTTCGGATCTAGTAAAATGTCCATCTTGTACTAGGTCGACGCGTTTTTACCTAACTTAAAGAACAACAATTATAACATACACAATTATAACATATACAATGTAGTAGATATGTAAACAAATTTTAGGTAATTAATGATTTTTAACCTACTATTAATAAAAGGATTGGTATATGGAGGGATTTGAAACTTTGAGTCTTTGGTTTAAATTTGGGTAAGAACAAAATGCTCTCATGAGAGGAGACAAAGGTTTTTTTATAATGGATTTTTAAAAAAAAATTAAGATTGAGATGTGAAGTGTGAACAAAATGTTTTCTAACAATAATGACAAGGGTTTTTCTATAATATGTTTGTTTTATAATTAGAACCGAGTATATGAAGTAATATGTTACTGAGCTCAAAAAATTTTAAGCAAAAAAGAAATGATTGTTACAATATTAAATTAGACTTCTTTGAATATGTAGGTGTGATCATGAAATGTTAAAAAGCAACTTATATCGTTCACCAAACATTCACCAAATCTATTTTATTAATAAATTTATAACTGTGAAAACAATTTATTTATATCTTTCACCAAACTCATTAAATGGATAGATCATATTTTTTACTTAACTTTATCTACACAAGCAATTTATATCTTTTACAATTTAACTTCATAATTCAGTAAATATACACAACTTCACCAGCTCTCACAATCTCACAATTGTAATGCTATGGATAGCTTTCATTCACCATCAAACAATAATATATCCACCTTCATCATCAATTGCATCTAACTTTTCAAACAAACAATACATCACCATCCACACAACTTAACTATCCTCGAACAACTATTTTTCAATCTCTTTTGCTATAGTCCATTTGACTTGTGAATGTCACTATACGATGCTAGTGAATTTTACCTCTTGTTTTCTTATAATCTATAGGCTTCAATGTTGGAAAACTACAAAGAATCAATCCATCACTTGTTGTCACCACGGTCAATAGCGAAGATGTTTCATGTGTAGAAGATAGTGATGTAAGGAAGAAGTATACCATCACACATTATTCACGCATGATGCAAAAGGCAACACATATTTTGTCTGATCTTACCATCGTCGATGTGTGCAGCTCAAAAAAGGTTTTCAATCTTATCCCGCAGGCTAAACATAGCAGGTCCGAATATTCTTTTGTTACTAAAAGAAAGAAAAGAAATGAAGTTGACGAGGGGGGGCAATTGTTGACGAGGAGCTTGTTGAAGTTGTTGTTGTTGCTGGCCTTGAAGTCCCCGGTTTTGGTTTGGACCGACAATTTGTAGTTGATTCGGGTGCACGGTCACTTGAACTTGTTGGCCGATGAGATTTGGGCACGTGTTTCGGTAGTGCTATTGACTACCACATTCATAGCAATTGCCCCGGACCGGAAATCGAGCATTGAGGGGAACTACATTCAATGGTGCACCCCTAGGATTGGTGGGACACATCTTGGCCGTATGGCCCGGTTGGTTACAATAGAAACATGCTTCACAACGATATTGAGGCTTGTGATGACGGTTACACCTAGGGCACAAAGGAGCCGCCCCGACATAACCTTCTTTAACCGGCATAGTCGCCGCAAACACCTTCCCACCCCTACTTGGCTTCTTGTTGTGGTACCTCTCCACCTTCTTGGCACCACTAGATTCGGCTACATCTCTCCTCTTACCATCATTCTTGCTCAATTCTCCACCACTTACAAGTTCCACGGTAACACTAGCGGTTCGGTTTATAGCTTCGTTAATAGTCAAAGGCATGGTGGGGTTAGAAACAAATACTCTCACTTTATGAGGCAAACCTACCACATACTTCTCCACTTTACGATCTTCGGGTCTTACAAGATGAGGTATGAGCCTTGAGAGTTGATTGAATCAGCGGGTATACCCTTCATAGTCGGCTCCTTTCATAGTGAGACTAGTAAATTCTTCTTGGAGCTTCCTCATCTCGTGCGGTGGACAATACTTGGAAATCATCATTTGTTTAAAGTCCCCCCATTGGAGGGAATTAGCAACATCTAATCCCAACCCCTATACCTCAATATTCCACCATTCAAGTGGATCGCCCTTTAACATACCGGTGGCATGAGAGATTCGTTGCTCATAGGTGCAACCACTCCGAGCAATGATTGACTCAATTCTCTCTAGCCACTCTAAACAACCCGTGGCACCACCTTCTCCACCAACCTCCGGAGCTCCACAAGCTTTGAAATCTTTAAACAAACATCCTTGGCGGTAAGCATAATAACCTCTTGGTTGGACAAAAGCTTCTCCTCCATTCTCTTCACCATTCACATCAACATTTTCATCCTCTTCACCGTTTACTTGAACCGCTTCAACTTCCGGTTCTTCTTGTTCGCCTCTTGCTTGCATGGCCGCCGAGATTCGGGCCACAAGATCCGGCATGAGATCATTTAAAGCTTGAGTAATGACCTCGGTTGATACCGGGGGATTGGCACCACCCCGGCCACCTCGGCCACCACGACCACCACGGCCTCCCCGGCCTCCACGACCACCTCTACCCCCACGTCCACCTACAACTTCTTCTTCTTCTTGAACACGACGATTGCGAACAACTCTCCTTGGTCTCACCATTATCCTGAACACACGTGTTAGGTTAGCAAGTTAATTCTCACAATTCACACTCGTAGTAGCCGAAATCAATTACCACATAACAAATATTTTACATCTAGGTTTTCCCTAAATCGTCTATCATGCATTTTTCTACGGGGATGTTATCATGGCAATAATCTAAGGCATCATCGTTTCATACAATTCACAAATCATATCGCAATTTCAAACCAATTAACACAATTATAAAGGGGGGTCAAGTCATAACAAGGCGGGTAAAACATAGTCCGAATCTAACTTCAACATTCAATACATTAAAGGTGTTTGTATACAGGTGATACCAACGGCTTTCCCTCCACACCGTTAATATATTGAATGGATGTCGGGACTCGGTTCCATTATGCCCTCTAAGTATTGGTCGGGTATGTATATAGGGTGTACCAGCGGCTAACCCTCCACCCAACCAACACTCATTAAACACACCGGGTTACTTACTATACTTCATCCGCAATGCGCAATCCATGAGATCATTAGCTTTCATATGACAAAGGGTAACCATAGATTCGTTGATCAGGCTCCTCTAGGGTTACCGAGTGTCATACTCCGCTAATGCCATCATTTCACTTTGCTAGGGTTAATTAATTCAAGAATTTACAAGAATATACGTCAACGTTCATTCGGCAAGCCACGGTGTATCCTGTAACACCCGTCGTTTAAAAATATGGATTTCCAAAAACTTTCGTCTAACGGCGATAAAAGAAAGCGGAATTAAACTTTAAAAGTCCAAACTAAGAAATCTGTTTGGTTCATTTATTAATTGGTGTTACTAGCCATATCATCAAAACAAGTTTAAATGGAAATCCGTTGGTTGCCCAACATTAAACAACCGACAACATAGTAAATGCAAAACATAAATCAATGTCTAATGCAAGCAGCCAGTATGGGTAAACTACAGCCAGCTTCAAGATCATCTACCCATGCCTCACATCTTCTCACATCTACCTGCTCACTAATGTTGGACCTGAGGGCACAACACATTTTAAAAGAGCAAGTGTTAGCTAACGGATTAGCTAAGTAAGATAACACATCATTAATAAAACATTTGTCCATTTAAAACATTATAGAAAAATCATTGAGATCGTTAAGGCACATATCATCAGTCATATCATCTCACATACATATCATAGCATCAACATCTTTCATATTAGGATGAACCACCCTAAATGTGCCTAGTCATCTTTCATATCATTTTCACATATCATCTTTACAAGTGTGACATAAGTCACGCATATCATATAACATATACATCTCATTAAGTGTGACATAAGTCACACCCGACTAGATGGACAAACCTTACGGTTGTACATCAATGTCATTAAGGAATGGCAAGCCAATCCAGGAGTAGTCCGTATGTTCAAAGACATTGGTGGGTAATCACGCCACCCGGAGATACTCAAACCACGTAATTATGTTGCAAGGAGCCACCCAAGCAACCACATATACGCACTCGCCGGGCAAGGGCAAGTACGGGTTAAGCTTAACACTTCTCACATCATTTACGAGCTCGGTTTGCATCACATATAGTTTAGGTGTCCACATTACCTAAACATCATCACATATTCATCTTTTACGTTTGGGCCCTTAAACATGCACGTGTCATGGCAACTTAATAAGTCTAGTGAACTAGATGAACAAGCCATGTAATCATGCACATTTCACATATCATCACATATATCGCATTTCAATTCATCTCGAGACATTACATAGCATTTCATAGCATATCATTACATCTCATATCATTGCATAACATTTCATAGCATATCATTACATCTCATATCATTGCATAACATTTCATAGCATAGGGTCTGCATTTCAGGCCTCAATAGTCATGTACATAGCCCATATCACCTCCCGTGTAACCCCGAATACCCAGAAGCAATCAAGATAACATTTGGGAAGTTATTATATGAAAACCAAGTTTTTTTGTTGAACCCTCAGTGTGTCAAAGTAGTGTATCTTACCTCAAACGTGCGCAACATGACCAATATATGATCAACCGTCCTTTGCAAGTATTCCTGACAACCTATAACGAGTATATAATCAATAATCTATCCTAAATAACTTGTAGGATAGTTATGGAACCTATGGATACTTATAGGACACATAAATACCCATTACATAAGTTAAACGGATCAAAACTAGTGAAGTGCAGGTAGTGGGCCTCACCAGAAAGTCAGTGGGTCGCACTAGAAACACTCTGACCCCAAACTGACCCTTAGTGGGTCGCACCACATTCCAGTGGGCCTCACTGGCTGCAGATTAACCAAAAACGGGATTTCCTTGTTTCATTCGTTTCGAACTCATCTCAAACCCCCACGACCTGAAACTTTGTAGATCACTTCAAGGCATCTTTTAAGACTTAATTAACATTAAGAAACCATCAATTGATCCTTGTATTACTTGCAAACATTAACCACTCGATTAATCACACGAATGACTCGAAATCGATAAACGGATCGCAATTAAAGCATACCCAACCCTAAAACCAGAGATGAGTAGACAAAAATCCATCAAAGACCATTACCCTATGATCTTAGAATAAAGAATTACCTGTAAGGATGATTGAGGGATCAAAACCTAGAAGAAATCACCATCGAATTGATCCAAAATCGCATAAAACTTGAGGAGAGGCTCTAGGGTTCTTGAGGGAGAATTGTTTTGAGATTACAATATGATTATGGGGTTTATGGAACGTGATATGGCCCTAAATCTGCTGGACCAACTTTCCAAAACTTAGACCCTTGGACTTTCTTATAACTCGTTTCGTCACCAAATTGCTCGTTTAACACATATGGAAACCCTTAACGACCCTTAAATCTTATCGGGAACACTTTGTGACTTTATTAATTATTATTCATCATTATTTTCATCACTTGAACATATTTAATGAAATTAATCATTAACACGTAGGCACATTAATCATATATAATGACCATAGTCATTATCATATAAACATATTTATCGTTAAACACATAGCCCTAACGGAAGGCAAACGTTGACCAGCTACATCGTCAATGGTCGACATAAAAAGTTTGGGATGTTACAATTACCTCCCTTTAAGAGGATTCTGTCCTCATAATCATATTCGCCACTCATAGATAATCAACACTTCCATATCTCTAGCTTTATCATATCATTTCAGGATTTCCTTGGGTTGTACTTTAACTTAGCATAGCCTTACTCATTTAGATTCTTACGTAGTCTTTTCTACTTTCACTTTACCATTTAAAACATTTATCATTTCTTTGGTTCAATCTTTAAATCAACCCAAGTAATCACCTCATTTCTTCAACCTTCAAAAGTAGTGCACACATTACATTCGGCGAAGACTATTCATTTGGCAGATAAGACCTTCCGGCACATATCCTTATTAACATGCTACCATGGCTCACATGATTCATTGAACAAAGGGTCGACTCGCCATAACTTGCAATGCAAATCATACCCCTTCATAGAAACTTATGGCTAGACCATAATACCCACCTTGTTCATAACAAGCATTCTTTGCTAATCACAAAAGCTTTGGACGATTTTGAGCTAATCAAAACACTCCTTTAACAATTTCACTTTTATGAACTATTATCTTCATGATCTTTGGCTCCACAACTTTCCTTACAATAACATGTCGTATCATGAAATGACATCCAACGCCTACGTTATAATCGTTGTTGCATATGAACATAACAATAAATCTCGATGAACCATCAAATCATCTCACCTAAGCTTATCATTCACCCAAGCTTTTGAAACATCCTATCTCATTCCTATCAATCTAGGAGTGAAATCACTTGAGTACACCATATACCTCCTTTCGCTGAAAACTCTTTCAAAGATCATCAATATAACGCCTGTCTCGTTGCGAAACAATCGCCAAACAACTCCCATGCTTTGAGTCAACTTCTTCAACATACATGTTTGACATCTTAAACAATCAAATAGTGTAATGGTTCACTAAGAACTAAGCATTCTTTGTCAACCTGCCCATAACGGCTCCTATCATGTCATTACCTTAGGCATCCTAAGTTCACATATCACATGATAACGTGACTCCTTAGTTCCGTTAGAGGGTCATCAAATTCTTTATATGGCCATAACAACTTTCATTATTTAGTCTTGGCTTCTAACTCAATCACACGTCAACGTATAGAATTTACTACACCTTGTATCATGATAGGTCATATTACCAACATTTTCGTCTCTGGAAACATCATATTGGGTTGACCCATTGTAGTTAAGTACTTACCATGACCTTACATTTATGGAACCTTGTTCCTTACAACTCCATGCGACAACAGCTACTTTAACCTTTCTACTCACTTTTGGCGAGTTTGGAATTCGACTTCTTCTTGTAGAAAATCAAAATAACGTTATTCATAAAAACAAGATGTTCTTCGTCATACTTAGAATAGGTAGAAATGTCATCACTAAATGTAATGACTGGACGATTTGATGAAGGCGTTAGACTCAATTCCTTGAATTCATAAAACGGTAAAAACATCCATTAACATACAGGTAATCTGAGAAACTCATAAAAATCATAAAGAGTTAAGACAACTTTAACAAGACTTTCTTCATCAAACTTCAACATCTGATAGAAAGAACGTAAATCTATCTAGGAGAATGATATTCACTTTGCAGCTGAAAACGTTAGCTTCTCCAAGGATCGACTCTCGGTTACCATCAAGCAATGGTACCCAAAATCGACCTTTATAAGTCCGAAATCCACGGCTGTTCGTTTTCATCTCAAGACGTTTCTTTTTCCCAATACTTTCCTTGTCAATGTTATCCCTCAACAAAGCCTTAACTTGGGCTTCCTTAATGCGGTCAAGTAACCCAGACTTTGCTTGTACAACCATACTCATCAATCTACAAGAAAAATTCTGCACTTTTCTACTCAATGCATCCGCCACCACATTAGCTTTACCGGGGTGCTACTTAATTTCACAATCATAATCCTTCAGAAGTTCCATCCATCTCCTTTGTCTTACATTCATTTCCTTTTTGTGAAAACACATATTGCAAACTTTTATGATCAGTGTACAAGGTACACTTAGTGCCATATAAGTAATGCCTCTATAACTTCAAAGCAAACACCACAACAGCTAACTCTTGATCATGGGTCGGGTAGTTCTTTTCATGAGGCTTCAACTAACGTGAAGCATAGGCAATAACTTTGCCCCTTTGCATAAGAACACAACCCAAACCTGAAATAGAAGCATAACTATAAACAACAAGATCATCAGTACCTTCGGGTAAGACAAAGATCGGAGCTTCACATAACTTTGTCTTTAACGTTTGAAAGGCCTTTTCTTGAGCTTCAGTCCACAAAACTTCACCCCTTTCTTTGTCAACTCGGTCATAGGCTTAGCTATACGGGAGAAATCTTGGATGATCCTTCGGTAGTAGCCTGCTAAGCCAAGAAAACTCTTGTTTTCCGTGGGTGTCTTTGGCTGTTCCCATTTAGAGACAGCTTCAATCTTTGCGGGATCAACTTTAATACCTTCAGAAGAGATGACATGCCCGAGAAATTGAACTTCTCGAAGCCAGAATTCACACTTGGAGAACTTTGCATATAACGTCTTCTTTCGTGTATCAATAACATAGGCAAGGGAAAAAAAAAACATTTCATCGATAGAATAAACTTGAGAATCGTTGTCAAGGACATGACCTTGCTAGAAAACTTCATTAAGCATCAATAGAGATAAAACTATCGCCCACATGCACATATGATTAAACTCATGTTTCCATAAGATCATAGAACAACATCAACATTTTTCAATTCACTCCCTTATCAGCATCAATTCACTCGTCCTAACGTAGTAGGCAAATAGAATTAATAGGGAGTATCTGACTTTCATCTTGAGAGAGTAACCAAAATATATGTCACATACTAATGCCACACTATCATTACTATTTACTTGACGGTTACAACTTCAGCTCCTTTACATGAGATTCATGCGATATATGTATCCCACATTCCTCATATAATAACTTACATATGATCTTTTCCTCGCATCCTTTACATCAAGATGAATATACTATTTGCATAAAACAAATGAAACGAAACCATCACTACATCTTTCATCCCTATGAGTAAACATTCCCACACACCGCATACATCAACATCATTGGAGTTGTAACAAGATGTTTACTCTCAACACATAAGAATACAATATATAAATCTCTCCAACTTCATTACTTGAACTACGATCAACACAAACATGGCCACGCAAACATGCTCGCGTCGGGATACAGTTGCAATTATGTTCCGGATCATAATTGTAATTGTATCATTTCACATGCATGTTTATTGCGACATTTACGTATCACATTCTTTTCACCAATTACATTCATGCAATCCTTATCATCCATACAACATCTCATTTCCGTTGCGGTCCTTGTCAGTAACCTCGTGGGTTGGACACCATTGACAGGACACCATTTCACCTAATTCAACAAATTTCCTTTCCTTTCAACCACTTCACCCATAAATTACAGCGCACATTTAGCAAATTCAGATAAGGAAATAGCACATCACCTCGGGGACCGTCAATCGTAGCAATAGAATAATCTAGTGACGGAAAAGCGAGAAACGGAAGAATAAAGGCTAAAAACATATTAACATATCATCAATCAATCATCATATAGCCTTAATTCCTACACTCTCACTCATCCCAACCGTCCTAAAAACATCTCATCTTAAGGCAAGGGCTCAACTACTTAAGTCTAGCATGTCATCTTACGGTTTAGGTCCAATTTCTATGGCATAACTATAGTCATTGGTTCACTTAAACCTGGCTCTGATACCAACTTGTAACACCCGTCATTTAAAAATATGGATTTCCAAAAACTTTCGTCTAACGGCGATAAAAGAAAGCGGAATTAAACTTTAAAAGTCCAAACTAAGAAATCTGTTTGGTTCATTTATTAATTGGTGTTACTAGCCATATCATCAAAACAAGTTTAAATGGAAATCCGTCGGTTGCCCAACATTAAACAACCGACAACATAGTAAATGCAAAACATAAATCAATGTCTAATGCAAGCAGCCAGTATGGGTAAACTACAGCCAGCTTCAAGATCATCTACCCATGCCTCACATCTTCTCACATCTACCTGCTCACTAATGTTGGACCTGAGGGCACAACACATTTTAAAAGAGCAAGTGTTAGCTAACGGATTAGCTAAGTAAGATAACACATCATTAATAAAACATTTGTCCATTTAAAACATTATAGAAAAATCATTGAGATCGTTAAGGCACATATCATCAATCATATCATCTCACATACATATCATAGCATCAACATCTTTCATATTAGGATGAACCACCCTAAATGTGCCTAGTCATCTTTCATATCATTTTCACATATCATCTTTACAAGTGTGACATAAGTCACGC
Organism: Erigeron breviscapus; assembly: GCA_034093135.1. NCBI lineage: Eukaryota > Viridiplantae > Streptophyta > Magnoliopsida > Asterales > Asteraceae > Erigeron > Erigeron breviscapus. Next base: position 20,088,298 of record CM067169.1, on the reverse strand, counting down.
ATATCATATAACATATACATCTCATTAAGTGTGACATAAGTCACACCCGACTAGATGGACAAACCTTACGGTTGTACATCAATGTCGTTAAGGAATGGCAAGCTAATCCAGGAGTAGTCCGTATGTTCAAAGACATTGGTGGGTAATCACGCCACCCGGAGATACTCAAACCACGTAATTATGTTGCAAGGAGCCACCCAAGCAACCACATATACGCACCCGCCGGGCAAGGGCAAGTACGGGTTAAGCTTAACACTTCTCACATCATTTATGAGCTCGGTTTGCATCACATATAGTTTAGGTGTCCACATTACCTAAACATCATCACATATTCATCTTTTACGTTTGGGCCCTTAAACATGCACGTGTCATGGCAACTTAATAAGTCTAGTGAACTAGATGAACAAGCCATGTAATCATGCACATTTCACATATCATCACATATATCGCATTTCAATTCATCTCGAGACATTACATAACATTTCATAGCATATCATTACATCTCATATCATTGCATAACATTTCATAGCATATCATTACATCTCATATCATTGCATAACATTTCATAGCATAGGGTCTGCATTTCAGGCCTCAATAGTCATGTACATAGCCCATATCACCTCCCGTGTAACCCCGAATACCCAGAAGCAATCAAGATAACATTTGGGAAGTTATTATATGAAAACCATGTTTTTTTGTTGAACCCTCAGTGTGTCAAAGTAGTGTATCTTACCTCAAACGTGCGCAACATGACCAATATATGATCAACCGTCCTTTGCAAGTATTCCCGACAACCTATAACGAGTATATAATCAATAATCTATCCTAAATAACTTGTAGGATAGTTATGGAACCTATGGATACTTATAGGACACATAAATACCCATTACATAAGTTAAACGGATCAAAACTAGTGAAGTGCAGGTAGTGGGCCTCACCAGAAAGTCAGTGGGTCGCACTAGAAACACTCTGACCCAAAATGACCCTTAGTGGGTCGCACCACAATCCAGTGGGCCTCGATGGCTGCAGATTAACCAAAAACGGGATTTCCTTGTTTCATTCGTTTCGAACTCATCTCAAACCCTCACGATCTGAAACTTTGTAGATCATTTCAAGGCATCTTTTAAGACTTAATTAACATTAAGAAACCATCAATTGATCCTTGTATTACTTACAAACATTAACCACTCGATTAATCACACGAATGACTCGAAATCGATAAACGGATCGCAATTAAAGCATACCCAACCCTAAAACCAGAGATGAGTAGACAAAAATCCATCAAAGACCATTACCCTATGATCTTAGAATAAAGAATTACCTGTAAGGATGATTGAGGGATCAAAACCTAGAAGAAATCACCATCGAATTGATCCAAAATCGCATAAAACTTGAGGAGAGGCTCTAGGGTTCTTGAGGGAGAATTGTTTTGAGATTACAATCTGATTATGGGGTTTATGGAACGTGATATGGCCCTAAATCTGCTGGACCAACTTTCCAAAACTTAACATCTAGACCCTTGGACTTTCTTATAACTCGTTTCGTCACCAAATTGCTCGTTTAACACATATGGAAACCCTTAAATCTTATCGGGAACACTTTGTGACTTTATTAATTATTATTCATCATTATTTTCATCACTTGAACATATTTAATGAAATTAATCATTAACACGTAGGCACATTAATCATATATAATGACCATAGTCATTATCACTGTGAGTCCCTTAAGTTCGATGGTTAATCCAGGAAAGTGCAAAATACAACAAGTCTAATAAGCACTAGAATGGACTAGTATTACTTTAATATAAATGCAAGTATATAAATAAAGTAATACAAGACTTAAAGCAATAAACAAATAAAGTGGAACATTATGTATTTTTCATGGGTATTTTATTTATGATGTTAAATAAAACACAAGGTTGTTGCAGAATCAAGATAATACAATTAAGTATGTATCCTAACAACCTATGAGTTACAAATGATCTATATTTGTCAAATAACTCTTTAAGATCGAGATACTTAAAGTTGTGAAGTATCCCAGTTTAAGATCGAGAGTATTTGGACAAATTCACTTCAATGCAAAATGAATGCTTAAAAGTATTTATGTCAAGGAAATGACTTTGTATTTATAGGCAACAAAATTCACCAGTGAATTTTGTGCCGTACAAATATGGTTGCATACATTTAATGATCCGACAAGAACATTAAATGTATTGGATAAGGAATAAGGATAAAGTCACATCAAATGCAAGTGTATCCTTTTATCCAACCACCTTTACACACGTATACTTTGGTAAAGAACAAGTGGATTGTTCTTTGGAAAGTGTGTAAAGGGAAAAGTCAATCCTTGATATCAGTGTTCAGACTTGTAGGATCTAGAACACTGACAATCCTCCAGTGTACAGATCTGGTAAGACTTTCAAGTGGACTCCGCCATTTGTTAAGTCTTCTTTCTTCAGACTTCAGTCTTTGACTTCAGTCAGAATGTCTTCAGTAGAGTTGATCTGGACTGGGGTGAAGTCCAGTGAGCTCATCTGGAGAATACTCCAGATTTCCTATACAAGTATTTGCTCACTGGTCTTCAATTATTTCTGGACAAATCTTCAGAGGGACTCCAGATTCCAAGTCTGGAGTAAGTCCAGTAGAACACGATTCTGGTCAGATCTTCAGTGAGGCTCCAGTAGTCGCGTCTGGAGCGAGTCCAGTAAATCTGGACTAAATCTTGACCTAACAAATTCCCCCTATTTGTTTAGAAATAATGCAAGTGTTTTCAAGCTTGAATCTATACATTTTGTAAGCTTGAAAAACACAAGTTTCGATTTGTCTAAAAAATCTAAGTTACTGGAAAACACTTTATAGATCATGAGTGTTTTTAGTTTCATCAATTAAGTTCTAACTTAGACTAAATCTGATCATTTACTTATAAAAATAAAAAATTGCAACTATTATTACATTCATCAACTGATAAATATATACAATTTTCATAAGACAATAATTTACAATAAGTAAACAATAAGAGTCAGGCCCTTCTTTTCGATGTCCTTTCTGGAGCATCTTCAGTAGCCTTTCTCTTTGGTGATGGAGAAGATGGTATTGATTCTGACGTTCTTATGCCCATTGCAACTTCCATCTGTTGCTTTCTTCTCCATACCTTCTCAATCCTTTTAAGAAATGCTTTAACATCAGTCGACACATTTGTCTTCCCCTGAACGTTAGAGCAATTTCCTTCAGTTCACTCCATCCAAATGCTTGGACTGAAGTGCTTTTCCTCTCGTCAGTAAAGTTACCCTCCCTGGTCAACTTTACTTCAAACTTAGACATGCCTTCAGTGTAATGTGGAACTGGGGCTCACTGGCTTCAGTACCAGTAGCTTCTTCAGTTAGCCCGGCTTCAGTGCCATATGCTCTTTGTCTTTCAGTTAGCCCGGCTTCAGTGCCATATGCTCTTTGTCTTTCAGTTAGCCCGGCTTCAGTGCCATATGCTCTTTGTCTTTCAGTTAGCCCGGCTTCAGTGCCATATGCTCTTTGTCTTTCAGTTAGCCCGGCTTCAGTGCCATATGCTCTTTGTCTTTCAGTTAGCCCGGCTTCAGTGCCATATGCTCTTTGTCTTTCAGTTAGCCCGGCTTCAGTGCCATATGCTCTTTGTCTTTCAGTTAGCCCGGCTTCAGTGCCATATGCTCTTTGTGACATGTGCTTCAGAGTTTGGTCACCAGACGACCTTTCAACTTTACTTCAAACTTAGACATGCCTTCAGTGTAATGTGGAACTGGGGCTCACTGGCTTCAGTACCAGTAGCTTCTTCAGTTAGCCCGGCTTCAGTGCCATATGCTCTTTGTCTTTCAGTTAGCCCGGCTTCAGTGCCATATGCTCTTTGTCTTTCAGTTAGCCCGGCTTCAGTGCCATATGCTCTTTGTCTTTCAGTTAGCCCGGCTTCAGTGCCATATGCTCTTTGTCTTTCAGTTAGCCCGGCTTCAGTGCCATATGCTCTTTGTCTTTCAGTTAGCCCGGCTTCAGTGCCATATGCTCTTTGTCTTTCAGTTAGCCCGGCTTCAGTGCCATATGCTCTTTGTCTTTCAGTTAGCCCGGCTTCAGTGCCATATGCTCTTTGTCTTTCAGTTAGCCCGGCTTCAGTGCCATATGCTCTTTGTCTTTCAGTTAGCCCGGCTTCAGTGCCATATGCTCTTTGTCTTTCAGTTAGCCCGGCTTCAGTGCCATATGCTCTTTGTCTTTCAGTTAGCCCGGCTTCAGTGCCATATGCTCTTTGTCTTTCAGTTAGCCCGGCTTCAGTGCCATATGCTCTTTGTCTTTCAGTTAGCCCGGCTTCAGTGCCATATGCTCTTTGTCTTTCAGTTAGCCCGGCTTCAGTGCCATATGCTCTTTGTCTTTCAGTTAGCCCGGCTTCAGTGCCATATGCTCTTTGTGACATGTGCTTCAGAGTTTGGTCACCAGACGACCTTTCAACTTTACTTCAAACTTAGACATGCCTTCAGTGTAATGTGGAACTGGGGCTCACTGGCTTCAGTACCAGTAGCTTCTTCAGTTAGCCCGGCTTCAGTGCCATATGCTCTTTGTCTTTCAGTTAGCCCGGCTTCAGTGCCATATGCTCTTTGTGACATGTGCTTCAGAGTTTGGTCACCAGAGACCTTTCAACTTTACTTCAAACTTAGACATGCCTTTAGTGTAATGTGGAACTGGGGCTCACTGGCTTCAGTACCAGTAGCTTCTTCAGTTAGCCCGGCTTCAGTGCCATATGCTCTTTGTCTTTCAGTTAGCCCGGCTTCAGTGCCATATGCTCTTTGTGACATGTGCTTCAGAGTTTGGTCACCAGACGACCTTTCCCCCTTGGAACGATCTCCAGTTCTGGACTTGAGATCATTCCATAACTGTTCAAGCATAAGTCTAGGTGCCATTTATACAGAATAGATGAAGATGAAATTGAATATGTATAGGTTATGATGAAGATTTGATGAAAGAATGAATGAAAATGGAGTAAATAAGAAAGATAAATATGATTGGAAAATTGAATGAAGAAGTAAATGAAGGAATTTGAAAGATTTGGGAGTAAATTATGTTCGAAGTAAATGCAATTGAAATTGAAAGTGGGTATTTATAGGAGAGACAATGTGGAACTCAAACGGTTTATTTGAAATTATCAAATAAAGTTTTTTTTATCGGGTTCTGAGATCCGCATTAATTACATCACATCATACATAAATGTATGACGGTTTACAGCCCACAAACAGTAACAAGTTGTACTTTTTGTTTTCCCAAAGTAAAAAGACCATCATTACGTTGAAAAATTTACATGCCACGTAGGATTAAGATATTTTCAAAAAAGATTTGCTTACGTGGCACACACAATGACCAAGTATTTAGAAAATATTATGACATATTTCAGTGCATCTAGAGGTTGACTGGACACTCCAGTATCACTGGTGGATTAGTCCAGTGAACATGTACTGATGGTACACTGGAGGGACACTCCAGTAAAGTACCAATGAAAACCATTTTTGAAAGACTGGTAACTTCAAACGTGCACGTCAACTAATACAGACAAATGAGAGGGACATATTTACAAGGAGACATAAGTCAACTCAAACACACACTTCAACCTGTCTAGTTACCAGTGAGAGGGACACATTTACAAAGCACCAGTAATATTTTCTGAAGAATTTGTCCAGTGAGAAAATAAATTCCCCCTGAACTTAAAACATTTTTAATAGAAAATATTTTTCAAGTCTTCCCTGGAATGTTGTTCCAGAAATCTAATAATGCAAAGATAGTACACAAAGGCGTTCAATATCTGAGCAGTCACCAGATTTAAGGATTTAACATTCTCAACTCACCAACAAGATATTCAAAAGTTTTGACATCCAGAGGTTTGGTAAAGATGTCAGCGAGTTGTTTGTCAGTGGGAATAAAATGGAGTTCAATGTTGTTTTTCATAATATGATCACGAATGAAGTGATACCTTAGATCAATGTGCTTCATTCTGGAGTGCATGACTGGATTGTTTGAGATAGCGATGGCACTGGTATTATCACAAAAGATTGGAGTCTTTGAATATTTAATACCATAATCAAGCAACTGGTTCTTCATCCAGAGTATCTGAGCACAACAACTGCTTGCAGACACGTATTCAGCTTCAACAGTGGACAATGAAACTGAAGTTTGCTTCTTACTGGTCCAGCTGACCAGTTTGCCACCTAGGAAATGACATCCACCAGTTGTGGATTTCCTGTCTATCTTACAACCTGCATGATCTGAATCTGAATAACCCATTAGATCCATGCCTGAGCCTTTGGGGTACCAAAGACCTAGACTGGGGACACCTTTAAGGTACTTCAGTATGCGCTTAACAGAAAGCATATGAGATTCCTTTGGATTAGACTGATATCTGGCACATAAACATGTTGAAAACATAATATCTGGTCTACTGGCAGTTAAATACATCAGTGAACCAACCATGCCTCTATAGACAGTGGTGTTCACTGGTTTACCATCTGGATCGGAGTCCAGTGTCAGTGGTGCAGAAATTGGAGTTGGTTTAGATGGTGAAGAGTTCATGTCATATTTCTTTAAAAGATCTCTAACATATTTTTCCTGATTAATAAAGATACCATCTTTGTTTTGTTTAATCTGGAGTCCAAGAAAATATGTTAATTTACCCATCAAACTCATTTCATATTCAGTGGACATGATTTTTGAAAATTTCTTGCACATGTTTTCATCAGTAGACCCAAAAATAATATCATCAACATAAATTTGTACCATTAACAGATTACCTTTTTCATGAAGAATAAATAAGGTATTGTCAATTGCACCTCGTTTAAAACCATTTTTCAACAAATGTTTAGTCAGAGTATCATACCAGGCACGTGGGGCTTGTCTGAGGCCATATAGCGCTTTGTCCAGACGATATACCCAATGTGGATGCTTTTCATCAACGAAACCTGGAGGTTGTCTGACGTAAACTTCTTCTTCAAACTTTCCATTCAAGAAAGCACTCTTTACATCCATCTGGTAGACCTTGAACTGATGATTAGCAGCGAATGCTAAGAAAATTCTGATCGCTTCAAGTCTAGCCACTGGAGCAAATGATTCATCAAAGTCGACATCTGACTGGCAGTAGCCTTGTGCTACTAGTCTGGCCTTGTTTATGATTACGTGGCCATCTTCATCTACTTTGTTTCTGAAGACCCATCTTGTTCCAATTGGTTCTTTCTTTCCAACTGGGAAAGGAACCAGATACCAGACCTTGCTCCTTTCAAACTGGTGAAGCTCTTCTTGCATAGCAGTCACCCAGCTTGGATCTTCCATAGCCTCGTCAATCTTCTTTGGCTCCATCAAAGATAGAAAACTAACGTATAAGCATTGATTACTGGAGGCTCTTCTGGTCTGAACTCCTCTACTGGAGTCACCTATGATCTGATCAATAGGATGAGCTTTTGTCCATCTGGAGTACTGACCAGGATTGTTACTGACAACAATATCAGTGCAAGAATTCAGTTGAGTCTCATCTGGAGTTGCTTCTGGAGGAGGATCTTGCCAGACTACTTCAGTATCTTCATCTGAGTCATCACGATTTGCATCATGAAATTCTTCATTTGAAGGCATTTCCTGGAGTACTGGTTCAGTTTGAAATTCTTCATAAGAAGACATTTCTGGTCTATTCTCAACTGACACTGATACTGGGGAGCAGTACGCACATCTGAACCAATATTAATTTCAGAGGGTAGTTTGAAAATAATAGAGGGATAGAATGGAGTACTACTGGAGAGTTTTTGAACAGGTTCCAGATCAGGATGACTAGAAACTGTGTCTTTTGAATCTTCATTTTTGTCGTTTATAGGATCAGATTCACAAAAGACAATTGGAGTTACTGGGGGAGTGTCAAGGGTTGGCTTCTTGTTGATTGCAGCATTTGATTCATCAAATGTGACATGAATTAACTCATGGACCTTATCCAGTCTCTTGTTGTAGACTCTGAAGGCCTTGCGAATGCTGAATAGCCTAAGAAATACCCTTCATCAGCTTTGGCATCAAATTTGCCTAGCTGACTGGAGTCGTTCAGGATGTAAACTGGACATCCAAAAACGTGAAAATAACCAATATTTGGTTTTCTATTTCTTAAGACTTCATAGGTTGTCTTTTTGTGTCTTTTGATGTACACTGATCGATTCTGGGTGTGGCAAGCAGTTGCAATTGCTTCCGCCCAGAAACTGGTAGACAGACCAGATTCAGCAAGCATACTCCTGGCAGCTTCTATCAGTGTTCGATTCTTCCTTTCCACCACTCCATTTTGTTCTGGAGAGCGGGCTGATGAGAAATTCTGGGAGATGCCAGTGTCAGTACAGAATGACTCCAGAGTTGCATTCTGGAATTCTGTTCCATTGTCACTTCTTAACTGACACACTTTTCGACTATACTTGAGCTCAATTTGCTTGATAAGACTGATGATTTCAGCAGCAGCTTCACTTTTAGACCTCAGAAAGATCACCCAACAATATCTGGAGATTTCATCTACGATCACCAGGGTGTATCTTTTACCAGCACGAGTCTGAACGTTCACTGGACCAAAGAGGTCCATATGAAGCATATGAAGAGGTTCAGAAATGCTGAAATTCTGTCTGGTCTTGAAACTGGTACGTTTTTGCTTACCCATCTCACATCCTGGACATGGCCTTTCCTTTTTGAAGGAAACTGAAGGTATCCCATCTGCAAGTTGTTTTCTGGACAACTTATTAATATTCTTGAAATTTAAATGGGATAACCTTTTGTGCCATAACCAGTTTGTGTCTTCATCAGCTTGAGTATAGAAACACTGCTCTGAAGGAGAGCTTTCCATATCCATCACGTACACATTCCCTTTTCTGGGAGCAATCAACACTACCTTCCAGTCCTTGTTGAATACGATACCCTGAGCAATATTGAATAGAACTTGATAGCCATCATCATACAGTTGGCTTACATTGATCAAGTTATATTTCAAACCATTCACAAATGCAACACGTCTGAACTTGACTTGTCCATTGTTCAGAATACCGTATCCCTCAGTCTTTCCAAAACCATCATTTCCAAAAGTAATGGAGGGTCCATCAGAAATGGTGAACTCCTCCAGTAGGGTCTTACATCCGGTCATCGTCCTGCCAGCTGCACTGTCAAGATACCAGATATATTTCTTTCGATCGCCCTACACATACACCAGATACTTATCAGTTAGATTTGGGAACCCATCGACTGATGGGTTCACTGGACCCTCCCTTATAGGTCCCTGGGGCAATCTGGTTCAGTTCACTTTCTTCAATAGTGGTCTTAGTTGAAAAGACCACTGGGGTTGATGATTTTGAAACCTTTTTCATTTTCTCAACTGGAGAAATAAATTTGTCTTTCTTAGCAAAAGGTTTTGTATTTTGTCTAGGGCCAGATGAAGTACCCTCAATAAAGTTTAATCTTGCATTAAAACTTTGTAATTGATGAGTCAGAATTTGAATCTGGCTCTCTAACCTGGACAAAACATTTTCTTCAGATGATACCTTAGCCTTTCCAGTCCTAGGCTTTGGTAAGGGATTGGTCTGAGACAAAGGTTTATTCCGATAGACCTCTTTAACTGGAGCAGTCATCTGGAGCGCTCCAGTCTTAACCTCTGGGAATTGAACTGGGTAAAAATTGGCCTTGGGAGTTACAGGCTCATCATAAACAGTGGTAGGCCTGAACTCCTCTGGTAATCGATCGATTACTGGTATTAATGATGCTATATGAGTATTTCCATCTAAGTATGCACGTTTTTGAGCAGGAAATTGTTTTACTCCAGCATCATATGGCTTTTTGGTTTCTAGCCATGATTTAATCACCAGTTTTTCTTTCTCTAAAATGATCTCAAGATCTTGTTTTTCTTGAATCAATTGTTCAGTTACCAGAACCTGGGCTTGAAATGCCAGTTCAATGTCTTGAAGTTCTTTTAACTTTGATTTTAAAGCAGTTATTTCAGAAGAATCTGTTTCTAGACCATTTACACAATCAGATCTAACAGTTTCTACAAAAATCAAATCAGAATTAAGAGCTTCAGCTATGTCCAATTTTAGTTCATGGTCAGTTGCACAATCATAATCACTAACCTTCTTAATAACAATGTCTACCCATCGTCCAGATGTGACATCTTCCTTCACCAGGTGCTCATCGTCTGCCAGAGCCATGTAACAGCAATCTCTTTCTTCTTCTTCATCAGCAGATGATTCATCAGAAGGAACCCACTTCTCTTCAGTTGTTGCAATCATGCACTTATTATTGTTTCAATTTGTTGTGCCATGAGAGCAATCTGGGCCTTAAGCTTTTTATATTTCATTTTATAGCTATCATCAGGCTTATTATTTGAAGAGAATGGACCAGGCTTGGATACAAACTGGTTGGACCTGCACTCTTTCATGAAATGACCCTTTTTGCCACACTTAAAGCATGTCAAATTGGTCTTGTCAGTGGAAGAACTGGATGCAAATTGTCCAGATGGCCTATTTGCTCTTGCTTTGAAACGGTTAAATGTTTTAGCAATCATTGCAATAAGGTCATCATCTTCAGTTTCATCACAACAGTCTGGAGAGACTTGACTGGACTCTCCAGAATCCATGAGTTCAGACACCATCTTCTTCATAGAAAATACATTCTCGGAAGATATCAGTGCTGTACTTTGTGGTTCAGTATGACTAACCACATTAGGACTACTGGAGGCATGGTTATTCTTCAGTGTACCTGAAAGCTCCATAAAGAGTTGAGAGAGTGTGTGTGTGCAGAGTTTTCCTTGTCGTAAGACTAGGATCATGTGAGACCATTTGGTGGGTAGAATGTCACAAAATTTCTACAGAAGTATATCCTTGTCCTTCTCAACCCCAAGACCTCTCAATTGGTTTATGATACTCATAAATCTGGTGTAAGTACCAGTGAGAGACTCGTTAGGTTGAGCAAAAAATGACTCATACCTCTTGTTTAAGGAGACCTTTCTGGTAACAATGGTGTCATCTCCTCCTTCATGTTGGTTTAAAAGTTCATCCCACATGGTTTTAGCACTAGGAAAAAGAACTAGCGTGGGAATTAGGGTTTCTGGAACGGCCCCGAGGATCATGTTTTTGAGAAGGGTGTCTAGATTCACCAATCTCCTCTCCTCTTCTGACCAATGTTCCTCCCTCTTTTCCCTTCCTCTTCTAGATCCAGAAGGATCAAGAAGGGGATTGAGAGGTGATGTTGGTACATAAGGACCTTCATTTAAAATTTTCATCATGTTCTTCTCAATACCAGTGACATGCAAAACCATCCTAGCCTTCCACGTACCAAATTCATCACTGTTCCCACTGAATTTAGGAACAGGATTATTTGAGTAGTGCACATGTACGTGTGGAGAAGCAGGAGTAGGAGGAGGAGGTGGATTAGTGTTATTAACAATAGGTGGTTCATTTTGATCATTAATATTTGCATTAGGATCGGGACCAAGACTAAACCTTGTGTATTTTCTTGGTTAGCCATCAAGAAACAGATCTAGGCAATGTTTAGCCTTCTGCTCTGATACCAAATGTGAGTCCCTTAAGTTCGATGGTTAATCCAGGAAAGTGCAAAATACAACAAGTCTAATAAGCACTAGAATGGACTAGTATTACTTTAATATAAATGCAAGTATATAAATAAAGTAATACAAGACTTAAAGCAATAAACAAATAAAGTGGAACATTATGTATTTTTCATGGGTATTTTATTTATGATGTTAAATAAAACACAAGGTTGTTGCGGAATCAAGATAATAGAATTAAGTATGTATCCTAACAACCTATGAGTTACAAATGATCTATATTTGTCAAATAACTCTTTAGGATCGAGATACTTAAAGTTGTGAAGTATCCCAGTTTAAGATCGAGAGTATTTGGACAAATTCACTTCAATGCAAAATGAATGCTTAAAAGTATTTATGTCAAGGAAATGACTTTGTATTTATAGGCAACAAAATTCACCAGTGAATTTTGTGCCGTACAAATATGGTTGCATACATTTAATGATCCGACAAGAACATTAAATGTATTGGATAAGGAATAAGGATAAAGTCACATCAAATGCAAGTGTATCCTTTTATCCAACCACCTTTACACACGTATACTTTGGTAAAGAACAAGTGGATTGTTCTTTGGAAAGTGTGTAAAGAGAAAAGTCAATCCTTGATATCAGTGTTCAGACTTGTAGGATCTAGAACACTGACAATCCTCCAGTGTACAGATCTGGTAAGACTTTCCAGTGGACTCCGCCATTTGCAGGTCTTCTTTCTTCAGACTTCAGTCTTTGACTTCAGTCAGAATGTCTTCAGTAGAGTTGATCTGGACTGGGGTGAAGTCCAGTGAGCTCATCTGGAGAATACTCCAGATTTCCTATACAAGTATTTGCTCACTGGTCTTCAATTATTTCTGGACAAATCTTCAGAAGGACTCCAGATTCCAAGTCTGGAGTAGGTCCAGTAGAACACGATTCTGGTCAGATCTTCAGTGAGGCTCCAGTAGTCGCGTCTGGAGCGAGTCCAGTAAATCTGGACTAAATCTTGACCTAACAATCACATAAACATATTTATCGTTAAACACATAGCCCTAACGGAAGGCAAACGTTGACCAACGACATGGTCAATGGTCGACATAAAAAGTTTGGGATGTTACATATCCCGACACTAGCACATGCATCAATCAAATCATCACATAACAATCAAGTCAACAATCATGGAAAACCTACGAACTCCGTCTAAACAAGTCTCATGTCTCATACAATTCACGTTGCACACATAGTTTCCTATCATGCATGTTAATTATGAAATGTGGGTGCAATGGCTATAGGCTAGGTCAAACCACCTAATTCTCTACAGCCACAACTCTGATACCATTCTGTAACACCCCAACAAGGCGGAATCATGGGGTATCACAAGAAAAGCACAGCACGACATGGAAATTAAATAGAGACGATACTACATGCAATTAAGGATTTAGCAATCCATGAATTAAGTTCAAATACGAGTACAAATACAACATGGGATCACAAAAATGCATAAGGAGCATATAGCCATCAAATGTTACAAAAGAATACAATCTAAAAATGATGGCCAATAATCCTAAGCATAACCCGTCAAGGGAATCAATGAATCACGGATCTAATAGTCAAGCCCAAATCCTAGCAAAGTCATGCAATCATCCATTACGTCCTTGATTAACTTGATTACCTGAAAAGTGTACTAAAATGGGTCAACATAAAGTTGGTGAGTTCGCAGGTTTAAACGTTAAAATCATAGTGTCGGGATAACAACCGTTAAAGGTATTTAAGGATGAAGATACTTACATCATCATCCATGCATTCACAATTCGTTATATCAACGTTACGTTACAACTAAACGTTCATACATAATATACACGTTAACAATATCGTTAATCACAATGTTATACCACAAATGTGGACTTAATCGTTATGCCATCAACATGGACTTATCGTTATGCCATCAATATGGACTTATCGTTATGCCATCAATATGGACTTATCGTTATGCCATCAATATGGACTTATCGTTATCTCAATCATATATCACATGAAAGCGTTTATAAGTACGTTAATGGAAAAACATATCATGCAAGTTCAACAAGTCATTGTTTAATAATAAATCGTTTCAATTAATTCATTAAACGTCTAAGTAAAACATGTACACTTTTCACCCTAAATGTATAAAGAAACGGGGCTACGAAACTGACCTCGAGCAGCTACGACAAGTTAAGGCTGAGCTACAAGGGTTCAACAATCGCCTCACGTTTACAACCTATAGTTATTCATGCATATATATCATTATACGTTCACAAGTTCATAATCCGGGACTCGTTTGATTATAGGAATCAAAATGATGTTCATTGGATTGATTTGAGCTTAGAAAGACATTAGGAGTTGACTTGGCAAAGGAAAGGACAAGTTAAGAACACAAGAGAAAGAAACAGGGAAGTGATCGCGGCGTGATGATCCAGGATCGTGGCGCGAGAAGCACTGGGTCTTCGCGGCGCGAGAAAAATCTCTGTAACTCACAACTGCTCGAAATTTGGATATCGCGGCGCGAGGTGTCCAAGTCACGGCGCGATAGGCAGCAGATCTGCAGATTTTGCAATCCAAACACGAACCAACTCACACCAAAACCCCATTTTCGATCTAGGAGATGACTTGTGAAGTGAAAATACTCATTTTCAAGCATAATAAACAATTTGAATACAACCCATAACACAAACTCGTCCATACATCTTTTAAATCCGAATTTACCTCAAAAATCAACCAAAAACCTAATTGAAACCCTAATTCGACCCAAATCCGTTTTTGACCCGAAATTGACCAAGGACTCATAAGTTTCGACTAAGGAACAAGTTTAACAACAAGAAAATGACGAATCTAAGCTAAATATCACTTACCAAAACAACCTGAATCCAAAATTTCGGATGCTTGGAGACTTCGAGAAGATGAGCACTTCAAAACACTAAATCCTTACAAAATGGTGTTTATTATTATTAGGGTTGATGTATTTATTACTTATAGCATTTAAAACTTAAGGATTTCATATATTTATTGTGATTAAAGAAGATTTAAGGTGGTGGATGAAGAAGAGGGGGAAAGGAGTAAATGAGAGAGAGAGAGGATAAGATTTTTGGTAAAGTAAAAGAAATGATTGGATGAATGTGTGTGAGAGGGGGTGAGGGGAATGAGGCCCCGCTCCGCTAATTCCGACAAATAGCTAACTGTTAATCATTTAAACGTTAAAACAAAACCGTAACCACAAATAAACTCAACATTACGTTAATACACGACAAAACGTTCGATAATTCATATAAATTCACAAAATCGTTCACATTCAATTACGTTCAAGTACAAGTCAACTAAAGTCAAAAATCATGGATGTTACAACTTCCATCCCGTTTTAGTATATGAGTAGATGTGTAGTCGTGTTTGGGTGGAGACTCTTATGTTTGTCAATGTATCACCTAATTATCCGTGGGAGAGTCGTTATGTTAAATTATGGTTTAGCCTAACGACCCTCCCACTGATAACGGATCAGGTGATATATTGACAAACTTGAGAGTCTCACCCAAATACGACTACACATTGAAAAATAAAAAACATAAATTTACACAATTTATGACGACATTTCTTTAAATCAAGTTTTAGAAAGGGAGCCTATAGAAAATATGTAAGCTTTAAGTTCTTCTACGGGCATGGAAAGAAAATCATGGTCCCTTCAGAACTCAAAGCCTACATATCTGCAATGGTAACCATTTCTGAAACCTAGTTTAAAGTCACGAAGCTATCGTCATAAATTGTATAAATTTATGTTGTTTTATTTTTCAATGTATAGCCTTATTTGGGTGAAGACTCTCATGTATGTCAATGTATCACCTGATCCATTATTCTTGGGAGAGTCGTTAGCAAACAATAATTTAACATAACGACTCTCCCAAGGATGATGGGCCAGATGATATATTGACTAACATGAGGGTCTCCACCCAAACAAAGTTATACATTGAAAAATAAAACAAAAAAACTTTACACAAATTCCAGACTTTAAACTAGGTTTTATAGAAAAAGTGATGGAGGTAGGCTTTCCGATGAACCTGGCAGTAGTTTTTGCGTCGCATGGAAAGAAGATCATGGTCCCTTCAGAACTCAAAGCTTACATATCTTCTACAGGCACCCTTTTTCAAACTTAGTTTAAAGTCAGATAATATCTTCACAAATTGTGTAACTATTTATTGTTTTATTTTTCAATGTGTAGCCTTGTTTGGGTGGAGACTTTCACGTATGTTAACATATCACGTGATCCATTATTCTTGGGAGTGTCGTTAGCAAACCATATTTTTACATAACGACTCTCCCAAGGATGATGGGTCAGATGATATATTGACTAACATGAGGGTCTCCACCCAAACAAAGTTATACATTGAAAAATAAAACAAAAAAACTTTACACAAATTCCAGACTTTAAACTAGGTTTTATAGAAAAAGTGATGGAGGTAGGCTTTCCGATGAACCTGGCAGTAGTTTTTGCGTCGCATGGAAAGAAGATCATGGTCCCTTCAGAACTCAAAGCTTACATATCTTCTACAGGCACCCTTTTTCAAACTTAGTTTAAAGTCAGATAATATCTTCACAAATTGTGTAACTATTTATTGTTTTATTTTTCAATGTGTAGCCTTGTTTGGGTGGAGACTTTCACGTATGTTAACATATCACGTGATCCATTATTCTTGGGAGTGTCGTTAGCAAACCATATTTTTACATAACGATTCTCCCAAGGATGATGGGTCACATGATATGTTAACAAACATGAATGTCTCCCCTAAACAAAGTTATACATTGAAAAATAAAACAACAAAATATTTAGACAATTTATAAAGACAATTTCCTGACTTTAAACTAGGTTTTAGAAGAAGGTGGGTGTGGTGATTATGATAATACATGTTTTGTGTCAATAGCCGTCTAGATAATTTGTGCTTATTTGTAATAATGTCTTTGTAACTAATTGTCATAATAATTTTGTACTATGCAAAGAATACTAAGTATGTTTAAGTATTAAATTGCAATCAAGGCATCTGTGTCAGTTTAACCAAATACGACCTGGCCATTCACGACCTTGTAATTGTGTCGAGTTAAGCAATATTTACGACCGGATGTTGTAAAGCCCATATTAGGCTATGAAACTTATAAGGACGAACCCTACACGATTTAGGGTGAACTCTGATAAATCCTTACTTATGTTTTCAACCTAGTGTGTATGTTTTCTGCCTTGAAACGATTTGCTACCTAGCAAGTAATCTAAAGGCTTATCCATGTGATAATCTTCGTTATTAATCGAAGGGTTATCTTGAGGGATTTTGCACCTCAACATATCTATAATAACCTGTTAACGAACTAGTTACCAAAGGACTTACGGATTATTACCGGAAATGGTGGAGGAAGGTGGCTCCTATTTAGTGTTTAAAGGGGGGGGGGGGGGGGGGGGGGGGGGGGGGAGTTTATATCTATAATAACCTTATGCTTACCAAAAAATATCATTTTGTGATTATAGGATTTCTATCTTCTTAGTCAAGCGCGCTACCTGCAATCAACTAAAGCGCACACCATAAAAGAAAGGGCTTTTCTCGCATATTTTATTGAGATCTTAAAATTCTCCTTGCGTTTTTTTCAATATCTGCAAGGAAAATTTATAATTTCATATTGCGATTTTATCATATTTTATTTCGAAATTTCTATCTTATCGTGACTTTTTGTTTCTTTATTTTGATTTATACCATTTTAGTGTGATTTTGCTTTCTTATTGCAAGTTTTTTTAATTGCTAAGTTTTTTTAATTGTGATTTTGTTGGGTATTTTGTGAAATTTTAAAAGAACTTGTTTTGTGAAATTTTAAAAGAACTTGGGTAAAATATATACCTTCATAAAAAATTGAGTACACGTGTTATCTTCTCTTGATTTTCCTGTTTAAAACCATCAATACAAGGATAATTAAAAGTTACATGGTGATCGTTCTAAACTAACGGTATGGGAAACACCTCCCGATGTTAACATTTGTAAATACAGTAGTTAATCCCTCGTAGAGCACCTAACTCATCACGTATAAAATTTATTTGTTCGACAGATGTTTCAGATTTGTCCTGTAAAGGTGGAGAAAAATGTAGACATGGCTTTTTTCTAGAAGGAGATGATGAAAAATCGACTTCTTGAGGTAGAATAGGTGATTGATCTTGTTGATGAGAGAATTGGCTCGATGGATCTCGGTGTGCGGGGTGATCTTGATACCCATAACCTCCCTCCTGAAATACTGGGAGATCCAGAAAATCAAAATGAATCCTCATGGTTACTTGCTCAGAAGGAGCTTCAGAAAATCAATATCTACAAGGTACCACGAGACAAACTTGTGTGTATCTTTAGTTGCTGTAAGGTCATCAGTAACTTGCTATTCAAATGCTTCGGTCGATGCAAACGAAAGTCATCCTGGGGCTGATGAGTTTCTTCCGGTTCTTATATAAAAGCAAACGCTCGTCAATTGCATTCAAAAAAGTTGTACATTCAACGCTATACTAGTCGGAAAAGCAGCTTATTTCTTTACAAACATAACTGGTGAATCATTTTTAGTGGATGAAGCAGAGTTTCAGAAGAATATGGAATCTGCTCTATATGGCTTATATCGGGCGATTGTGATGGTGGTCAAAGTCAAAGCCTATCGGAATCTAAAACATCAAGAACTAGAAAGTAGTGTTGCAGTTCAGAGAATAGGCAAACACAAAACACCAACAACAGGAATTAGTATCACAGTGAATAGAATCCTATCAACTTTGCGTGTAATTTAGAAGTAGGAGTAGATTAGAATGCCGTACTAAAAAAAAGAAAAAGAAAAAAAAAAAGACTACCTACATTGCTTATTAAATCCGATAACCTACATGATTGCAGAACATGATAGGAACCGCAGGCAGGTTTCTTATAATTAGAAAACAAGATGGTGTAATAAGAGGCTCTCATATGCATCATATAACTGCAGGATCTTTGGCAAAAGCCTTTTGCATATGTCTGCAGACGACTTACAAGAAGCTTGAAGATCGATGACAATCACTTTTATATTATCACCATATAACTACTCATCTATAACAAACACCGTTGAGTTTTCCTTCTTGAAATCAGAGTTGTATGATCAACCACCTGCGCAAACAAATACACATGAATTAAAATCAGCAAATAGATGACAATTGCAAATATCCCATGTAGCTTGAAAATGAAACAGATAGAATATCAGTGAACAGACAATCAAGGCCGCACACTGCAGGTTTGTGATTAATGAAATAAAATAAAACACAAGAACCTTATGAATATATCAAACTTGGCTTTTAACAGTTGCAAGCTTCCTGCTTTCAACTATAATATATAACTAGCCAATGAACCCGTGTGCAAACACGGGATAACAATACGCATTTTGTACAATAAGTTTTAACACCGGTTTAACTCATCATAAAGATAACCCAATAAATACATTGCTAAGTACATGGGTGAAATTTTCTAACGATTACTATACCTGAACCAAATACTTTTTTCCATGTGCAATAGATAAATAGCGTACAAATAATCTAAATTTGAGCAGAAGTAAGATTGCATTTTAAGATAACAATATCATTTAAAATTCTTTGTAGTGTACATCCCATATTACAGAACCATAAATCTCAAGTACTATTGTCAATACACCTTAACATAACTTTATCCCAATTCTGCTTTCAGAATGCTTGAAAAACAACAAAGCCATATTTCCCTCCAATATCCACCATATAATTCCCTAGCACTACATTCAACATCTATTTTTACCCAAAGACAGTGACCAGACCTTCACACTAAACATGGATACATGAATCAACTCTTTTCCCCTTGCCATAAAACCTGCACAGCCAACTTTTAGCCACTTTTTCTTCCAAAATAGTAAAAACCACCCAATACAAACTCCGGCCCATACCCTTCAAAAAATAAAATCCCGCCCATATATGTATAGATAGTACACAGATTTATATATATTATATAATAATGATATATATACACATAAAAACACACATGACATAAACTATTGTGTGTATAATCTGATGTGTCATAAGTAAGCTTATGACAAATCAGATTTTCTTACGTCATCTCCCAAGCTCCTCTAGTAGGAGAGGGTGATGGCAAAAAACGATACTAAAGTATGCCAGTTTGGAGCTATAAGGTAAAAATATCATATTTGTAAATTAGTGTATGTCTAGAATACTTTTGAGGGTAATTTAGCCAAAAACAGAGATGGTAATCTGAACCAAAGAGCACCCATGTTAATTGGCCCCAATATATATATCAACTAAGCATGTCTAATTTTCAGCTAGCATTGCTACTATTATCTATATCTATATTATCTTATAAAGCATTTTGCCCTTTTTTAAAAATCTCAATTCATGATTTGAAGTACCTAAAATACCCCTCTTTTTTATTCACTAATTTAAACATCTTTAGCTAATATACCTATAATACCCTTAAATCTCAACCACTCATTTTTTCTCTCTCCCCATAAATCATTTTATTCATCTAATTCATTCAAAATCTTTTATCTCAAAAACCGTATATCGATAAATTATAAAAATTGTATGGGTGTTCTTAAAATTTCATGTTCTTTCATTAGAGATGTCATTCAAAATCTTTTATCTCAAAAACCGTATATCGATAAATTATAAAAATTGTATGGGTGTTCTTAAAATTTCATGTTCTTTCATTAGAGATGTCATTCAAAATCTTTTATCTCAAAAACCGTATATCGATAAATTATAAAAAAATATTAAAAAGATTGAGTTTTTTATATATGTATTTTTCACCTGAACCGAAGAAGTAGAAGAAGAATGATCACCACGGTATCATTTACACCTACCATTGAAACATTTTATCAAGCACTTGATATGTATAAAAGATATGAATAAAAAAATCCTTTAAAAGTTACCTTTCCCTCATCATCACAATGAAAAAAATCGGTTGGAGCATAGAACAAATGTAGATCAAAACTATTGCTTGATCTCCTTTCAAACTTCATCATAAACATAAAGAAATGTAGATAAAAAAGACTATTAAAGTCTATGTGAGGAATGAGAGAGAAAAAAAACCTTACATTTGAATTCTTGAAAAAGATGTGTTCAGATTTCAAACAAAGAGAAATAGGGAATATCTTCCTTTGAAAGTTTCCATTTTCCAAAGTCAAAGTGAATAGAGAAAAACAGATTTATATAATAATTTATAAATATAAATACGGTATATATACACATAAAAACACACATGACATAAACTATTGTGTGTATAATCTGATGTGTCATAAGTAAGCTTATGACAAATCAGATTTTCTTACGTCATCTCCCAAGCTCCTCTAGTAGGAGAGGGTGATGGCAAAAAACGATACTAAAGTATGCCAGTTTGGAGCTATAAGGTAAAAATATCATATTTGTAAATTAGTGTATGTCTAGAATACTTTTGAGGGTAATTTAGCCAAAAACAGAGATGGTAATCTGAACCAAAGAGCACCCATGTTAATTGGCCCCAATATATATATCAACTAAGCATGTCTAATTTTCAGCTAGCATTGCTACTATTATCTATATCTATATTATCTTATAAAGCATTTTGCCCTTTTTTAAAAATCTCAATTCATGATTTGAAGTACCTAAAATACCCCTCTTTTTTATTCACTAATTTAAACATCTTTAGCTAATATACCTATAATACCCTTAAATCTCAACTACTCATTTTCTTCTCTCTCCTCAAATCTCAACCACTCATTTTTTCTCTCTCCCCATAAATCATTTTATTCATCTAATTCATTCAAAATCTTTTATCTCAAAAACCGTATATCGATAAATTATAAAAATTGTATGGGTGTTCTTAAAATTTCATGTTCTTTCATTAGAGATGTCATTCGATATACTTTCATTAGAGATGTCATTCGATATACTTTCGACGAATTTTTAAATGCGAGGGCGGAGCCCGTACGGATAAAGCATTTGGCTATCACACTCTATGACTTATCACCTCCTATGACCTATCACCCCTACTCTCTCACTGTAACACCCCGACTAAGACGGAAACACGAGATGCCACAGAACGACATGGTACAAAAGATTTAAATATAAAACATCAACATAAAGTTTCAAATGCCATTCAAATTCAAAAGATTACAAGTTCAAGTTGACGTTTAATAAACATTACATAACCAAATTCATAATCAAAAGATCAAATGTTCGCATTACTAGTCCAACATGCAACAAACAAGCACATCATCCAAGAGGCGGTCCATAGTGCTAACTTACTGCTCTAGACCTGAAAAGCATGAAGAAAAAGTGTCAACTACGAGAGTTGAGTGAGTTCACAGGTTTATTCTACCAAATATACGTACAACCGATTCAAATTATGAAGTAGTAAATCATATAGTTTCCAAGAATTTCCTTCATAATATCCGTACCCAAACCGTATGTTCAAAACATAATTTCCATCCATAATAATAATAAATTTCCATTCAGCCAAAGGCATAATTTGATGAGTAAATGCTTGAGCCACTACTAAGACCATTTCCTGTCCCAACCAACATAATATTTCATTTCATAGCACAAGCTGTCAATCAAGTGCAATTAATAAAGAAGGGGATCGTGCCATGGAGACGACCGCCTAATATAAGTAGATTAGAGCACCGCTCGGGTCGGACTGGCAATGAAAGTGGCCACAAAGCAACCAACATTCCACCGTTACCTATTTTAGTGGGTGAGTGGACGACTCCTAGTTGCGCAACCCTCTAACTACATTATAAGATATATATGCTTCTTAATTTATAATTTCATGTTTTATACTTTTATTTGTGTATTTTCCATTAATTTTAATAATAATGTTTAATTAGTTATTTTTACTTAATTATTTATCTTTAAATTATGTAACACATGTCTCTTGACTCTTAACTATTTTTCTCCAGTAGGTTTTAGTTATTTTTACTTAATTATTTATCTTTAAATTATGTAACACATGTCTCTTGACTCTTAACTATTTTTCTCCAGTAGGTTTTAGTTATTTTTACTTAATTATTTATCTTTAAATTATGTAACACATGTCTCTTGACTCTTAACTATTTTTCTCCAGTAGGTTTTAGTTATTTTTACTTAATTATTTATCTTTAAATTATGTAACACATGTCTCTTGACTCTTAACTATTTTTCTCCAGTAGGTTTTAGTTATTTTTACTTAATTATTTATCTTTAAATTATGTAACACATGTCTCTTGACTCTTAACTATTTTTCTCCAGTAGGTTTTAGTTATTTTTACTTAATTATTTATCTTTAAATTATGTAACACATGTCTCTTGACTCTTAACTATTTTTCTCCAGTAGGTTTTAGTTATTTTTACTTAATTATTTATCTTTAAATTATGTAACACATGTCTCTTGACTCTTAACTATTTTTCTCCAGTAGGTTTTAGTTATTTTTACTTAATTATTTATCTTTAAATTATGTAACACATGTCTCTTGACTCTTAACTATTTTTCTCCAGTAGGTTTTAGTTATTTTTACTTAATTATTTATCTTTAAATTATGTAACACATGTCTCTTGACTCTTAACTATTTTTCTCCAGTAGGTTTTAGTTATTTTTACTTAATTATTTATCTTTAAATTATGTAACACATGTCTCTTGACTCTTAACTATTTTTCTCCAGTAGGTTTTAGTTATTTTTACTTAATTATTTATCTTTAAATTATGTAACACATGTCTCTTGACTCTTAACTATTTTTCTCCAGTAGGTTTTAGTTATTTTTACTTAATTATTTATCTTTAAATTATGTAACACATGTCTCTTGACTCTTAACTATTTTTCTCCAGTAGGTTTTAGTTATTTTTACTTAATTATTTATCTTTAAATTATGTAACACATGTCTCTTGACTCTTAACTATTTTTCTCCAGTAGGTTTTAGTTATTTTTACTTAATTATTTATCTTTAAATTATGTAACACATGTCTCTTGACTCTTAACTATTTTTCTCCAGTAGGTTTTAGTTATTTTTACTTAATTATTTATCTTTAAATTATGTAACACATGTCTCTTGACTCTTAACTATTTTTCTCCAGTAGGTTTTAGTTATTTTTACTTAATTATTTATCTTTAAATTATGTAACACATGTCTCTTGACTCTTAACTATTTTTCTCCAGTAGGTTTTAGTTATTTTTACTTAATTATTTATCTTTAAATTATGTAACACATGTCTCTTGACTCTTAACTATTTTTCTCCAGTAGGTTTTAGTTATTTTTACTTAATTATTTATCTTTAAATTATGTAACACATGTCTCTTGACTCTTAACTATTTTTCTCCAGTAGGTTTTAGTTATTTTTACTTAATTATTTATCTTTAAATTATGTAACACATGTCTCTTGACTCTTAACTATTTTTCTCCAGTAGGTTTTAGTTATTTTTACTTAATTATTTATCTTTAAATTATGTAACACATGTCTCTTGACTCTTAACTATTTTTCTCCAGTAGGTTTTAGTTATTTTTACTTAATTATTTATCTTTAAATTATGTAACACATGTCTCTTGACTCTTAACTATTTTTCTCCAGTAGGTTTTAGTTATTTTTACTTAATTATTTATCTTTAAATTATGTAACACATGTCTCTTGACTCTTAACTATTTTTCTCCAGTAGGTTTTAGTTATTTTTACTTAATTATTTATCTTTAAATTATGTAACACATGTCTCTTGACTCTTAACTATTTTTCTCCAGTAGGTTTTAGTTATTTTTACTTAATTATTTATCTTTAAATTATGTAACACATGTCTCTTGACTCTTAACTATTTTTCTCCAGTAGGTTTTAGTTATTTTTACTTAATTATTTATCTTTAAATTATGTAACACATGTCTCTTGACTCTTAACTATTTTTCTCCAGTAGGTTTTAGTTATTTTTACTTAATTATTTATCTTTAAATTATGTAACACATGTCTCTTGACTCTTAACTATTTTTCTCCAGTAGGTTTTAGTTATTTTTACTTAATTATTTATCTTTAAATTATGTAACACATGTCTCTTGACTCTTAACTATTTTTCTCCAGTAGGTTTTAGTTATTTTTACTTAATTATTTATCTTTAAATTATGTAACACATGTCTCTTGACTCTTAACTATTTTTCTCCAGTAGGTTTTAGTTATTTTTACTTAATTATTTATCTTTAAATTATGTAACACATGTCTCTTGACTCTTAACTATTTTTCTCCAGTAGGTTTTAGTTATTTTTACTTAATTATTTATCTTTAAATTATGTAACACATGTCTCTTGACTCTTAACTATTTTTCTCCAGTAGGTTTTAGTTATTTTTACTTAATTATTTATCTTTAAATTATGTAACACATGTCTCTTGACTCTTAACTATTTTTCTCCAGTAGGTTTTAGTTATTTTTATCAATGGTTAAGAAGATTTAGCCAAATTCATGATTTACATAATTTATTTATTGATTTATTTGCCTTTTAATTACTATTTAAATTCAATAATTCATGGAAATTCTTAGAAATCACCACACAATATTTTAGTCAAAAATCCCAGGCCTTTTAGGCAACTTTTATCAATAAAAACTCATATCAATTCAACCTCTCTTGTGTATTGCTTATTTTGAGGACTTTATGATTAAAAATCGTTTACCGAAATAGTGATTTTAGCCTCATTTCTTAAGCTATTAAGGTACTTCAAAATGGATTTTCATTATTATTTCAATATTTACAGAAAGTCCATCATATTTTGGTGATTCAAGTCGTGATAGTGGTGGTGGTGTGATATGTGCAATTTAGTGCTTTCGGTTAGTGATTATTTGACCCGAAAAGGTGATTTTTGAGCTTATTCTTGCCATGCATCAAGTGACTTGAGTTTTATACTTTTGAAATAACTTATTTCCAGTAGGTTTATCATATTTTCTTGGTCATAAGATTATGGTGCATGTGTGTGCTCAAAATGCATTTTTGCGTGTTTTCGGTTTATGATTTCTAGCTTATTTTAACATGTTTTGATTCAAGCTTTATATCCTTGATATTTTATCAATTTTTCCAGAATATTATGGTCCATTTAAACATATTTTCACTTTGAACAAGCCTATAATCATCTCATAATCCAACAAAAGATCCAACTTTCTTAGATCTAAACATGCATGTAATCATCTCATCATTTTAACAACAAATCTTTATCCATCTTTAATCCATCAACATAAAAACATATTTTTATGAAAAACTCCAGAAATATATTCATCAAAATATATAAAAATATAATCATCTTTCAAAGGAAAAATCACTTTAAAAGCTACTTAATCTATAACAACACTTTTGGGTCTTAAACTTGTTGAATCCTTGGATTTTTCTTCTTAGATTCGACATGCATGAGCATGGAAAGAAAGATCATATCAACTTTGCCCTCATCAAGTGTATATTACAAAGAAAACAAGAAGAAAGTATGAGTTTTTGATAAACCTTTGAATATAAACAAGAACAAGATTAGATCTAACAAAAAGGATGAAGATTATACCCTCTTGGATTCGGTTTTGATGTTGAGAATATGGCAGATTTTTCGTGGCTTTTGAAGCTCCAAATAACCCTTATTCTAACCTTAAAACAACCCTTAAACCTTGCTTGATTCAACCCCTTAGTAATCTATCTTAAACCTTGCTTGATTCAACCCCTTAGTAATCTATCTTAAAACCCTTATTATTAACAAGTGTTTATGTTGATTTTCTTCCCCTTTTTCCTTGCTTGTGGCTGCCGAAATTAGAGAGGAAAAGGAAGAGAGAAAGTTGTTGTTTGAGTGTAAGAGTATGTGTGTGTGTGTTGGGAAGAGAAAAGACTTGAGTATGTTGTTGTATGGGGAGTGTAAAGAGTGTAAATTTGAAATGAGGGTATGTGTGTGTGTTGTCTTGGGGCCGGCCTCATGGGGGGATTTTGAAGGGTTTCTATCTTCTTTTTTTTTTTTTAAAGTGTAAGTATATTTGTATAAAATGTATATGTGTATGGATATTTATTTTAACTAGTTAGCACAAGTTTAGGACATATATTTGTGTTCATAGGTATATATGTACATAGCCGTGTGTATGTGTATATATTTATATACATTTGTAATTTAAAATTGTTACTTGATCCAATTAGTTATAATCTTGCATTTATATTCGTCATGTACTTATATACTTATTATTATTCAAGCATTTTCATGCATCTAAGGAGTTATAAATAATTTGAAGGTGCTCAAGGTATTTTCATGCCAAATATTATTTAGTTGGCTTGATGATTTAATTTGTTGGTCATTCATAAGAATTTTTTATTGTTATCTCAACTTGTGAGACTCACTTTATTATTTATAGTTTGATCGAACATTAATAAGGTTTTTGTTCAATGGTATTTCATTTGATTAAATTAGAACTAAATAATAGCTTTAGATTGCTAATTTAGGGGCATTATCTACTAGCTTCCAATATAACTATGGCTTGCGGGATCATAGGCAACATAACTAGCACATATATAATATTAAAAAAAGTAGGGTTGTTACACTCACCGCCGCAACGTGCGGGCACTTTCCCTCGTTCTACATAACAAGAAATGCTAGTGAAGTTTCGATCACTGTCAACAGCAGGAGGCAGAAAGAAGTGACCACTGCGTGATTGCACAACATTTCGACCCTTGTCTTTTGCATTTGAATCTACTATAGACGGCCTTGAAACTCCAAGATACCAAGGATCGCTGCAAATTGAAATGAGGGTATGTGTGTGTGTTGTCTTGGGGCCGGCCTCATGGGGGGATTTTGAAGGGTTTCTATCTTCTTTTTTTTTTTTTAAAGTGTAAGTATATTTGTATAAAATGTATATGTGTATGGATATTTATTTTAACTAGTTAGCACAAGTTTAGGACATATATTTGTGTTCATAGGTATATATGTACATAGCCGTGTGTATGTGTATATATTTATATACATTTGTAATTTAAAATTGTTACTTGATCCAATTAGTTATAATCTTGCATTTATATTCGTCATGTACTTATATACTTATTATTATTCAAGCATTTTCATGCATCTAAGGAGTTATAAATAATTTGAAGGTGCTCAAGGTATTTTCATGCCAAATATTATTTAGTTGGCTTGATGATTTAATTTGTTGGTCATTCATAAGAATTTTTTATTGTTATCTCAACTTGTGAGACTCACTTTATTATTTATAGTTTGATCGAACATTAATAAGGTTTTTGTTCAATGGTATTTCATTTGATTAAATTAGAACTAAATAATAGCTTTAGATTGCTAATTTAGGGGCATTATCTACTAGCTTCCAATATAACTATGGCTTGCGGGATCATAGACAACATAACTAGCACATATATAATATTAAAAAAAGTAGGGTTGTTACACTCACCGCCGCAACGTGCGGGCACTTTCCCTCGTTCTACATAACAAGAAATGCTAGTGAAGTTTCGATCACTGTCAACAGCAGGAGGCAGAAAGAAGTGACCACTGCGTGATTGCACAACATTTCGACCCTTGTCTTTTGCATTTGAATCTACTATAGACGGCCTTGAAACTCCAAGATACCAAGGATCGCTGCAAATTGAACCAAGGCACTGGGTCACACTTGCATGGTGTGTTATATTGGAGAACTTGAGAGTCCTGTCTGTCTTGCAGGTGCATGATATAAAACCTAATAGAATACATAAACACAAGACTCCAGTTATTGAGCAAGAAAGTGAAATTTATGACACTAGGCACCCCCGGAAAGTAGAGCCTTTAACTCTTATCTAGTATTTCCATGGCCATTTCTTAGACTTTTTGTATACCCAACGGCCAACGAGGCTATAATTGGTGGTTTGGGACTATGAGATCCACGGGACGGCCCTGTCCATCTTGAACACGACTTAATTAGTAAAACAGGTTCGGAAATTTTAGCCAAATATAGTTGGTCCGAACACCACCCTACCAATGGTAACAGGTAATCCAAGTTTCAAACTATTTAGAAAAGAGAAGAGAGAAAAGTTAGGAGTGTCTTGGGAGAGGTCGAGGTGAGCATCATGAGGCCCGAATTCTTCACCGTCTGGTGAAGCCCGATCCACATGTCCCAACTCTTTGAAGCTTTCGGGTGTTGCTCTTATTGCCTTCCGCTTCACAGATTTAATTGCTACTATCAAAATCCATACATACACAACTACATATGGGTGATATTTCAGAATGTTCTAATAATTTACAATGAAGCCTGATATTTGTAGCGATTGGAAAAACAGCCACTGAACTTTTGCTTCTATTGCCTTCAGTTTCACCACCACCACCGGCTAACTGGTTATGATCAAAGATGGTGACAGCTTTGAAGAAGGTTGTTCTAGTATTTTAAACAAGATAAAATGTTTTTCCAATCCATATGTTCTCATTGGGCATTGATGATATTGGTGCAGGCTAGGATGATAAGTATGAGGTCTGCTCAGATCAGGACTGCGGTTTGGGGAGGTCTCTGAACGAATTTGCTAATCTTATTGTGTCGAAATGTTTGTTTTCTTCAACAACTTACTAAGATTTTGGTGTGATTCTTGAATGAAAACAACATAAGCAAAACACGAGTTGAAAGACAAGAGCAGGTTCTCAATTACATCATAAGCAACAAACATAGTTAGAAGCATCTGTAAAACCACTAATCGCCTAGTCATCTATTATAAACATAGTTGCGTTTCCCTTTTTGAAATTATGGGTTGTATGATCCACTACCTGTACAAAAGTAAAAGCAAGAATTAGGATCAAACAACAATCCCAGTGGCACCTTGAAATTCTAGTGTTTTGAGTACGAGTACTTACATTGGTATTGCTAAGCTCAAGATTGTAGAAAATGCGTTGTCTTTGGCTTAAACAATGGCCCGGCATGCCAAGTCCCTCGATTCAGCTTCAAAGATTTCGGGCCTGTGATTTAAAGACCCGAACAAGTGACCGCTGTGTGCTTGCACCACATTTTCATCCATTTCTTCCACTATAGACGGCTTTGAAACTCCAAGATACCAAGGATCGCTGCAAATTGAACCAAGGCACTGGGTCACACTTGCATGGTGTGTTATATTGGAGAACTTGAGAGTCCTGTCTGTCTTGCAGGTGCATGATATAAAACCTAATAGAATACATAAACACAAGACTCCAGTTATTGAGCAAGAAAGTGAAATTTATGACACTAGGCACCCCCGGAAAGTAGAGCCTTTAACTCTTATCTAGTATTTCCATGGCCATTTCTTAGACTTTTTGTATACCCAACGGCCAACGAGGCTATAATTGGTGGTTTGGGACTATGAGATCCACGGGACGGCCCTGTCCATCTTGAACACGACTTAATTAGTAAAACAGGTTCGGAAATTTTAGCCAAATATAGTTGGTCCGAACACCACCCTACCAATGGTAACAGGTAATCCAAGTTTCAAACTATTTAGAAAAGAGAAGAGAGAAAAGTTAGGAGTGTCTTGGGAGAGGTCGAGGTGAGCATCATGAGGCCCGAATTCTTCACCGTCTGGTGAAGCCCGATCCACATGTCCCAACTCTTTGAAGCTTTCGGGTGTTGCTCTTATTGCCTTCCGCTTCACAGATTTAATTGCTACTATCAAAATCCATACATACACAACTACATATGGGTGATATTTCAGAATGTTCTAATAATTTACAATGAAGCCTGATATTTGTAGCGATTGGAAAAACAGCCACTGAACTTTTGCTTCTATTGCCTTCAGTTTCACCACCACCACCGGCTAACTGGTTATGATCAAAGATGGTGACAGCTTTGAAGAAGGTTGTTCTAGTATTTTAAACAAGATAAAATGTTTTTCCAATCCATATGTTCTCATTGGGCATTGATGATATTGGTGCAGGCTAGGATGATAAGTATGAGGTCTGCTCAGATCAGGACTGCGGTTTGGGGAGGTCTCTGAACGAATTTGCTAATCTTATTGTGTCGAAATGTTTGTTTTCTTCAACAACTTACTAAGATTTTGGTGTGATTCTTGAATGAAAACAACATAAGCAAAACACGAGTTGAAAGACAAGAGCAGGTTCTCAATTACATCATAAGCAACAAACATAGTTAGAAGCATCTGTAAAACCACTAATCGCCTAGTCATCTATTATAAACATAGTTGCGTTTCCCTTTTTGAAATTATGGGTTGTATGATCCACTACCTGTACAAAAGTAAAAGCAAGAATTAGGATCAAACAACAATCCCAGTGGCACCTTGAAATTCTAGTGTTTTGAGTACGAGTACTTACATTGGTATTGCTAAGCTCAAGATTGTAGAAAATGCGTTGTCTTTGGCTTAAACAATGGCCCGGCATGCCAAGTCCCTCGATTCAGCTTCAAAGATTTCGGGCCTGTGATTTAAAGACCCGAACAAGTGACCGCTGTGTGCTTGCACCACATTTTCATCCATTTCTTCCACTATAGACGGCTTTGAAACTCCAAGATACCAAGCATCACCGCCAATTGAACCAAGGCATTGGGTCACATTTGCATGATGTGTTATACTCAAAAACTTGAGGGCCTGATCTCGAAGGGTCATGATATAAAATCTAGTAACAAAAGTATTAGAACTTGAAAGGAATCACAATAATAATTATCCTTACTTTCGACCAGTTAAATGTACAACGAATAAACAAGAAATATATAGCAAATTTGTCAAGAACCAGTAATAATGCGATAATAAACATACAAATAGTTAATTAACAACTAGTAACGAAAGTTTTATGATAGTTAATATATATGATGACGTGGCAAATTATACAATGAATCGAAAGTTTTATACATAAAATAGCAAAACTGTCGATTAACAAAATTGAAATAGTGAAATAGGCCACCTGGGAATGCCTTGAGATAGATCGAGTTGAGCATCGTGAGGGCCAAAAGCTTCACCGTCCGGCGACGCCTGAATGACTTGACCGAAATCTTTGAAGGTTTCCTGTGTTGCTTCGATCGGTTTCAATTTCACCACCGCCAGTTCCATTCCCCTGAATAATAAGTCAACGCCCACTGGAACTTTTGTCTTATATACTTCCGAGCTATCGGACCCCTATATTTGTTGTACTTTGTAAAATACACACTTAACTTTTCTTTTTAAAATTTTTGCACTTTTATGATGTTCCATAGTTTATACTTAGTGAAGTGATGCATATAAGTCGAGTCTGACTTAAGTAGTAAGATTTTCGAATTTGTGTTTATTATTGTAGTTACGTGCTATGCTTGAGATTGATTTGATAGAGTTTAAATAAGTTTTTTTAATTGTCTCAGAGTTTATATATATTCGAATAATTATCTGTCTTTGGTTTGGATCTGGCTAGATGCATGTTTTTTAGTTATTTAACCTTTACGGTCAATAATTTTCAAGATTTTTATTAAAATAACTTATTTTAAAAGTTATCAACCTTATCAAATATTTCTTTTTAACTAGCTTGGGCTCGCTGGTTTGTTAGCCTTGATATAATGGAATGACCTATATATATATATGGAAGATGCAAGTCCAATATTATTCTAATGATCGATCCAATTAAACTTTTGTTCAAAATTGGCTTGAGGTAGCTAAAATTGATACTGGGCAGTCTGGACATACCCAACCTAATCAATTAGCTTGTTTGTATAAGGAAATAATCAACGAATAGTAATCCGGCATTGACTTAAATATTAAGATCGACCAGCTAGCTAGTATGTTACTTGAAAGAATAAAATGCTCATGTGTCAGCTAGCCATTATATATATACAACCACCTTTAGATCGAGATTTTGAGTCGTCTCTAAACATAAAGTGTGAAAAACGAGGAAGCTATAAGACTTTTAAGAAACTTCATTCGTGCAGTTTTTGTCCCCAAATTTGAACTTTTATGCTCATGATTATATAATCCAATTTATATATATATATATATATCATATTTACGTACGTTCATACTAGAGAATCATGCCAGAATCAAAAGCCTTAGATCATGTACGCCATGTCGTTGCGTTGTTTCATTTTGTAATCTTGACCCTGATCCAGTGGATGAATTGAAGACAAGTCAAAAGAACACGGAAGAAACATGGAATGTATATGACAAGTACATGTGAATCTAAACTAGCAAAAGGGGAGCATACATGCTGCACAAAACTTTTCAACAAATATTTAGCAGGACTAAATTAATGGTAATGTAGGCCTATATACATTGTTACCTCAATTATTACATATGATCCAAGTTATAGCCTTTTGATCTCTCTTGGATCGACTATCTCGAATATTCTAGTTGAAAAGTCAACTATTTGAAAGTGTGTACAAATTAGACATAAAGAATGCAAATTCTACTTTGAATATTTATAGTTATAGTACATTCTTTCGAATTTTTAACTTGATTTTTTAGAATGAGTTTAAGAAAAAAAATCTAGTGGTAGTCGGAATAATATATGTAGCCTTATCACAACCAAGGGAATCTGGAAGTAGTCAAGACCAATAACACCTACTTTCCTTGTATTTCTAGCCAATGTCAACTGTCAACAATAAGCAATCTCATACTATATGGATCTCTCATTGTAACAATATTAGTACAATATGTGGGTCCTGGTGATTACAATGGAATAGTATATAAAGATATATGATTACGATATCCGGTTAGTAAGAAATGAGTATGAAAACACACTAAAAATAGAGACTAAAGAGTAAGATGAAGATAGTATAAACAAATTAAACCTCCAGATTTAATGCAAGTAGCTATCTCTAAAAGTTTTAGAGTTCATATTACAGATTAGCTTTAAAAATATGAATGTCACCCTCACAAGTTGATCATTGGCTCTTGATAACGTTGAATTGGGGCAGGAGAAGTGGCCTCCAACCCTTTAGTGGGGTTGAAAAACTGTCTATTATTATTTGCACCATATATATAAGAAGAACAATATGATGCTCAGACCTAGCAAAGGTCAACCCGCGGTTGCCCAAAAAAGATCGTTTTTTCTAGGCAACTGCAAAATTGCTAAAATAAAAACAACGTTCGGAAAAGAAAAAAAAACTGTTTCACATTTTTAATAATAAGGTACTTTCTACAAAGATGCATAGATTACAAGTTTTAAAAGTTGATCAATAGAACCTTTTGTTAAATTAAAGAATAAATGTATGAGAAACCGTGTGATATATGAATATAACCAATTAAGAATGCTGGAGAGGGTGAGACATGAAAGTAAGGCTGTTAATATATGTGTCTGTTTCATTGAGAGTATTACCTCTCACATCATCTTCATCTTTTGTCAAAAGAAAGGAAAAACTGTCATTGAGATTATAATTGCATTTACTTAATTTAACGACTTTTATTCTTTATACTGTCTATATTTCAAAAAAAGTTCCTAAATGTACGAGACACCTACGATTTTTTTCCAAACTAACTATACCTTTGTCAACATGAAGCCAAACGCATGTTGGCTGATTGTTACTTATTCTACGATGGTAATTAATTAAGAGTCATATCCGTGTCAAAAGAGTAACTTAATTAAGTTGAATGGTTCTCTTATTTCTTTTTCCTTTTTGTAAGGCAGTAGAATGGTTCTCATTTCAACTGTTTGCTGATAATATTGTATTGATACAATCACCCGCAATTTTTGAAGATTAATCCGATAAATTCAGTCTCTATTTGCCAACATTTTCTTTTCGATTTTTCCCTAAATTCAAATTCGATTTGCAAAGTATTGTTGACAGAGGATTTCCCAAGAAACCACCTCTCCGTTGCAGTATGATCTAAAGTGATCGATCATCTTTAATCTCATAAATATGAAACAATTTTCGATCTCCAAGTTCAAATATATATGCAGCGTACCTTTCTTTTGGAAAATGTTCAATCCAAGTTCAAATATGCAGTGTACATATGTATTTTATTTTGTCAGGATTATGATCGTTTGTGGGTATTTAGTTAGTCTCTAATTAACATATAATTAAACTTAGCTAAATAAACTATATATGCGATTGCCGATTGGTTAAATATTATATAACTTTTGGATGTGATGTACATGTCCGGAGCCACCTTTTTTCGTCGCTCAATTTCTCATGCACAAGACTTTTGCATTTATAAACATGTTTTGCTATAATAATTCAATGATCCTTATTTTAATTAAGAAAGTGATCTGTACATCATCAGTTTTGACGATACACTACTAAATGTGCTTTACAGGGTTGTACTGTACAATACAATAAAGCACATTTGGTGGCGTATCGCCAAAAACTGTTTAAAGAAATACATACATGCATACATATATGGATTCAACATTAACAATATTCAATCTTGTCACAAGCAATGTTTGAGGAAAGTAATTAAGATGTTAAATACAACGCTAAGGACGGTAATAAACGTGCATATATATAAAAAATTGTACATTTTTATATCAAAAATCCACCTTTAAATTTTATTAATAAATGTACAATTTTTTAATGCAGCTCAAAATTTTATATCTAGAAAAACCTAAAGTTTAATTGGTATACAGATCGTTTCCTTTCTTTAAATGGCCCAATTTTTTTGGATGTTGATAATAGCTGAATAAGTTAATTAATATGATATGTACTCGAAGAATAGTTTCATTCTACTCGTACGTAGTCCACCTGGAATATTAAGATCAACTGATCTTTTTCAACAAATATGACTGAAGCACTATATTATATTAACAGAATAAGATGTAAGCAATATATTCTTACTGATGAGACTGATTATTCAACACAATGAGAAGCACAACTTTAGTTAATTATTGAATAAAGATAAGAAATATGAAAAGTTGTATATTACTAAAAGACTAACTTTGAAATATATATTTATGAATCAAAGGAAAATGATAATGGAACTAGTCTTTGTTATCATAATGAAATAATTTTTGGATTAACAAACACACTTCTAGATAATAACACAAATACATCACGTACGATTGTATATTGTGTAGGTTGTCGTAAAAGCTATTAATAATCTTGCCAAATTATGCGATAAGTTTACCCCCTCAATCGATCTCTCTATATATATAAAAGTAAAATACATTAAAAACCTAATCATAGGTTTCGATCATGTATATTTACAACAAGCTAGCTAGACTGCAAGTATAATTAAATGCATGCAAAATGCGATAAAAATATATTTTCATCATATATTTAAGAAGTTAGTGTAGTTGTATATATATACAGGACATGTGTTGCGCATTGTACGTGACGGATTTTTAACACATTCTATATACTCAATCTTTTCTAAAATAATTATCCAATTTTCAATTTTTTGTCAAATTAATAAGTGTCTTGTTGAAAATGGATAAGTTTAATTTATTAGAAAAATGATCTCTATGAATCTTTACAAAACTAATGAAAATGTTGTAATCCTGACATTATATTATACAATAATTGAACTTTTGTAAAAATATTATTTTCAAGTAAACATTTATTTCAATACAGATGGATCGAGTAGTAATGTTTTGATTAAGTTTTCTTCCAATTATCATTTTATTTTTGAACGACAGTCTATTCTACTTCTACTCCTAAATTACACGTATGCCTGAAAACCAAGACTCTCGAAAAACCCCTATTAATCCACCCCATAAATGTGGGAAGTGGGACTCGAGCCCAGGTGGATCCTCCCAAGGTCAAAGACCTTACCAATTGGCCACCAACCCCACTGGCAATTATCATTTTTTTCCCTAGTAACTTGATTAAGATTTTACAATAAACTATGGCCAATCATTTGTTATGATAGGTTAAAGAGATAGATGAGACTCGGCGTTGATGAGTGTCAACGTTACTCAGCGATCATCACTTATGACTCACCCCACATCTTATAAGTCAAATATGGGCGGGAACAAAAAGAAAGAAGCCTGGTCCCAAAGAGATATGTGTCCAATTTATAGGACACTTCATGTGATATGCGTACCCGATTGGGAATAAATTTGTACCTCAAGTTTCTCCCTCATACCAAAAATGAAAAACAAACAAGAAAGAAAAACAGAGGACAGAGACCAGAATTTTGCTCCAATGAATGATCGACAACCCTCTACATGTCAACATCCACAAGCTGAAATGTGTTGCCTTATCTCTACCACTATATAAGACAACACATTGTGAAACAATTTCCCTTGTTGGTGTGTGCCATAACGCTTTACTTAGTGTAATTTACATTGTACATTTGTTGTAAATTGTTAAGTTTTTGTTAGTCAAAAATTCATCAACTTTAATTATTTATGTATTTATTTGTCAAAAATTGACCGGTCATGTATTCATTATTTAATCAATAATACATCTGATTAAACTAGCTTGTTCATCTTAATATTCTTGTTACTTGATATTTACATTAGTTGTAATCTAAATTGTGCAAAATTTGGACCTTACATAATGATTCATTACTTTTTTTTTTCGAAAAATTATTATATGTTTTATTTTGATTGGATAAATTATTAAAAGAAATATGATATTGTAGCGTATAGTGACTACAAATATTATATTTAAAGGTGATGTATTTAGAAGAAAAAGGGGGAATGATGATGCTATGAAAATAATACTAACATGAATAAAATATAAAAAGAAAAGATGAAAGTTTGAAGAGGATCATTGATTTAATCAATATCAATACTCCTTTATAATGTAAACTGAATCCCCATTTTTAAGTATTTAAACACATTTTCAAATATTCTTAAAATACCCCCTAACTCACCCATTATCTTTACTCATTTATAAAATAAAGAGTTAATTGCAAATTTGGTCCCTGTGGTTTGTATACTTTCGCAATGGGGGTCCCTATTTGACTTTCTTCGCAATGGGGGTCCCTATTTTGACTATTTTTCGCAAAAATGGTCCCTTTTTGACGGATTCGTTAAAAGGGGACGTTAAGTTATCACGTGATTGACATGTGCAGGGGTACTAAAGTAATAAACCACCCCACCCGCCCCACTCAGCCTTTTCCCCCTTTTTATACCTAAATAAACCCTAATATTATCATATTATCTTCCCCAATCAAAATCACTTTCTCCCTCTAAACCCTAATTCAAAAATTAACATAAAAATCTTCAAATTCATAGAATGGTGATGTGCAGATGTGGTTCTCATTCTGTTATTCGAACCTCTTGGACATGTAATAATCCCGGAAGAAGGTTTTATTGTTGTGGTAAAAAGGTAAGAGTTTTACATCTAATTTTGTTCAAGTTTATAATTTTGTTCAATTTTTCAAAGGTAAGAGTTTGACATCTAACAGGGATCAAGTTGTGGGTTTATTCAGTGGCATGATCCACCAATGTGTGCAAGAGATACTGCAATTATTCCTGGGTTGTTGCGTAGTTTGAATAAGCAAGAAGAAATTACTCTAACAAAAGAAATTCAAGCAAAAAGATACAAGAGGATGTTGGTTCAATTTGCTCTAACCCACCCCAGTCCGTGTTGTTTCAATTTGCAGTTCATTTGCACCCACCCCAGCCTGTGTTGTTTCAATTTGCAGTTCATTTCCACCCACCCCAGCCTGTGTTGTTTCAATTTGCAGTTCATTAATACCCAGACCAGTTTGTGTTTCACCTTTAAGTGTTTCAATAAACAACTTCCTTTTACGAACCCCCATCTTTTTTGCAGGTACATAAGGTTGTGTTAGGGCATCGTCTATTTCCCTTAACCAATCAGGTACCTTATTCACAACACTTCTAGGGGTTATCTCTACATTGGTTTTCCAACTTTCTATGTATACTTCTATAATCTTGGATTTGGATTTGCCAATAAAGCTCATCAAATTCCTAACATCATCGTCACTACCTAAAGCATGCAGGCCAAAATCAAGATTATTATATGGTTCCTTAAAGTGGTACCACATTGGAATTTTTTTTGCATACCCTATTTCTTTAAGCATAGACTCTAGCTCGAGAACAGAAAACTCATCTCCATCTACGGAGTCTACATAATTGACCTTACCATTGATGTATTTCCTCCCTGGAACCGTCGTGAACCACCCATTGTAACATCCCGAACTTTTATGTAATGTTTGGCTAATGCCGTTAAGTCAATTTGGGGTGTCGTTAAGTCTTTACTTAATATTTGAATGTAGCTATGTGTGATTAACGTAGATAAAGTAGTTAGGTTTGAGAGCCTAAATACTAATGACGAATAAAAGTGTGTTTAATGTCGCTTGAAGGCTATGTAGTGCCTTTTAATGAAGGGCTAATGTTGTATATGGTCAATAATGCAGTTTGTGACCAATAATGAAGGATATAGAAGTCCGAGGGTTGATTTTGACATAGGTTGAAATCAAAAAACGGGATTAAGGGTTTAGGGCTGCCATTAGATGTGATTAAGCAGCCATTAGTGTTTAACAAAGCAATTAAATCCTTTCTTGAATCCTAAAGCAATTAATCTAGTTTTTGGGGCTAACAATTGTGTGTTTTGGTGTTGTAATCGATCGATCATCGAGTCAAGCAGGTAATCATTGATATATTGATTGTATTTTCAGATTTAGAGGTTGGTATTTATGAATCAAATCTGATTAAAAAGAGATTATGCAAGTAATTAGGGTTTATGTGGTGTTTTGGGGTAATTAACATTGAAAGTGATGTTAAACGAGTCTATGATCGATCCAGTTAATCAAGAGATGTTTATTTGTGTCAAAAACATGTTTGGAAGGAAGTCTTGATCGATCAAAATCTGGAAAATCGAAGAACTTAGACGTTTCATGAATTCTGGTCGAATCTGGTGTTAAATTCGTTTTCTGGTGCTATCTTCGTTTGACAAACGAAGATCATTTTCGTTTGGGCTATATTCGTTCAAGCCTAAAGTCGTTTGATGAAGCCTAAGTTCGTTCAAAGTTATTTTCGTAAAATGAAGCCAAACGAAGTTATGGTCTAAATTCGTAAGTTGTAAAGTAACGAATTTAAAGGTTAAGTTCGTAAGAACTAAGTAACGAAGATAATGTTAAGTTCGTAAGAACAGAGTAAACGAAGTTTAAGTTCGTACGAAGGCTATCTTCGTTAGGTGTAATTCTGAAATTTTACGTAGTCAGTCTTAAGTTCGTACGAGGGTCTATTTAAGGTCCTAAATGACTTATATTCATTATGTTAATGTACGATAGGTGTCGGAGGTTACCTATAGGCAATACTAGCTTTTGGTTGCGCACGTATACTTCTATCAGGTAAGATACACTACTTTTGTCACGCTGGGGGATCAACTAAAAGCAGGTTTCAAACTTACATACTTCCAATTGGTAACTTATAATGCATGTGGACTTATGGGGTTACTTGGGAGGTATTATGGGATTATGTAGTTGACCATGAGACCTGAAATGCAGTCCCTAATGTAGAAGAATGAAGTATTGCCTAATGTAGTGATCTATTATGCAGTTATGTAGTATAATGAAGTATTGCTTAATGTAGTATGACGCTATGCAGTTGATGTAGTCTAATGAAGTATTGTATTATGCGCGAAATGTCGAAATGAAGTTGATATATGTTGTGTGCATGTTTGTATGGCTTGAACACCTAGTGCACTAGACTTGCTAGGTTGCCATGTCACTTGCACGTTTAAGGGCCCAAAACGTAAAAGCAGTAACGCAGTAAATGTTTAGGTAATGCAGTCACCTAAACTAAATAACGTAGGTTCGAGCTCGTTAAACTTTGATGCAGTAAAGTGTTAAGCTTAACCCGTACAAGTCTTAGCCGGATGAGTACGCTAACGCAGTTGTTGCTTGGGTGGCTCCTAGCAACGTGGTCACACGCAGTTTGAGTAATTAACGGAGGATTGACCCCCTCAGGATTTTGGATTACTCTCGGATTGGCTTGCCATTCCTTAACGACGTACGATGGGTGGCCTTTTGGTGAACCATCAAGTCGGGTGCAATGTAGAGCACACTTAATGCAGTTAATAACGTAGTAAAGCAGAAATGTAGAAAGCAGATATGTGGATAATGAAGTAATGCAGGATAGGCACATTTAGGATGATTATCCTATTTGATATGAAGTTGTTATGCAGATTTGTGTGATGTGTGACGTGCCTAAAGAACTTGTCTAATAATGAAGATTGTTTTAATTGGACAAATGCTTTTAAATTAAGTGTTATCTTACTTAGCTATTTTAATAGCTAACACTTGTTTCTTTTAATGTGGTTGTTCCCTCAGGTTTAGCTTGAAGGAACTATATGCAGAACGAGTGAGGCTTGGGTAGATGCAATGCAGGAGCCTTAGCTACCCT
Source organism: Erigeron breviscapus (assembly GCA_034093135.1). Classification (NCBI taxonomy): domain Eukaryota; kingdom Viridiplantae; phylum Streptophyta; class Magnoliopsida; order Asterales; family Asteraceae; genus Erigeron; species Erigeron breviscapus. Next base: position 20,047,543 of record CM067169.1, on the reverse strand, counting down.
ATAGACGCTTTGTTTAGACATTTGTTTACATTCAGTACTTAATGTCGAATTTATGTAATGACGTTTGGACGGTTGTTTTATGTTGGGCAACCGTTGGGTTTTCATTTGAACTATTCTATGATGTCGCAAGTAACACCAACTAAATGCAGAAACCAAAATGTTTTATTGGTTTTGACTTTTAAGGTCCTTTCTTCCGCAATATGACACCGTTAGGTGAAAAGTTTTTGAAAACCCATATTTTTAAACGACGGGTGTTACAAGTTGGTATCAGAGAATTGGTTTAAGTGAACCAAAATTCGACTTATGCCGTAGGATTTTGGACTTAGACCGATGAGAAGTAGGTTAGGCTTAAGTAGGATGCCTAGCTAATGAGGTGGAATGCTCTAGGACGGGTTTGGGAGTGAGTGAGAGCGTGATTTAAGGCTTGTTTTTGTGTGTGATAATGTAGTTATATGTAGTAGAGCCTTAACATATGTAGTCACTCTTCAATTCTTGCTGACCGTCGTCGTTGCCTTGTAGAATTAATGGCAAACACTAGAGCTAGTAACCAGAGAGCAGGAGGAAATGGTAGTGGTATTCCTCCTAATGGAAACGGGGCTAGAAATGAAGTAGAGCAAAGGCAACCCCGTGCACAAAATCGCCGTCTTGGTGATCCACCAACTGTCTCTGAAGTAGAAAGGGCAAATCCGGTTATAGAGCAGGTTCCTAATCAAGCCCAACTACATGAAGAGTTGAGAGCTATTCGAGCTCTCTTAATGAGAAATGAAGAAGAGTTAGCTCAATTGAGGGCTGAGAGAAATGCAGAAAGGATTGGGAGCGAACAAAGGGGTGAGCGTTCGGAGGGGAATTACTCTAATCCCTCCCAAAGTGCCGAACCATCCATAGCAGCCGTGGGTGCTAATGGAGTTAATAATGGAGGACATGGAGTTGTTAATGCACCCCGTGTTAATAACTTCAAATACGAAAGTTTTCAGAAATGTGGTGCCAAGGAATTTGATGGTACCCAAAATGCAGTGGGAGCTATGGAGTGGATTGATGACATTGAGGTAGTTTTTGCATCTTGCTATTGTCCGGATGATATGAAGGTTTTGTGTGCTAGTAGGATGTTGAAGAAGAATGCCCGTAATTGGTGGAGGGCTACTATAGTGTCTATGGCTCCTGAGGTACTTGCAGCTATGCCTTGGGGAACATTTAAGGAGAAATTTCTAGAGGAGTATGTAGGGACGCGGGAGTTAAGGTTGATTGAAAAAGAGTTTAGATCGTTAGTGGCTAAACCCGGTGCAATTTCTGAATATGCACACTCGTTTATGGAGAAGTTGAAGTTTGTTGGACATTTGGTTCGAAGGCAAGAGGACCAAATTGAGGCCTACTGTGATGGTCTTCCCGCTGGTTATCGTGGATTATGTAGACAACATGTGACTTTATCAGCGGCTATAAAGGAGTCAAAGAGGTTGGATGATGATTTCAAAGGCGAGAGAGTTGTGGTGAAGGTTGATGACAAGAAAGCAGGGTTCAAAAGAGGGTCAAATTGGTCATCTAACTACAATAATAATAATAAGAAGTTTCGTGGGAATTCTAGCTCAAGTGGTGACAGAGATAAAAAGAAGAACGGGTCTTGGTGTGCTTCTTGCAAGAATGTTCATGAAGGTAAATGTTCCGATAAGACAAGAAGGTGTCATAAGTGTGGGAAGTCGGGACATCTTGCAACTGAATGTAGGGACAAGATTCGTTGCTACAAGTGTCAAGAAACGGGTCATCTTATTGCCGATTGCCCGCAAATGAAGAATGACGGAAAGAAAGCAGCCACTTCAGCAACAAAAGTGAGAGCCTTGCAGATGACTGTTGATGACGCTAAGAACAATGACGAGGTGGTAAGTGGTACTTTCCTTGTTAATTCAAAACCTGCTTCTGTTTTATTTGATTCGGGTGCAAATAGGTCGTTTGTGTCTACTTTATTTGCTCCTAAGCTAGGAAGAGTCACTACCCCTTTAGATTGCTCGATAGAGGTAGAAATTGCTAATGGTACGGTTAATAATATACGTGTGGGTTATGACGATTGTGAGATTGAGATTGAAGGTTGTTCTTTTCCGGTTCAACTATTACCTACTACCTTAGGTGGTTTTGATGTAGTGATTGGTATGGATTGGTTGGCTAGGAATGAAGCTAGTATCTTATGTTCCCAAAAGATAATTCGATTGCCTATATCCGAGGGTAAAGTGATAACGGTGTATGGAGACAAGAAGAGAGGAGGAATGAAGATTATTAGTATGATGAAAGCTATTAAAAGTATAAGGAAAAACAAGAGCCATTTCTTGGCTTATGTCATTGATGCAAGAAAAGAGAAGTCTTCAATCGCTAGTGTTGAGGTAGTATCCAATTTTCCCGATGTGTTTCCCGATGATCTACCCGGTATTCCTCCCGATCGTGAAGTTACTTTTCAGATAGATCTTGTTCCCGGTGCTACACCCGTTGCTAAAGCACCTTATCGATTAGCTCCTACAGAAATGAAGGAATTAATGACGCAACTTCAGGAGTTACTTGACAAAGGGTTCATACAACCTAGTTCCTCGCCTTGGGGAGCTCCGGTTCTCTTTGTTAAGAAGAAGGACGGATCAATGCGCATGTGTATTGACTACCGTGAGTTGAACAAACGAACGGTCAAGAATAAGTATCCTCTCCCGAGAATTGATGATCTTTTTGATCAACTACATGGTGCTTCGTATTTTTCAAAGATTGAAGCTGTTTCAAAGTGGGAGCAGCCAAAGACTCCTACCGAGATTAAGAGTTTTCTTGGTTTGGCTGGGTATTATAGAAGGTTTATTCAGGATTTTTCTCGAATAGCCAAGCCTATGACGGAATTAACAAAGAAGGGTGTGAAGTACGAGTGGACTGAAAAGCAGGAAAATGCATTCCAAACGTTGAAAAAGAAGTTGTGTGAAGCTCCTATCCTTGCCTTGCCTGAAGGTACTGATGATTTAGTGGTATATAGCGATGCTTCTATTACGGGTTTGGGTTGTGTCTTAATGCAGAGAGACAAAGTGATTGCCTATGCTTCACGTCAGTTGAAGCCTCATGAGAAGAATTACCCTACCCATGATCTTGAGTTAGCGGCGGTTGTGTTTGCATTGAAATTATGGAGACATTACTTATATGGTACTAAATGCACACTTTACACCGACCATAAGAGTTTACAATATATGTTTACTCAAAAGGAGATGAATGTGAGACAAAGAAGGTGGATGGAATTACTTAAAGACTATGATTGTGAAATCAAATACCATCCGGGTAAAGCCAATGTAGTGGCGGATGCACTAAGTAGGAAAGTGCAAAGCTCTTCTTGTAAGTTGATGAGCATGCAAGTTCAGGCCAAGTCGGGTCTATTAGATCGAATTAAAGAAGCACAAGAGAGGGCATTAATGAAGGATAATATTGATAACGAGAGTATTGGGAAGAAGAAACGACTTGTGATGGAGACTAATAGTCGTGGGTTTAAAACATACAAGGGTCGCATTTGGGTGCCACTGCTTGGTGGTAACCGAGAGTTGATCCTTGAAGAGGTCCATAGAAGTAGGTATTCGATGCATCCCGGTGTCACCAAAATGTATGCAGATTTGAAGCCGATTTATTGGTGGCCGGATATTAAAGGTGAAGTAGCTCATTTTGTAGCAAAGTGTTTGACGTGTGCAAGAGTGAAGACGGACCATCAAAAGCCGTATGGTTTGTTGCATCAATTAGAATTCCCGAGTGGAAATGGGATCATATTACGATGGACTTTGTAACGAAGCTACCTAAAACGCCGAAAGGGAATGATATGATATGGGTGATTGTAGATAGATTGACGAAGAGTGCTCATTTTCTAGCTACCCGACAAGATGTGCCCTTAACGAAGATGGCAAAGATGTACATTGATGAAGTAGTAGCGAAACATGGAGTTCCCTTATCTATTGTTTCGGATCGAGACTCGAGGTTTGTGTCAAACTTTTGGAAGGGTCTTCAACGGGAGTTGGGTAGTAGAATAAATTTGAGTACCGCCTATCATCCCCAAACCGATGGGCAAAGTGAGAGAACCATTCAAACCTTGGAGGATATGTTGAGAACGTGTGTACTTGAATATGGTGGAGCATGGGATGAACACTTGAAGTTGATTGAATTTGCTTATAATAATAGTCACCATGCAAGTATTGGGATGCCACCATTTGAAATGTTATATGGAAGGAGATGTAGGACTCCAAGTTGTTGGATGGAGCCCGGTGAAAAGCAGTTGACCGGTCCCGAAATTATTGAAATTACCTCTGAAAAGGTTAATGTAGCTAAAGAAGCCTTACGTGTGGCAAGAGAAAGGCAGAAAACATATGCAGATAAGAAAAGGAGACCGATTGAGTTTAATGTGGGTGATTTAGTGATGCTGAAAGTATCACCTTGGAAAGGAGTTATCCGATTTGGAAAGAAGGGAAAGTTGAGTCCAAGATTTATTGGACCTTTTAAAGTGGTGAAGCGCATTAAAGATGTGGCATATCAGTTGGAATTACCTCCAGAATTGGATGGAATTCATAACACCTTCCATGTATCCTACTTGAGGAAATGTTTAGCTGAGGAGTCGAGTGTGATTCCTATTAAAGACGTGAGTATTGACCCAATGAAGAGAATAGTAGACGAACCGGTAGCGATACTTGGAAGAAAGCAAAAGAAGTTACGCAGGAAAGTGATAGATCTTGTTTTGATAAAGTGGAAACATAATCATGGAGAAAGCTTGACTTGGGAAACTGAAGCAGTAATGAAGGAGAAATATCCCGAGTTGTTCCTATCTGATGAGATTCCGAGGACGGAATCCTTTTAAGGAGGAGGTAATTGTAACATCCCGAACTTTTATGTAATGTTTGACTAATGCCGTTAAGTCAATTTGGGGTGTCGTTAAGTCTTTACTTAATATTTGAATGTAGCTATGTGTGATTAACGTAGATAAAGTAGTTAGGTTTGAGAGCCTAAATACTAATGACGAATAAAAGTGTGTTTAATGTCGCTTAAAGGCTATGTAGTGCCTTTTAATGAAGGACTAATGTTGTATATGGTCAATAATGCAGTTTGTGACCAATAATGAAGGATATAGAAGTCCGAGGGTTGATTTTGACATAGGTTGAAATCAAAAAACGGGATTAAGGGTTTAGGGCTGCCATTAGATGTGATTAAGCAGCCATTAGTAATTAACAAAGCAATTAATCTAGTTTTTGGGGCTAACAATTGTGTGTTTTGGTGTTGTAATCGATCGATCATCGAGTCAAGCAGGTAATCATTGATATATTGATTGTATTTTCAGATTTAGAGGTTGGTATTTATGAATCAAATCTGATTAAAAAGAGATTATGCAAGTAATTAGGGTTTATGTGGTGTTTTGGGGTAATTAACATTGAAAGTGATGTTAAACGAGTCTATGATCGATCCAGTTAATCAAGAGATGTTTATTTGTGTCAAAAACATGTTTGGAAGGAAGTCTTGATCGATCAAAATCTGGAAAATCGAAGAACTTAGACGTTTCATGAATTCTGGTCGAATCTGGTGTTAAATTCGTTTTCTGGTGCTATCTTCGTTTGACAAACGAAGATCATTTTCGTTTGGACTATATTCGTTCAAGCCTAAAGTCGTTTGATGAAGCCTAAGTTCGTTCAAAGTTATTTTCGTAAAATGAAGCCAAACGAAGTTATGGTCTAAATTCGTAAGTTGTAAAGTAACGAATTTAAAGGTTAAGTTCGTAAGAACAAAGTAACGAAGATAATGTTAAGTTCGTAAGAACAGAGTAAACGAAGTTTAAGTTCGTACGAAGGCTATCTTCGTTAGGTGTAATTCTGAAATTTTACGTAGTCAGTCTTAAGTTCGTACGAGGGTCTATTTAAGGTCCTAAATGACTTATATTCATTATGTTAATGTACGATAGGTGTCGGAGGTTACCTATAGGCAATACTAGCTTTTGGTTGCGCACGTATACTTCTATCAGGTAAGATACACTACTTTTGTCACGCTGGGGGATCAACTAAAAGCAGGTTTCAAACTTACATACTTCCAATTGGTAACTTATAATGCATGTGGACTTATGGGGTTACTTGGGAGGTATTATGGGATTACGTAGTTGACCATGAGACCTGAAATGCAGTCCCTAATGTAGAAGAATGAAGTATTGCTTAATGTAGTATGACGCTATGCAGTTGATGTAGTATAATGAAGTATTGCTTAATGTAGTATGACGCTATGCAGTTGATGTAGTCTAATGAAGTATTGTATTATGCACGAAATGTCGAAATGAAGTTGATGTATGTTGTGTGCATGTTTGTATGGCTTGAACACCTAGTGCACTAGACTTGCTAGGTTGCCATGTCACTTGCACGTTTAAGGGCCCAAAACGTAAAAGCAGTAACGCAGTAAATGTTTAGGTAATGCAGTCACCTAAACTAAATAACGTAGGTTCGAGCTCGTTAAACTTTGATGCAGTAAAGTGTTAAGCTTAACCCGTACAAGTCTTAGCCGGATGAGTACGCTAACGCAGTTGTTGCTTGGGTGGCTCCTAGCAACGTGGTCACACGCAGTTTGAGTAATTAACGGAGGATTGACCCCCTCAGGATTTTGGATTACTCTCGGATTGGCTTGCCATTCCTTAACGACGTACGATGGGTGGCCTTTTGGTGAACCATCAAGTCGGGTGCAATGTAGAGCACACTTAATGCAGTTAATAACGTAGTAAAGCAGAAATGTAGAAAGCAGATATGTGGTTAATGAAGTAATGCAGGATAGGCACATTTAGGATGATTATCCTATTTGATATGAAGTTGTTATGCAGATTTGTGTGATGTGTGACGTGCCTAAAGAACTTGTCTAATAATGAAGATTGTTTTAATTGGACAAATGCTTTTAAATTAAGTGTTATCTTACTTAGCTATTTTAATAGCTAACACTTGTTTCTTTTAATGTGGTTGTTCCCTCAGGTTTAGCTTGAAGGAACTATATGCAGAACGAGTGAGGCTTGGGTAGATGCAATGCAGGAGCCTTAGCTACCCTATAGACGCTTTGTTTAGACATTTGTTTACATTCAGTACTTAATGTCGAATTTATGTAATGACGTTTGGACGGTTGTTTTATGTTGGGCAACCGTTGGGTTTTCATTTGAACTATTCTATGATGTCGCAAGTAACACCAACTAAATGCAGAAACCAAAATGTTTTATTGGTTTTGACTTTTAAGGTCCTTTCTTCCGCAATATGACACCGTTAGGTGAAAAGTTTTTGAAAACCCATATTTTTAAACGACGGGTGTTACATCAGTACTTAATGTCGAATTTATGTAATGACGTTTGGACGGTTGTTTTATGTTGGGCAACCGTTGGGTTTTCATTTGAACTATTCTATGATGTCGCAAGTAACACCAACTAAATGCAGAAACCAAAATGTTTTATTGGTTTTGACTTTTAAGGTCCTTTCTTCCGCAATATGACACCGTTAGGTGAAAAGTTTTTGAAAACCCATATTTTTAAACGACGGGTGTTACATCAGTACTTAATGTCGAATTTATGTAATGACGTTTGGACGGTTGTTTTATGTTGGGCAACCGTTGGGTTTTCATTTGAACTATTCTATGATGTCGCAAGTAACACCAACTAAATGCAGAAACCAAAATGTTTTATTGGTTTTGACTTTTAAGGTCCTTTCTTCCGCAATATGACACCGTTAGGTGAAAAGTTTTTGAAAACCCATATTTTTAAACGACGGGTGTTACATCAGTACTTAATGTCGAATTTATGTAATGACGTTTGGACGGTTGTTTTATGTTGGGCAACCGTTGGGTTTTCATTTGAACTATTCTATGATGTCGCAAGTAACACCAACTAAATGCAGAAACCAAAATGTTTTATTGGTTTTGACTTTTAAGGTCCTTTCTTCCGCAATATGACACCGTTAGGTGAAAAGTTTTTGAAAACCCATATTTTTAAACGACGGGTGTTACACCATGATGGATTTTCAAAGAAAAGTATGTAGGGGATGCAGCTACAAAAAAAATGAAATTTATGTATAATTTAGTATAAACAATCACATACATACATACATTTTTGTATATACTATATTATATATACAGAATCAATTAAAAAATTGAATAAATAACTGAAAAAAATGAAAACCTAAATCACTCACCATATATCCAACCAACATTCCATTCTTTATCAATTGATCGAAGCACCCACGGCATTGTTGATCATTAATGGATTTCTGGAGTTAATCGTGTTTTTGAGAGAGAGTTTTGGAGAGTTTTAGAGACTTAATCGATTTATGTTGTATAAAATTAGGGTTAATTTACGTATAAAAAGGGGGAAAAGGATGAGTGGGGCGGGTGGGGTGGTTTATTACTTTAGTGCCCCTGCACGTGTCAATCACGTGATGATTTAACGTACCCTCTTAACGGAACCGTCAAAAAGGGACCATTTTTGCGAAAAATAGTCAAAATAGGGACCCCCATTGCGAAGAAAGTCAAATAGGGACCCCCATTGCGAAAGTATACAAACCACAGGGACCAAATTTGCAATTAACTCTAAAACAAATTACTCCTCCTCTCTTTTCAATTTTCTATCTTTAAAAAAAAAAAAAAAAAAAAAAAAAAAAAAAAAAAAAAAAAAAAAAAAAAAAAAAAAAAAAAAAAAAAAAAAAAAAAAAAAAAAAAAAAAAAAAAAAAAAAAAAAAAAAAAAAAAAAAAAAAAAAAAAAAAAAAAAAAAAAAAAAAAAAAAAAAAAAAAAAAAAAAAAAAAAAAAAAAAAAAAAAAAAAAAAAAAAAAAAAAAAAAAAAAAAAAAAAAAAAAAAAAAAAAAAAAAAAAAAAAAAAAAAAAAAAAAAAAAAAAAAAAAAAAAAAAAAAAAAAAAAAAAAAAAAAAAAAAAAAAAAAAAAAAAAAAAAAAAAAAAAAAAAAAAAAAAAAAAAAAAAAAAAAAAAAAAAAAAAAAAAAAAAAAAAAAAAAAAAAAAAAAAAAAAAAAAAAAAAAAAAAAAAAAAAAAAAAAAAAAAAAAAAAAAAAAAAAAAAAAAAAAAAAAAAAAAAAAAAAAAAAAAAAAAAAAAAAAAAAAAAAAAAAAAAAAAAAAAAAAAAAAAAAAAAAAAAAAAAAAAAAAAAAAAAAAAAAAAAAAAAAAAAAAAAAAAAAAAAAAAAAAAAAAAAAAAAAAAAAAAAAAAAAAAAAAAAAAAAAAAAAAAAAAAAAAAAAAAAAAAAAAAAAAAAAAAAAAAAAAAAAAAAAAAAAAAAAAAAAAAAAAAAAAAAAAAAAAAAAAAAAAAAAAAAAAAAAAAAAAAAAAAAAAAAAAAAAAAAAAAAAAAAAAAAAAAAAAAAAAAAAAAAAAAAAAAAAAAAAAAAAAAAAAAAAAAAAAAAAAAAAAAAAAAAAAAAAAAAAAAAAAAAAAAAAAAAAAAAAAAAAAAAAAAAAAAAAAAAAAAAAAAAAAAAAAAAAAAAAAAAAAAAAAAAAAAAAAAAAAAAAAAAAAAAAAAAAAAAAAAAAAAAAAAAAAAAAAAAAAAAAAAAAAAAAAAAAAAAAAAAAAAAAAAAAAAAAAAAAAAAAAAAAAAAAAAAAAAAAAAAAAAAAAAAAAAAAAAAAAAAAAAAAAAAAAAAAAAAAAAAAAAAAAAAAAAAAAAAAAAAAAAAAAAAAAAAAAAAATATTTTTCAACCTCTATCTACCCAAACTACTGTATGTCTTTATTTATTTATTAATTTAACTAATTCCACCTAATATATCTATAATACATTTAATGAAATTATTTACAACATACATTTCCAACCTTTAATATAATTACACTATTTACATCAATTACTTTTACATTAATAATCACACCGCTACCGTCGATGCATGCAGCGCACTTGTAAACCAAACATGGGACCCCCAAATTCTTATACAAAATCATGAATTACATTTATTTGTTTCTGATTGTTATCAACAAATAAATAAATGCGTTCCAAAATGGATTGTTTGTGATATTTATTCATTTATAAATAAATGTCGACTAAAAAATAATACGTGGATATGAAATAGGGACTTTAGCGGCGGGAATGGTACGTGATGGTCGTCCTCGTTCCACACGAGCCTTTAACGGTTCTCACCCAACTTCGTGAATTCATTCATATATTTATGTACGTCTTCCAGATCACCATGCTATGCTAAACATGATGCGTTGTCCCAATCAGAACACCACCTTCTTTTTTATATTATTATAATAATTGTTAAAATACTCGTAATATTTTCATAAATTCATTAAATCAGGGAATAATTATATTCGTGATTTTTTGTTATATTATATTTGTATGTACATCAAAATACATGTACCGTATATTCCCTATTTCCCTGGCTGGCTAGCTAGCTTCTGTAAATAGTCGGCATCCGCCCATTTCCGAATCTCTTCACACGTTGCATTCTTTCTTAATGCACAATCGATCTGCTCAAAGTACGAAAAGGCCTTTTACCCATAAGTATTGAATAATAAATAGTGTCTCAATCACAGTTACTTCAATTACAAGTGTATATATACTCAATCGTATATAGTCCCACAATGACTATTCCTTTACAAAATTCAGCTACCTTGTAGCTAGTTACATATTTTGGGTTACAAGTCTATAATTTGCTACGTGTAAAGTACATATAACTTTTTACCAAATCAAAATAAATCTCTTAATTGATGTAAAAAGGATTCAAAAATAGTATTAATTTTACATGATAAGTATCACATCACAAACACTTAAATCGAACTCATTTATATTTCTCAACTCCTTTCTAAAAAAAACCACTTGATTTGAATATTACCCTCTAATGTATTCATTAATTTAAATCGTTATACTTTATACTTATAATACACTTAATGAATTATTTACATAATAAATCACTCAACCATTAAAATAAATACAAAGACTTCTTTTACCTTAAATACTTTTACAATCACCACCACACCACTACCGCCACCCCCACCACCGCCGCCACCACTCGGTCGTTGTCCGTCAACGACACCACCTCCGCCAACAACCGCCTCGCCATCGCCGTCGTATGACACGGACATTTGTCTAGTATCACATATTCCAAAAGCTATTAAAAATGTTTACTAGAACAAATAACTTAATTTTCCACACATTTTTAAGAGTAGCTGCACACTCTAATTTGTATTGAGTTAGAACAAATATGAAAAAAAAATGATATGACTAACGTAACTTTTCACACTTAAAAGCTCAACACTAGAATCACTAGATGCCACGGACAGTTTTGTTATCCAACTTTTAGAAACTTTTACATTTCTAAAGATCAAGAAATTTGTTAAAACTACCCCAAACTGTCTATATAATTATTATTATAAGTGTCTATCATGGAATTATTGACTGACCCGTTGGAAGGGAAATCTACTCTCAGACCTGCTGACATTTTGGTCTTTGGTTGGACTGGGGGAAAACATGCATGTATGGATGTAATAGGAGTATCTCCTCTTGTGGGCTTAGGGTGTAGCTTCACAGCCGGTCTTGCCGCTTTAAAAGCTGCCTCATGCAAAGTGGCCAAACACGAGAAGGCGTGTCTTGACAACCAACACATATTTATACACTTTGCATTTGATACCTTTGGATTTCTTGCACCTGAGGCCGTCATACTACTTGGAAGGGTCCAACGGGTCATGCATAGTAATGTCATGACGCCACGATCGATGAATGTAGTTTTTAAACGTCTTAGTTTTGCTATACAAAAAGGAGTGGCGGCGCAGCTTGTTGCCCGTTTGCCTTTTATTTCTATGTAAATTACTATATCTATTAATTGTCTTTAAATTAATGATGTATGATTACTTAAAAAAAAAATAATCCACAATCTATATATTAATGGGTTACTACACAGATTAGAAGGAGAAAAACTAAAGAGTTTAAATGTACTCTCTAATGTATTAAGTGCAATCCAAGAATATGTATATCAATTTGCTTATATATTGTAGCAATATATACATTAAACACGTTTTCAATTATATAACATGGTTTGACAAGAGATAATGATACAAAGTACATGAATATCTAATAGATGGTATAAAATCAAAACAAAATATTTGTGAAGACCAAAAGTTCAGTCAATGATTTGCATCGGCTTAATTAATGTTAAATGACATAACGAATTATCTAATTCTGTTGATTTTTAAATGTTGATTATTTATTTTTAAGTATTCGACTTTCTAAAATCCAAAATAAAACCTTTTTTATTCATACATTTTAAACCTGATTCTTTTTTGAATAGTCAGTCGGTATTCGACATCATGGGACACCTCACCGTATAATGGTGAAGCTCTACACATACTTTAGACTACGAGATGTAGACCATAAGCCGTTACAGGTGATTCAAGGGAAAAACCTCCAGGACATGTCACTCTAGAGAGTCGAACCCATGACCTGAAGTAAAACCAGGGATGACTCCAGCCAGTTGATCTAGCTTTCATTGTCATTTTTTTAAACGTGATTCGTTAAGGTTGTTTATATGTGGATTATTAATTACGCGGATAATACATAACATTATTAGTCATAGTTCAAGTTTAATTAACTTATACTCTTTTTTATATACTTTCTTAAAAGTGTAGAAATAGTATGTATTATCCAAAAACTTTATTAAGTTTTTTTAGTGACTTTTTAATTAAAATAAAATCATTTCACTGTTCAAAAATGAGGTATTAACTCGACAGCGGATAGTTGATTATTTAAACCGGATCCCATTATTACGAGCCGAGTAAAAGTGTTAAGAAAAACTTTAAGTTTCTCGATCGGAACAACCAAGATTAATGTACTATAAATTTACATTTGCAAGATTCAAATGCTGCCTCTAAGACTGAGAGGAGTGGGGCGAACCCACCCCTGGGTCGCCGCCGGTTCGCCGCGATCCCGGCCAAAAAACCCCTCTCGGCGATTTATACATATCGCCCATCTTCCTTTGCTTTTTCTCTGATTTTCTAATCCAAAAGTACTTTTATTTTATTTTTTTTCCTTTTAAATATATGATATGTGTAGATTAGAGGTAGATAGATACAGTTATATGTAGATATAGTAAAGTGATTTGGGGAAGAAGACTAGCTTTTAGTAAATGACACTATTGGTCCTTGTAAAATTGTTTAATTTTTGAAATAGGTCCTTGTAAAGTTGTTTGTTTGTTTGTACTTTTTTTCTTTTCGTTTTCTCTTTTATGTTTATAAATTCTTATATATGTGATGTTTTTCATAAACCGGATAAAATAAAGATTTATTTATGATTTGTAATGGATTTATATTTATGCAATGTATTGTAATTTTGTGTAATGTATGTTATTTTTATGTTTTACTTATGATGATTTTTATTTAATATTAAAGTGGAAAAAAAAATAAAAAAAATAAATATTAATCACTAAGTTGTGCCAAGTGTCGCAAGTCGCCCCGCCTACTTGGATAGCCCCACTCCCACTTTTTAAGGGGCTACCCAACTTATGACGTGGCGTCACATGTCGCAAGTAGCCCCATGTTGGGATAGTCCCACTCCTCTTAGCCTAAGTTCTATTTCCATTTATGTAAGGCAGTTCACTCGTTGAAAGTAAAATATTGGTCAATTTCTTCCTTGATAAGTTGAATTAACACGTATATGCACTTTTTTATCATTACGATATTCAATGAAGCGTCTGAAGTTGGTGAAGTTAAGTAGCAGAATAATAAATAATGTCGGTAATCCATAAGCAATTAAGATGAAAAGTGTAGTGTATTAATTATTATTGTGATAGGCAGATCGAGAATTTATTTTGGAACAAAGGAGTCTATAGACTATAGCTACCTTTTAAATTCAACGGGCGGCTCATGATCGTATAAGATGTGCACACATGTATTATTCCAGAAATTCTGTTTGAAACCATGCAATTAGTATCTGAACTCAATCCGTTAATGCGGCATAATATTTCTATTAAATTAAAACATACATATGATAACAGAAATGTTGAAAATTTTGGTTTTTTTTTTTCCGCAAAATTTCTCATATAATCTTCTTTCGGTTTCCAACTTATTGTCTCGCGGAACAGGATTAATTACAAGTGACTCATAACACAAACTTTTTATCATAGCCTTGTTTCGTACAAGGTGATGTCATTGTTATGATTTTGGAGGTTGTGAAGATAATTCAGTTCAATAGAGTCTCGAAATCTTCCCAGCAAATATGAAGATATTCAATCCATTGGATATTTGGATTTCTTAATTTGGGTTAATAATAACTCGGGCTTGAATGGGGGAGTTGGAAAAAAAATTTAATTTCATGTAATTTTTGTCTTTATCTATTAGAATATTCAAAGAGTCGTATACTTCAGATTAAAAACAATTTAATTACTGTCAAAGAACTCTAAATCCCGTCATACATATATAATTGTGTTTCGAATCAATCACAATTAGTGTAGGAAACTTTGGGTTACTACATATACTGGCTCAAGTTGAAAAGTAATTAAGAAAAAATTGCTTCTGGATATGTACAGCAAAGGTAAAACATTGAAAAACTAAAGCATACGCCAAGAAAGTCATATTTGCTATTGCATATCGATCCTTCCTTTTCTCCATTTTTAGGTGTCTTTGACCAGTGACTGTGACTATTAACCACGAAAGCGGGAAAAAAAAAACATAGTGAAATGAACGCAGACATGCTATAAGGGCCATTGATTCGCGAAGAGATTAAAAGCGCTTTAGTGAGCTACTATTTGTAGTGTACCTTCTCTATTGTTAAATCTTCGACCGTATAGTACGTAGTGAAATGACGACTTAGTCGATCATTTGGTTGTATCAAGAATGTAAATATCTTAATTACTGCCATCTATAGAAACTGTCAATCCGGCCTGGTTCTAGAACTAATGAAGTCGCATATATAGATAAGGTCATGATGTATATGAGCAAGAACGTACACGCCTTTCTCATCAAGCAGTTAGATGTAGCTAGTAGTAGTAGTACTGATCGATGTACGGTCAACATTTCCATATATCTTGAAACTTCATATCATAATCGAATAATTAAGCACAATTCCCCTTTGACCAGGGCGGGCGTCTTTATTTAACCGGTAATATCATATCCTTCAATTATTTCTTTTTGCTTTAAATGTTATGATATGGATTTAATGATTCAAATACATACCTTTAGCTTGCGGCTTTTGCCCGATATATGGAATCAAAATTATATATAGCTAGAGTTTGCTAATCTTATTAGGATCGAGTAAGCTAAATTTGGACCAAGGCAGACCGCAAATAGCTACCACATTGCGTGCGCCTACTAATAGAAGCTAGTAATTAAGTAAATTAACTACGTACTATGCTTTAAAAAGAACTATCAATATAAACAAGTGTAATTTCTTTTGTTTACAATCGAATACATGTGAAAGAACACGCAACATCTAAGTATACTTAATTCTCTTCTGTAGACCCTTGATAGAAAGAAAACAGAGTCAACAAATAACTGTGTATACTTTTGTTATTTTTTAAACTACTTCTTTTCGTCTATTTGTGGTGGAGATTAGGTTTGGGCTTAAAAGCGGTAAAACTTTGCAAGCTTTCCCACTTGTTGGATTACTTATTTTCGTAGTTTGTATCCAATTTTGAGTTTTCTCCCTCCTTGGCTTTACATGTATAAGTACAAATTAACATTAAAAATGGTTTTAGGCATGCACGATATTGTTACATTTAGATGTAAATATAGTTTCGATACTGATTAGTTACTTATAGTACGTAATTACATTTTAAAGTATTCATAAAGTTAAGTAAGTATTCCTAAAGTTCATAAGATTAGTTGAGGACTTATATCGGGCATTTACTTAGTCTAAAAGTACTCTTTTTTTTTTTCCACCATAAATTAAGAAAAAGGACTTCTAAAAATCTTTGCAATTAGTCTACATCGTATATAGATATTTCTTTGATCCACCAAGAATTCCAAAAAAAAAAGAGTAACTGTATACATTTGACCTCAAGTAAACCGGTCCTCTGTATTTTCAAACTAGCCCTCAATAAATTTTACTCCAGCTTTACAGGAGCTAATAATAAGTACAAGTAAAAGTAATAACTATACATATAATAATTCATTTTTTCTAGAACAATAATTAAGACTTGTACAATTGAATGGTTTGAAATCATTCTTTTTCAATTAAGCTTATATGTACTGTTGGAAATTAAACTAAACTTATTATAGTTTGGGTCATATATGTAATTAGTGTAAAGTATACTTAAAGTATTAAGTGTGTATTAGGAAATATAGGGGTCGTTTATGTAATAAAGAAAGTCGAAAAGGTATGTAGAACCATCACAATGGTTCATAAAGTAATAGGTGTCTTGAACCATCACAATGGTTCAAAGTGTCCATTCATGGTTTATAAATAGCCATGAAAACATTGTAAATAAGTGTTGATTTATTCTATAAAGTTACAACTATTGTGTCAACCAAATTTCGCCCCTATCATTGTCAATTCACATAACAACATCACAAGAACATCAAGAACATTCATACCAATTCCGTGATTGTTCAAACTATTGGGTTGATTATTATAAGGGACTAACAGTGGTATCAGAGCGGGTTTAATCAACCATCCGTTCATCATATATCATATACCATTTCAGAGATTTTGTTTGAATCAAACATTTCGCATACAAAAATAACCAAAAGCAATAATCACGAAATTAACAGAATTCATCAAGAAAGGGAGCGGTTATCACAAAACGGTTATTTTTGAATCAAAGATTCAACAGAAGGATAAAGAACATCAGTGCATCAGGCATCATCAGAAAAGAGGGAAACGAATTGAAACAGTGCGAAAAGAAAGGAAAATCACACCTGTTTCAAACGAAGAACACAACCCTCAAACGAACCATTAGCGGTTCGAAATTTGCCCAGAAACCAGAAATCCCAAATCGCGAAACCCTAAATTTCACATAGCGGTTCAAGGGAACCATCACCACCGGTCGCAGATCAGAGAGGACTAGGAGAGACGGTTACAAGCGGTTGCATACAGTTACATAGAATCGACGGGTTTTGAAACCCAACAGGTTTTTTGTTTCTTTGTGCCGTTTCATATAATAGAGGAAGGATTAGAAAACCCGATTAGTTTTATTGCATCGTTTAGACTTTGAAAAAAAAGGAAAGAAAAATCTGTGGTATAATACCATATAGGCATATATCACACGTCTGTTTTTTTCTTAACAAAAGGACTAGGCCCAAAATCATTGTTTTGTAAAAGTTTTGTGGGGTAATAAAGAGTCTGTTGTTTTAAAATTAAAAGCCCAACAATATTAGATTTTAATCAAAGAATAAATAATTTAGAAGTTTGTAAATCTTTAATAATTTAATTATTTACAACTTTAAATTATTATAAAATTATTAATCATTTGGGATTAGTAATAAAAGTTGAAATAAATAAATAAGACCTTTGTGGTATAAAATTTTATAAAATTATTTACAACTTTAAATTATTATAAAATTATTATAAAATTATTATAAAATTATTATAAAATTATTATAAAATTATTATAAAATTATTATAAAATTATTATAAAATTATTATAAAATTATTATAAAATTATTATAAAATTATTATAAAATTATTATAAAATTATTATAAAATTATTATAAAATTATTATAAAATTATTATAAAATTATTATAAAATTATTATAAAATTATTATAAAATTATTATAAAATTATTATAAAATTATTATAAAATTATTATAAAATTATTATAAAATTATTATAAAATTATTATAAAATTATTATAAAATTATTATAAAATTATTATAAAATTATTATAAAATTATTATAAAATTATTATAAAATTATTATAAAATTATTATAAAATTATTATAAAATTATTATAAAATTATTATAAAATTATTATAAAATTATTATAAAATTATTATAAAATTATTATAAAATTATTATAAAATTATTATAAAATTATTATAAAATTATTATAAAATTATTATAAAATTATTATAAAATTATTATAAAATTATTATAAAATTATTATAAAATTATTATAAAATTATTATAAAATTATTATAAAATTATTATAAAATTATTATAAAATTATTATAAAATTATTATAAAATTATTATAAAATTATTATAAAATTATTATAAAATTATTATAAAATTATTATAAAATTATTATAAAATTATTATAAAATTATTATAAAATTATTATAAAATTATTATAAAATTATTATAAAATTATTATAAAATTATTATAAAATTATTATAAAATTATTATAAAATTATTATAAAATTATTATAAAATTATTATAAAATTATTATAAAATTATTATAAAATTATTATAAAATTATTATAAAATTATTATAAAATTATTATAAAATTATTATAAAATTATTATAAAATTATTATAAAATTATTATAAAATTATTATAAAATTATTATAAAATTATTATAAAATTATTATAAAATTATTATAAAATTATTATAAAATTATTATAAAATTATTATAAAATTATTATAAAATTATTATAAAATTATTATAAAATTATTATAAAATTATTATAAAATTATTATAAAATTATTATAAAATTATTATAAAATTATTATAAAATTATTATAAAATTATTATAAAATTATTATAAAATTATTATAAAATTATTATAAAATTATTATAAAATTATTATAAAATTATTATAAAATTATTATAAAATTATTATAAAATTATTATAAAATTATTATAAAATTATTATAAAATTATTATAAAATTATTATAAAATTATTATAAAATTATTATAAAATTATTATAAAATTATTATAAAATTATTATAAAATTATTATAAAATTATTATAAAATTATTATAAAATTATTATAAAATTATTATAAAATTATGACAACTGGAGAATCATCCACAATACGTGACCAAAACATAGCGCTTCAATGTCCAAAACTTACCGAAACGAAATACACGATATGGGAAATTATGATGGAGACAATAATGAAGGCATATGGTATTTGGGAAACGATAGTAGCAAAAGAAGGAGAAGCAACAAATGAGAAGAAAGACAACACATCAAAGGCAATGATCTTTCAAACATTGCCACAAGATGTTTTAATGCAAGTCGCTCAATACTCGACTTCAAAGGAAGTATGAGATTCGATTAAAGTCAAGTATTTAGGAGCCGACCTAGCTCAAAAGGCACGACTACAAACCTTGAGGAGTGAACTAGAGACGTTAAGGATGAAAACAAACGAAAAAGTAAGTAATTTTGGAGGAAAGTTAAGTAGTATAAAAGCCAAGTTTAAAAGCCTTGGTGAAACTTTGGAAGATAAGACGCTAGTAAGGAAACTACTTAACTCCGCTCCAAAGAAGTTTCTACCTATTGTGGCGTCCATTGAACAATGTCAAGATTTAGACAAGATGACATTTGAAGATGCCGTTGGAAGACTAATTGCTTTCGAGGAACGACTCAAAAGCCAAGATGAACATGAAGAAAATTATCAAGACAAACTTTTAATGGCAAGTTCAAGCAATCAAAGATATGGTAGAGGACGAGGAAGAAACTTTAATAAAGGAAAAAGAAACGTTAACAATGAAGAAAGAGGCCGAGGAAGAGACAAACAACAAGGAGGACGAGATAAGAAAGACATGAAATGCTACAACTGTAACAACTATGGACACCTTGCATATGAGTGCACCAAATCGAAAGAAAAAGACAAGAACGAAGAATCTCTTCTCGCTTATTACTCCGATGATGACCCAACGCTACTTTGAAGACAAGTCAAGCAAGATTGAAGACTCACCTTGGACAAGTTTAGTTTAAGGGGGAGTGTTGGAAATTAAACTAAACTTATTATAGTTTGGGTCATGTATGTAATTAGTGTAAAGTATACTTAAAGTATTAAGTGTGTATTAGGAAATATAGGGGTCGTTTATGTAATAAAGAAAGTCGAAAAGATATGTAGAACCATCACAATGGTTCATAAAGTAATAGGTGTCTTGAACCATCACAATGGTTCAAAGTGTCCATTCATGGTTTATAAATAGCCATGAAAACATTGTAAATAAGTGTTGATTTATTCTATAAAGTTACAACTATTGTGTCAACCAAATTTCGCCCCTATCATTGTCAATTACATAACAACATCACAAGAACATTCATACCAATTCCGTGATTATTCAAACTATTGTGTTGATTATTATAAGGGACTAACAGATACATCTATGAAATAAAATTAATATAGAAATGATACCATACATGATAAATGTTCATTTTACGAAAAAAAAGAAGTGTACCCACACGGTTTACGGAAAAAGTTACATAAAGTTTGGGTGCATAGCTGCACACAGACAGTACAATTAAGTCATCAGATAAAATCTACAAAACTAAACATAGTTGATGATGTTGTTGTCAAACCCATGACCAAATGATGACATCATCCACCTTACTTCTCTCTATATATATAATCTCCCACCTCTTTGGCATAAATCAAATTATCTCCCGGGCCTCACAATATACCCTCTTAGCCTACTTTTTAGCAAACAGCAAATTCAGCTAGCCTTCAATAATTATATACTATAAAAAAAAATGGAATATTCCGGTGAAAGAAGTGGCAGCGCCACCTCACCTATGGCCATTTCTACTACAGGAATGCATTCAAGTAGTAATAATAATATCTCACACAATACAGCTTCAAATAACTCATCATTATCATCATCTCAACTTAGTCCAACTAGTGTTTTGACTCATCCTCTATCCCCGCCACCTCATCATCCCATAATTCTCAGCCCTTGCGCGGCTTGCAAGATTCTAAGGCGACGGTGTGTCGAGAAATGTGTCTTGGCACCTTACTTCCCTCCCACCGAACCGCTTAAGTTCACCATCGCCCATCGTGTGTTTGGAGCTAGCAACATCATTAAAATGTTGCAGGTATTACTACTATTATTATTAATACCGAATCATATTTGTAGGATGCGATATGATCGTTAATTTTTACTAGTTTTCATAACGGGTTAATTATATATTTTAACGTACGTACCACAACGAAAACGATTACTATAATTCAAAAACCAACCATTTTTAGTGTGAAATCAAGACTTTGACTCTTTTTTTTTTTATTGATTTCCTCCTTTTTCTCATTGTGTTGCTACGTTTATGTCACTTCAAGTTGAAACTATATAACTAAACAATACTTTTATCACATGGAGTACTTTTTTACACCAGCGATCCATATTTCTCTTTATGACAATAAGAAACCAAATAGTTAGAAATCTTACTTACTTGTAACAGGTTTAACTCATACTGTCAATTTTAATAATATACCAACAGTTGAAGAATCTTAATTAACACGATTCAGATCGACTTGAAACTTTATAAGCTAAATAATGAAATAGCTTAACTTTTTCAAAAGTCTAACCGGCCTGTATTTGATTACACATTTTAGATTTTTTGAACAAAAAGTTATTATGTTGGTTTCATAAAATGGAGTCATATTAAATAATGTGAATATTCAAAAGGTAATCTTTATTTAACAATTTATAGTTAAAAGTGAATGTATTAATTTCTAAAGGAGTATCCAATAACTATAAGTAGGACCATTTAATTCCTTGAACGAGACTGGTTCAAAAGTTGACATTTGTTTGTATAATAGAGTATACTACTAGTACTACTTTTTTTTTATCCATAAATATATAAAATTAAGAGGTAGCTTTCGTTAATTAAAAGGGTACGTAATTTAGTAAGTAATATCCAAGGTCACCTAAAGAGAAACAACTTAGCCATCACGTACTAGCTACCATTTCAATTATTTGAGTTGAAATTAAACTTTTCTAGTTTTATTAGTGTTAGCTAACTACTAGCTTCAACGTACTATTGTAACTGTCACTAATATGTATAATAATGCTCTACAGGAACTTCCAGAGGCTCAAAGAGCGGATGCCGTTAGCAGCATGGTGTATGAAGCGAATTCGAGGCTTAGAGATCCGGTATATGGTTGTGCAGGAGCAATTTGTCAACTCCAAAAGCAAGTGAGTGAGCTCCAAGCTGAATTGGCCAAGGCGAGAGCAGAGGTGCTCAACATGCAATGCCAACAATCTACCTTGTTGTCTATGATTTGTAGTATTGAGATGGATAACAATCAACAAATTGTCTCACCACCTACACCTCATCAATTACAAACACCTGCTTATGAAAACCTAAACTTCTTCCCCGACGACGTTAGTTTGAGCAGCGTATTTGAGCCACTTTGGACATGAAGCTAATTCACGAGGACCATCGTCGTCTTCAAGTGTTGATCATTAATCAAGTTTGATACATGAAAGGAAAACAGAGGAAATGGAAAATTTGTTAACGGAATTCAAAAAGTGTAATGTAGTTGTGAGATCGATTTATTATACATCAATTAATTTACTGATCCTATAAAGAGATAATTAAAGAAAAAAGTTACTATATAGATTAATGGATAGAGGGGAAGAGCTAGAGGGGGTAAAAAATGTCATTGTACTAATAACATGCCATACTTGATTTAAAATCAAGTTATGGATGACCTAATTTTATCTATAGTCTTATTTATTAAATTCTTCACTTGGCTTATTTTGTCAAACTCGTTATTGACTTAACTACCCCTTTGACTCTTTTGAAGCTTAGACTCTTTTTTTTTTTTATGCATGTTTAGATAGTCTACTTGGAGTTGCGGTTTCGTACAATTTTCTAACATGTGGAGCTTCTTAATAGGAAACAAAAGCCTATATATGAAGGGTGTGGTTACATCACTCTCTTGGAGGCAACAGTACACCACTATATAACAAGAAAAATTAACCACATCTTAATACCAAATGTCATATCGTTCAACAATAAACACATCGATAAAGTTTAAATGAAAACAAAGCCCGAAAGCAACTTATACATATACTTTTATAACCATCGTATTCTTTCATCTAACCAGTATCTATATTTGGATATCAAACAAAAATAACTAACATAAAAAAATCAATATAACCTAATTAATAGAAAAAAATAAATTGTTAGCAAACAAAAATAAAATATTTATTTTAAGAACCACCATTAACAACCCTCTATATTACATCATTACGGCAGACTATAGTCTTAAGTCGACGATATGATGGAACATGTCGCCGCCATTCCTTGTCGGCTCGCTCCATGCATGTCTTGACAAAATATTAAGGGTTAATTACATAAATAGTACTGAACTATAGTAAGGATTTGACCAGTAAGCGTCGCACAACTACTATACAGGTATTCCAAGACATACAAATACATTAAAAAAAATATCTATTAGTACTTATTCTAAAAGATACATGTGCGAGGATGTATTATTTAATTTTTAAGCATTATATATAACATTAAGACTCAAAGAACTAATTGCGTATAATAAGAGTTCTAGGTTAGATTGCATAAAAATATCTTCGTTAGTTGCTTAATTGGAGAATGAGAATTGTTCAATACAAGACAATTAATTTGCGAAAAGTTTGGTTATGAAAATGTCATGAATTTATGATTCTAAAATACTTTTTCCACGGAAAAAGTATAGTATTTGTTATTAAAGATGTCGATCTTTAATTAAAAACTAGATTTTAGGCCCGTATCTAATACACAATTATGAACGTTATCAATATTAGATGTTAATTTATTATTGTTTAAAATTTAGTTTACTATTCTTTGTAATAAAAAGTTGATCTATATATTAAACTATGAGTCTTATATTGAGATATATTTTTTAAAAATATGACATCAAAGTTGTTAACTGTGACATGCTTAACGATATTTGAATATTACAAAATCATAATATGTCTATCAAATTTGTTGAATGTGACATACTTAGCGATATTTGAATATTAAAATGTTAGTTAAAGTCAAAATTGAAAGTAATAATCAACTTTAGAAAATCGAAAGCTATGATTGGTCGATAAGTTAGCCAAACATACCCCAAAAGAATTATTAAAACGACTGTCTTTTAATATATATATATTAATAAAAAATTATTAAGGCCTTTTAACATATAAAAGAAAAAAGATAAAGAAGATGTTATTAAGTTAATTGAATTTTTTTTCTAATACATATATGTGAAGAAGATAATTATTAAGTAAATTGAATTTTTTGAAATTAATAAGGACGTATATAAGAATTTAGATCTTACAATATGTTTGTTTTAATATGTTTAGATAATTAGATAAAGTCCGTGTAACTATATTATTAATTATTATTAACTTAGAATTGAGATAGGAATGGGTTTTTAAAACCGTGTATAGTTAATCGATTTATTTTTGTTTTATTTAAGTATTATTTTATTTATATTAACTAACATATAAAATTATTTATGACATCATCAAATTTAAATTGGAGGAAATCAAGCTCTATAATTGGTCAATAAGTGATTAGGTCAGTTGTCTTTTTAGTATATATAAAGATGTTATCACTAGGATTAGGGGAAACTAACTATTAATTTAAAAACAAGCATAAATAAATGAATTGGTATTTATGAAAACTTAAGATTTTGAGATCAAAAATAAAGTGATAAGGGATTTTCAAAAGTGGGTTTTCTATATATTGAAATTAGATATATGAAAAAGTAACCCAAGCGAGTTGAATTTACCGGGTGGATCGGGCGGGGGAGGGGATCGGGTAGGCCCACGGTATTCAGTCCGGATACCCGTGGTCCGGCCCTTCGCTGTTCTAAAAAAAAAAAAAAATAAATTAAAGAAGCTTTTGCATTCTTTAAATTGAATGTTAAAACCTTTGACCTACTTGTCAAACTCTGTTAAGACTTTAACGAGAAACTTTAAAACATACGAAATAACTATCAAAGCTAGTGCCAAAACATACGAAATAACATACAAATTTAATGATAAAGTTTAAATGAAAACAAAGCCCGAAGGCAACTTATACATATACTTTTATAACCATCGTATTCTTTCATCTAACCAGTATCTATATTTGGATATCAAACAAAAATAACTAACATAAAAAAATCAATATAACCTAATTAATAGAAAAAAATAAATTGTTAGCAAACAAAAATAAAATATTTATTTTAAGAACCACCATTAACAACCCTCTATATTACATCATTACGGCAGACTATAGTCTTAAGTCGACGATATGATGGAACATGTCGCCGCCATTCCTTGTCGGCTCGCTCCATGCATGTCTTGACAAAATATTAAGGGTTAATTACATAAATAGTACTGAACTATAGTAAGGATTTGACCAGTAAGCGTCGCACAACTACTATACAGGTATTCCAAGGCATACAAATAGATTTTTTTTTAAAAATCTATTAGTACTTATTCTAAAAGGTACATGTGCGAGGATGTATTATTTTTAAGCATTATATATAACATTAAGACTCAAAGAACTAATTGCGTATAATAAGAGTTCTAGGTTAGATTGCATAAAAATATCTTCGTTAGTTGCTTAATTGGAGAATGAGAATTGTTCAATACAAGACAATTAATTTGCGAAAAGTTTGGTTATGAAAATGTCATGAATTTATGATTCTAAAATACTTTTTTCCAGGGAAAAAGTATAGTATTTGTTATTAAAGATGTTGATCTTTAATTAAAAATGTTATCACTAGGATTAGGGGAAACTAACTATTAATTTAAAAACAAGCATAAATAAATGAATTGGTATTTATGAAAACTTAAGATTTTGAGATCAAAAATAAAGTGATAAGGGATTTTCAAAAGTGGGTTTTCTATATATTGAAATTAGATATATGAAAAAGTAACCCAAATTCATTGTTAAATAAATTAAAGAAGCTTTTGCATTCTTTAAATTGAATGTTAAAACCTTTGACCTACTTGTCAAACTCTGTTAAGACTTTAACGAGAAACTTTAAAACATACGGTATCCGCGTAATGCGGCGGTTGTGGTGACGGCGGTTTGATGGTGACGATGACTGGTAGTAATGACGGTGTCGGATGGTGTACGTTGATGTAAAGCAATTAATTTAAAGATGGTAGTGGGTATATATTTTAGAAGATAAGTGTTTAGCTAGGATGTCAAATTTGTTTATTAAGGTCAATTAAAGGAGGGTTCATCAAGGGTAAATTGGTCATTTTCAAACTTTTCTTTTTTTAACTTTTCAACAAAATATATAATTTTTATAATGGATATAAAGATACTATTTATTTTCATATCTTATTTTAATGTTTTTAATATGTACGTAATGATCGACAAGTCGAAATTGAAACGTTTGTTTGGCAAGCATATTTGACACATAGTATGTGTTTTCCAACCATCGTATTTATAATTCACCAAATGGAAAAAGAACACAAGAAGCCAAAAAATAAAGTAAAATATGATCAATATGAACGACTTTTGCCAACTTAATAGTTGGTTTACAACATTACTAAAATTATGATAACTAGAATGGCTCTTTTATATTTAACTAGGAAATCCCGCGTTGCGGGGCATCAATTGTTGTATTGAACGATTGTGCTATTTAATATACTTGCGTTGAATTAACAAACATTCTGTCATGGGTAAGTTTGTTTAAAAATTATCATATCAAATATATATTTGTTTAAAGGCAAAACCACAATAGTTTCCGTCTACGCGTTGCGCGGTTTCAATTAGTTCGATTACTTTTTGTTATTGATGATTTATGTTTGCTAAAAACTTTGACATATAAAATATATACTTATTGAAAGACAATACCACAAAAAAATTAATGCAATTTTTAATATATTGTTTGAAAATCTGGAAACGATTATGTTTTGTTATTGATGATGTGTCACTATATATGTTTGTTAAAATCTTTGACATATGAAATAAATATTTATTCAAAGCCAATACCACAAAAAAAATAGTTTTGATATATTATTTGAAAACCCAAAAGAGAAAAATATGTAAGAAACTAAGAAGTAACCATAATTTTAAACCTGAAAGGGATTCAATGTAGTAAAATCTGAATATTATTACAAAAAAAAGAATAAACGTTTTCAATATAATTATTTGAAAACCCGAAAGGAAAAACATATGAAAAAAACCAAGAAGTAACTCGTATTAAAAAACCCGAACTGAGATGCGATTTGGTAAAATCCGAATAATGATGCGGGTTGAAATATGGACGAATAGTAACTCGCCACGCGGGCGAGTTACTATTCACATCCTATTTATAGTATATAATATAATATAATATAATATAATTAGATTAGATTGCAATGTGTTTTTTATTTCTATTGAATGCCAAGATAGTTGTTTCTCATTTAGATACAATAATCTAAGAAGTTCAAAACTATTAGTTAATAGAATAATTTGGTAACACATAAGAGTAACCAACTATATATATAAAATAGAAAGGCATACAAAAAACATATCAAAAATAAAAAATAAGAAGGGAAAAAACTTTGAATATATATTTTTAAAATGAAAACCAGGATTGTATAAAGTAAACAAGTATAAGAATAAATTAACCGAATGTAGGACCCCAATTTGTGATCAGGGTCCGGCCCATTACCTACGCGTTCTGGATTCACGAAATGTGCAATACAACTTATAACGCAAATCGATCTGACCCCTCAAACGCGTCAAAAATCACGTGAATATCTTCAACAAAAAAAAATAAAAACACTACATCACGTGTGAGTGTATATCCATTTCACGCAATAACGCATTGCTTAATTAACCAGTATGTTACATAGATATTTACACAATATAACAATCAACAGTTTTTGACAATATGTAAATATGGGGTTAGGTATTGTAAAACAAGTATTAAAGTAAAACAAATAGGACAAGATCTTGACCCTTAGATCATGGTTAAATTGATGCACGAAGATTCACGAAGCAATTGATACACGATGATTTTCATGATGCACGGTGATTTTCACTGAAGAGAAACCTGTTGTTTTATTTGTTTTATTTTAATACTTGTTTTATTTTACCTAAAATTATATAAATATTTGAGTTATTATATCTATACTAAAAACCAACTTCTTTTTTACAACTTTCTATGCATAACATACAACTACATATGCATGTAACTTTCACCTCTTTACCTTTTAACCCCCCAAAGTTTTAATCTTTTACATTTTTGTCCATGTTCACCTTTTTACCCTTTAACCCCTACAGTTTTAATCTTTTACATTTTTTTCCATAAACTTTTACCTTATACCTTTTAACCCTAATGTTTTTATCTTTTACATTTTTGTCCGTCAATAACATGTTTTGTACAAGAATATAATACATGAAGTATAACTATATTTAACTTTTGCTTCTTTATGTTTTAACCCCTAAAATTTCTATATTAGGTTATTATGTTTCTATTAAACAACTTCCATTTATACCTAACGTTTTTAACATTTAATAATGATTTCCATTAACATTACGTCTTACATTAAAAAAAGAGTAATTGGATGGAAACCTCCTGATCCCATGTACTATTTGGTACCCACTAATCCCCCTGTCAGGCTAGTGTCCAGGTGATTCTCAACCACTTAATAATCCCCTGATTATCTCAAGTTTGCATTTGTCTAATTACTTTCACAATATACGGTTTTACTACATTAGGAGTTTTAATTTATTTTTTTCGGCCTTTTTTTGGAAAACTAAGTCATATTAAGTTGTAGCCCTGTTTATTGTGTTTGGTGTAACGTTTATTTTTCTTTAAAGTGATAATTAGCTATTTTTCCTGTATTGCTATAGTGCTAAATTAATGTTTGTTAGTGATTTCATCAAACTTGTACCAAAACATTGTCATCTAAAAAATGTGTTCTGCGACAACGCGCGGGTAAAATACTAGTTTAAACAGTTAAGGTATATGTACCATGAGAGAGTCATCGTTTCTGGCTTTCTGCTGTAACATGAGGGGTGTATGGGTTGACTTGATGTCTTGGTTCGGTTATCTAGTTAACTTTTGTTTCGGTTTTGGTCTAATTTCAGTTTGAACTTGTTATTTTTTTTTCTAGTTTTCTGTTTGCTTAAAAAACAATATTTAAATAATTTTAGTTAATCAATTTAAAAATAAAACATGTTAAACAAATAATATAGTAAAGAAGATTAAAGAAAAAAAAACACAATAGGTGTTATTTAAACAATTCTATATATCCTATAGGTGTTTGTATAATCGTTTGCATTGCCAATAGAGGGTGAAACACCAGTGATACCGTTATCATGTGATCACGTGAATCTATAGATGAAAGCTAGAAGTCACAAATTTAAAATTTCTCAAATTCAAGTGGGACAATGTATCTTGTAATCCATGTGTGGGGATAATAACTTTATCGTGCATGAGTTCTATGCGGTATGCACTCTGGGTACCAAGACGGTACATGTGACCAAAGTGTTCCCACACATGTTTTTTGTTAGGTGTTTATTGTATGCATTTTTTGGAAAATGAAGTGAGATCATTGTGCATTTCTAGACAATTATAATAACATGTAAAATAGTGAACAATTAAACGGACGTCATGAAATAAGTGATGATCCATACACCATCAATTGTAATAAGTTAAGATGTATTTAAGTAAGTTACGATGTTATAAGCTCTTCTTTTGAAAGGGTTATATATTTAATTACGACTTTCAAAAGATAACTAATCAAAACAGAGCTTATATATTAATTAACATATAAAATCAAAAATTAATGCATATATTCCCTAATATGGAGTCAGCTATTATAAAGTATGCTATTTTTATTCCCTAATATATGTTTTTCATTATCTATGGATAAGATACAATGACTTGAAACTAAGTTGGTTATCTAGCTAGCTTGATATGGGTTTTGGGTCCCAAATACCATCTTCGACGGTGTATGAGGGAGGTTGAGATGTAGACAGTCTTACCCTTACCAAAGGTAGAGAGGCTGCTTCCAGGTTCTACCAAAGGTAGAAAAGGACCTCCAGCCTTGCTGGGCATGGGGATTAAACCCATGACCTCTGTCTCCAGAGGCAAGGGTTCCAACCACTGGTCCAACCGAGTTGGTTATCTAGATAGCTTGATATGGATGTTGGAAATTTTATGTATAATTATTATTTAATATGTTTAAATAATATAACATAAAATATTCAAGTTAATAGATATGTTAAAGTGAAGTTAAAAGTGTGTTTAACTAATGTGGTTTGTCCCACATTGGTAGAAGTATAAACATTAAGTGTGTTTATAAGGAGGAGTGTTGGAGGAATAATAATTCCTTATAAGGGCTACACCCCAAGTGGGCAAGGAGGGTGCGAAGCACCCGACGCGCCCGTGCCCGAGCCCGGGACCGGGGTCGGGGTCGTGGGCGATGAGGCGTAATGTGGCGTTTTAGTGGCGCACTTTGCACTTAGCACGCTTTAGAGCCGCCTTTGTTTTTGGCTAGCTCGATTATGGCTTCCATGGCTCAGTATGGCTCAAGTGTTAGTTGTTATGGCTTAAGTGGGTTCATTTGTTCCTGGTTTAACACCTGGAACAACACTTGCATTAGTTCAGCAAGTGACACCTGTTCTTAAGGTGTTGT
Source organism: Erigeron breviscapus (assembly GCA_034093135.1). Classification (NCBI taxonomy): domain Eukaryota; kingdom Viridiplantae; phylum Streptophyta; class Magnoliopsida; order Asterales; family Asteraceae; genus Erigeron; species Erigeron breviscapus. The sequence goes on along the minus strand of CM067169.1, from coordinate 20,017,110 downwards.
TAACCTTCTAAGGTTAACAAGTGTTTTCCACTTAAAAATCTGATGTATATACATAACTCTTTTGCAATAATCAGAGAAACAACAACAACACTAACAACACTTCATCCTGGATTCTCTTCCAAACTCTTTCTCCTTCACTTCACTTCTATCATTTCTTGAAGGTATATTCCGGGTTGTAGGTTAACTCCGGCAGTACACACTGCTTAGGCTGTTGTACCCTGGGAAACTGACGGGTTCACTTGGGTGGCCCGAAATCAGTTTTAAGGGACCTCTGTTTAACAGAACCCTCAGCTCGTTTTTGCCTTCTTCTTTCTTTTATGTTTATGTTTCATTTACTTTTCTTGTTATTTCTTTTTTTATGTTTCTGTTTCATTTACTTTTCTTGTATTGTTTAGTTAATTGGTAATTTAGTTGTAATATCTTGTTGTAATTCGAATTTTATTTATCAATAAAATGTTGTATTGTTGAATGATGTTCCTACAATCTTAAAACTGATTCTGCTTCTTCACCATTCTATTAATTCGAATTACAAAACTGTTTTCTTATAACTTTTGTTATAATTTACTTTTCTGTAAAGTTATTTCTTTAGTTTATTTTATGTTCATAGAAGTTTTTTAGTAAAACTTTGCCTATTTCATTTCAGAAATGGCTACTGATATGAACTTCTCAACAAATGGAACTTCTGCTTCTACCACTACCAACACTGTTGGTGCTTCTGTTTCTTAATCTGTAGGACATACTGTCTCTACAAACATGAGACCTTTGGTGGGTACCCAAGCTGCCCAAATTGTGGCCAACCATGCTGAAAAACCAGAGAAATTTTCTGGTTCACACTTTAAAATATGGCAACAAAAGATGTTGTTCTACCTCACTACTGTGAATCTTGCGAGATTCTTGGATGATTCAGCCCCTGTAATTCCTGAAGGGTGCACTGATGTTCAAGTAGTGAGTGCTGTTGATGCTTGGAAGCATTCTGAATATCTCTGTCGAAATTATGTGTTGAATGGCCTTGTTGATTCACTTTACAATGTGTATTGTAAGATAACCACGGCCAAAGAACTCTGGGAATCTTTGGATAAAAAATACAAAACCGAAGATGTCGGAACTAAGAAGTTCATTGTGGCAAGATTCCTAGAGTTCAAGATGGTTGATTCAAAAATTATTGTGTCTCAAGTTAAAGAGTTACAAATCATCATAAGTGATATTCTATCAGAAGGAATGGTTCTTGGTGAAACATTCCAAGTTGCTTCCATAATTGAAAAGTTGCCCCCAAGTTGGTTGGATTTCAAGAATTACCTTAAGCATAAGCGAAAGCAAATGACCGTTGAAGAACTTGTTGTTCGTCTTCGAATTGGGGAAGACAATAGAGTTGCTTAAAATGGTGGTCATATTGAAGGACTTGCTAAGGCCAACTTTGTTGAGCATGGCCAAAGTTCCAAGGGAAAAAGGTTGGATTTGAGTCCTAAGAATGGTGGTGTGAAAAAGAAGGTTGGGATTTCAAGAATTACCTTAAGCATAAGCGAAAGCAAATGACCGTTGAAGAACTTGTTGTTCGTCTTCGAATTGGGGAAGACAATAGAGTTGCTTAAAATGGTGGTCATATTGAAGGACTTGCTAAGGCCAACTTTGTTGAGCATGGCCAAAGTTCCAAGGGAAAAGGTAATTACAAAGGCAAAGGGAAACGTCCTGAGAAGAAAAACAAGGGAAAAAGGTTGGATTTGAGTCCTAAGAATGGTGGTGTGAAAAAGAAGGTTGGGATGTTCAAAGGAAAGTGTTACAATTGCGGTGAATCTGGTCACTGAGCTGATCAATGCAAGAATCCAAGGAAGGAAAGGGCAAACATGGTCGATGATGACATGCCTCTTGTTGCTATGATTTCTGACCTCACTGCTAAGTTGGAAGAGGTCAATCTTACCACCGATGGAATTAAAGGATGGTGGATTGATACGGGTGTAACCCGTCATGTGTGTCCGGATAAGACTATGTTTCATACTTTGAAAGAAGCATCCGGTGAAGACAAGTTGTATATGGGAAATGCCGCTACTGCCGAGATCAAGGGTGAAGCGATGTGATCCTCAAGTGGACTTCGGGGAGAGAGCTCAAGTTGACTAATGTGTTGTATGTTCCTGAATTGCGCAAGAGTCTTGTGTCAGGATGGTTACTCAACAAAAATGGGTTTCGTTTAGTGTTTGAAAGTGATAAGTTTGTGTTAACTAAACGTGGTTTGTATGTTGGTAAGGGTTATGCCCTTAATGGTATGTTTAAACTTAATGTAATTGCCATGAAGAACATGAATGAAAATGCTTCTACTTCCGCTTACTTGATTGAGTCTTCTAATGTTTGGCATGCTCGACTTGGTCATGTGAATTTCAATTCAATGCGTCGTTTAATTAAGTTAAGTTATATACCATTTTTTACCATTGAATCTAATTATAAATGTCCAACTTGTGTTGAATCAAAACAAACCACGAAATCTTTCAAAACAATTGAACGAAACACCGAGCCACTTGATTTAATCCATACCGATGTATGTGATTTTAGAACAATTCCCACTCGTGGTGGTAACAAATATTTCATCACCTTTATTGATGATTGTACAAGATATTGCTATGTATACTTGCTAAAAAGCAAGGATGAAGCAATAAACAAGTTTATCTTGTACAAAAATGAGGTTGAGAATCAACTCAACAAAAAGATTAAACGAATAAGGAGCGATAGAGGAGATGAATATGTTTCTCCTTTTGCTGAAATTTGTGTTCAAAATGGTATTATCCATGAGCAAACAACTTCTTATACCCCACAACAAAATGTCATTGCTGAAAGAAAGAATCGAACTCTTAAAGAGATGATGAATGCCATGTTAATAAGGCCAAGACATGTGGGGAGATGCCATTTTGTCGGCAAACTATCTTTTGAACAAAGTTCCTTTCAAGAATAAGGATGTTACACCTTATGAGTTATGGTTTAGTAGAAAACCATCCTATAAATTCTTGAAAGTGTGGGGGTGTTTAGCAAAAGTGGTGGTTCCACCACCAAAAGTTCAAAAGATAGGACCAAAAACTGTTGATTGTGTATTCATAGGATATGCTCAGCATGGTAGCGATTGTGAATCCTCATATCTTGCTGAACATAGTAGTGCATATCGGTTTCTAGTACACGAGTCTAAGAACCCAGAAATACACAAAAACAGCATACTTGAGTCGAGGAATGCATCGTTTTTTGAGGATGTGTTTCCTCGTTTGGACAGAGGAAAAGCTTCTACATCAACTCCGGTTGATAAGATTGTTCCAGATGAACATCAAGAACAATCAGAGGATGAAGAAGTAGAACCGCGAAGAAGCAAAAGGCAAAAGATTGAAAAATCTTTCGGACCTGATTTTGTTTCTTATATGGTTATGAGTGAACCTCAAACATATAAGGAAGCGGTTACTTCACAAGAAGCGCCTCAATGGAAAGAAGCCATCAAGAGTGAAATTGATTCTATTTTGCAGAATCATACTTGGGAACTAGTTCATCTTCCACCTGGTTGTAAACCACTTGAACATCGTTGGATATTCAAGAAAAAGATGAAAGCTGATGGCTCTATTGACAAGTACAAGGCAAGGCTTGTAGTCAAAGGATATAGACAAAAGAAAGATCTTGATTACTTTGATACATATGCGCCTGTAACTCGAGTAACTTCGATCAGATTGGTGCTTGCGATTGCAGCATTTAGAAATTTGGAAATACATCAAATGGATGTAAAAACAGCTTTTCTCAATGGAGAGCTAGATGAAGAAATCTACATGGAACAACCTGAGGGTTTTTCCGCTCCTGGCCAGGAGGACAAAGTTTGCAAACTTGTCAAATCGTTGTATGGATTGAAACAAGCTCCTAAACAATGGCATCAAAAGTTTGATCAAGTTATGCTCGACAATGGTTTTAAGATCAATGAGTGTGACAAATGTTTTATGTGAAGGACATATCTAAAGGATATGTGATACTTTGTCTATATGTCGATGACATACTCATTGTGGGTAGTGATGATAGTATGATCAGATCTACCAAAGATATGTTGAAAGCGAGATTTGACATGAAGGACATGGGTTTAGCAGATGTCATTCTTGGGATGAAGATTATTCAAACCCAAGATAGTCTAGTGTTAAGTCAATCTCACTATGTGGACAAAATCCTTGAGAAATTCAGTCCCGAGGACTCAAAAGTCGCTCGATCTCCAATAGATACCACGCAACATCTATCGAAGAATAGAGGTGAAGGTGTTGCTCAATTAGAGTACTCAAGGATAATTGGCAGCCTAATGTATCTTGTAACACCCCAAGCCAAGGCTCAGAATATCACGGAAATCATATAGCACAAGGTGGAATTAATGTAGAACATGAACTAAATGCAAATAAAGGATTCAGTGAATCCTTACAGAACGATAGACAAGTATCAAAATACATAAAGAACAAGTCGTCACCAAAGATTACAACAGAACATCAAAAGATGGCTAACGGTTCTAAGTACAAAGCAAAAGAAGGCAAATGGATCCTTGATCCATATAAGTCCAAATCCGGGTTCACCGAAATCTAACAAATCGATCATACTTCATGCCTTGGAATAACTTGGATACCTGAAAAGTGTACTAAGCATAGTCAACACAAGGTTGGTGAGTTCGTAGTAATAGTCCATAAGGAACCATCGACAATAATCACAATATATGAGTAAAGGCTAGACATGGCTTACAGCGAGCCTCTAATGCAACACAATAATATCCAACAACAAGATTACACAAGTACAATAAGCGTGTAATAAGAAATGCATAAATGATATGAGTATCAATGCAATGCCAAATGCGTAAGTAAGCCAAAATGCCTATCTTATGCGTGATTTCCGGTCACCTATGCAACGATACACACTTGTCATCACCATGAGCAAAGCGGCATCTCAAAATCATCGAGATATATATGTCTATATACTCGGAGTCAGGAACTACATCCAAAATGGGTGCATACATCTATACACCAGGATGTCGGCAATCCCCTGCCGAGGGTCATCAACAATGTATGCAATGCTTACAATCATTTGTAAATGCATCAATCATAAACCAACAATCAATAATCGTCAATCATAAACCAATAATCAATATTCGACAAACATGAGCCAACAATCAATAATCGTAACGGGGCTCACTTGACAACAGGGGGACAAGGCCGCATTTCAACGGGGCACACTTGTCAACAGAGGGACAAGGCCGCATTTCAACGGGGCACACTTGTCAACAGAGGGACAAGGCCGCATTTCAACATACATAAGTCAAATCCTCTATCAGTGGGATTTATGCACAACATATGCATCAACATCCATTCATCACAAGTCCGTTAATCATCAAACATCAATTTAAATTAAACTATACGTACATACACTTAAGAGGATTCTACTTCCTTCGAGTCCCAGATGCTTATGTATAGGGTCACCCGCAGCCTTCCCACCACATCTAAAACCCAATGAAGGCATAACCGACTTCCATGTATGTACGTCTATCCTAATATTAATGAAATACTTAACAAAGCATAAACCAAGTCAACCGAACGAAATGAACCGTCACATCAATCCAACAATCAAAACAATCAATCAATCAATCAATCAATAAATGCAAGTAAACACGAAAGGTTTACACTTTTCAGCCCGAATCTCAAGCGAGTAGGGAGATACGAAACTCACCTTGACCGGCAAAGAAGCTAGTATAAGATTACAAACGAGTAATAGGATCCACACGTCCACAACCTATAAATATACATCATAATACCATAATGTCAACTCTACAATCTTAAACAAGTTGGTTTTGCACATTTAAGTCAAGTCACAACCCCTAAACACTTCTACAACTTTACCGAGTAAGAACAAGACGCATTTGACTCGACACTTTTAGAAATGGAAGAAGTTTCACACAAAATGAATGTTACTACAAGAAAATAGACTCTTTCACGATTCCAACGATAGGTCATACGACTTATTTGGACTTACGGATCAAAAGTTATAAGCGTTTCAAAATGTCGTCAAAATCAGAAAATTACAACTGGCGTAAGCTTATACAATTTATACCTGGCGTAACTTACGCCCTCCAGGGCCGTAGGTTACGCCCCCTACTGGGCTGCTCAAGAACAGCAGCAACAGAAAGCAGAAAACGGACCCAAAACCCTAATTTCTCAAAACCTAAGACCCTAAACCGATATCTAAGGTTAAAGGACTCGTTTTGAAGTTACATTTGACCTTATAACACCTAAATACACTTACCCAAACCGATATTTCATTCCAAAACATCACCAAATCTTCCAAATCAAACAAAACCCTAGTTAACCCTAATTTGACCCAAACTTCATTTTGAGTCGATTTAAGACTTGTAGGTTCTTGAAACGACTAGAAACATGTAAACAAACATAATTAGATGCAAAGGGGATGAATTTGACTTACCAAAACTTCCTTTCCGAGCTAGAACCCGATTTATGGCAAAATGGGTAAAATGGGTAAAAATGCTTGAACTCCAACCTTTGATTCTTCGATATGACGATAATGAGGTATAGATGAAGATGATTCTAATGTTATTCTAGTTCCAAACACCAAGTCGATGTAAGAAGAAGAAATGAATTGGGTTTCCTTTGGTTTCTTTACTTAGAGAGAAAATGAGAGAAAGAGATAGAAAGAAATGAGAGGTAAATGAAAGGCAAGGGAAGGATAAGGGAAATGGGTCAAGGGGCTGATGGGTCGTGGACGACCCACGGGCCGACCCGTTTCTCTTTTCAAGCCAGAATACAATCGTTATACATTTAAACACCGATCAAAACATATTATCGACCCGAATATAACACATTGCCATTTAATTCACGAAATGACCCAAATAACTTCCTCATTGTCATTTAATCACTAAGACGACCCGAATAACTTCATTAACTTTTATTGTTAGTCATATTACACGTAAAGTCAACGAGTCAAAATTCACGGATGTTACATATCTCATGACAAGTACTAGGCCAGACTTAGCCTATGCTGTTAGTAGGCTAAGTAGATATACTAGTAATCCTAGTTCGGGGCATTGGAAGGCTATGACTAGGTTACTAAGATACTTGAGATATACAAGGAATTATGGGCTGCATTTTGGCCGAGATCCAGTTGTAGTGGAAGGATATAGTGATGCTAATTGGATATATGATATAAAAGATTCCGAATCCGCAAGTGGATATGTATTTACTCTTGGAGGAGCAGCTATAACTTGGAAATCGTCCAAGCAAACGCTCATTGCTAGATCCACGATGGAATCTGAATTTATAGCATTAGATAAGGCTGGAGAAGAAGCAGAATGGCTACGACATTTCTTGGAATATGTTCCAAGATGGCCAAAGCCTCTTTCGGCTGTTTGCATACATTGTGATTGCCAATCGGCTATTGGTAGAGCTCAAAATACAATGTATAATGGCAAGTCAAGACATATTCGTCGTAGGCATAATAGTATACGACAACTGCTCACAACAGGGGTTATCACTATTGACTATGTGAGGTCAAAGGATAACATTGCGGATCCGCTAACTAAAGGTTTAAGTAGTGAGGCAGTTTATAAGTCGTCAAGAGGAATGGGGCTAAAGCCCATTGAGTAAACTTGTACGAAGGAAAACCTAACCTAGATGTAAATGGAGATCCCATGATCTAGGTTCAATAGGACAACCTAATTGTACAAATAGAGGAGGTCACTGTGGGGGAGCACCCCAAAACAACCAAGGGAGTTTGCAGTCACTGTGGGGGGAGGGAGAACCCACCACAATAAAGTGAGTTGCAAATTTCCTAGCCAATTCCTATATCAAATCAGTGATATCATAGAGGTTAAGCTTATAGCTTTTAATGATTGTAAGCAATCACCTATGTTAGAGAGAAGTGTGGTCGCTTCGAATGGAATTGTGGGGGGCGCAATTCCTAGAGCTCTCGCAGAACCAGGATAGTGTTCCATGACCATAACGGACACGAAAGTGAGGGGTTAGCCAGACTAGGGAAAGTATTGTGTGATGTGCAATAACGTCTACGTAAAAAGGAGTTAGTTCAAAGACATCAAGTTCTACTAACTGCTAGGAGACTAAGTGCACTCACAAAGGAAAGTTCAAAGGGTAAAACCTACTTCTCCTGCAATACTTGACTGTCGGAATTTATCTTTAATAACCATATCTATTAATGTGGGGGATTGTTGGAAATTTTATGTATAATTATTATTTAATATGTTTAAATAATATAACATAAAATATTCAAGTTAATAGATATGTTAAAGTGAAGTTAAAAGTGTGTTTAACTAATGTAGGTTTGTCCCACATTGGTAGAAGTATAAACATTAAGTGTGTTTATAAGGAGGAGTGTTGGAGGAATAATAATTCCTTATAAGGGGCTACACCCCAAGTGAGCAAGGAGGGTGCGAAGCACCGAACGCGCCCGGGACCGGGGTCGGAGTCGTGGGCGATGAGACGTAATGTGGCGTTTTAGTGGTGCACTTTGCACTTGCATTAGTTCAGCAAGTGACACCTGTTCTTAAGGTGTTGTTAACCTTCTAAGGTTAACAAGTGTTTTCCACTTAAAAATCTGATGTATATACATAACTCTTTTGCAATAATCAGAAAAACAACAACAACACTAACAACACTTCATCCTGGATTCTCTTCCAAACTCTTTCTCCTTCACTTCACTTCTATCAGTTCTTGAAGGTATATTCCGGGTTGTAGGTTAACTCCGGCAGTACACACTGCTTAGGCTGTTGTACCCTGGGAAACTGACGGGTTCACTTGGGTGGCCCGGAATCAGTTTTAAGGGACCTCTGTTTAACAGAACCCTCAGTCCGTTTTTGTCTTCTTCTTTCTTTTATGTTTCTGTTTCATTTACTTTTCTTGTATTGTTTAGTTAATTGGTAATTTAGTTGTAATATCTTGTTGTAATTCGAATTTTATTTATCAATAAAATGTTGTATTGTTGAATGGTGTTCTTACGATGGAGTATATTAAAAAACTAACGAGAAGTTACTTTTCTAGATGGGAGATAGATCGAAATATCCTTTCTGCTTTTGGTTAGGTACCTCGGCCAAACAACTCACTATCGTTGGTCATAAATTAATAGTTTTTTTCGAGCTTTTCGCTTAATTAGCAGTCATTTCTTATACGTACGTCACGGCTGGTTTTGTTTTCCTTGCATTTACATCACGGAAAAAGAAGGTGCTATTTTATTTAGATCACCAAATTCAGTCAGCATGTAGTGATGAGACAAGATACATTTTGCTTTTCACTGCCTCCAAGTACTCGTGTGTAACTTTGTAATCATGATATTATACGATTCTACCTTGTACTATAATATATAGTTGCATATATAATAGCGTTCCAATATTATATTATAGACTAAAGAGTATGTTTCATCGATCATATCGATTACTTCACACAATGTAAAATTGTACAACTCGATTGGTTTAGTTTTAAGATGGATGGACGTTAAAACATACCTAACAAAAAAAAATATTCAAAGTCGATACATAGTCAAAGACTCTAGATAAGTATTTTTCTATGCAATCAAGTAACTCCCATGTGGATTTTTCTATTACAAATGAACGGACCTCACGCTTTACTCTTTAATTTTGACATTACATTTCTTTTTGTTTAGATTATGTTAAAGATAAGAAAAGTCTCATGAAACTAGAACTAGACAAAAAGCTAACACAATTTGTAGGCCACTTCGATCTAGACCGTGCTATGATTTAAAGTAAATGTATGGATATGGAGGATTGTTTTTTTGAGTAATATAATATATATACCTTCTTTTTTATAGAAGTATAAAATTTGTAAGGAGCAAACAAGTGTCAACATTTTTGGCCAAAATAAGCGACTTCTAAGTTGAAACTACAAATATAATATAAGAATCAATTTCGTTGATATATCTAATCTAGAGTTCTATATAATTTTTTATTAAAATATGTGAAAATTAAGTTATGTTATATTGTCGTTCAATAATAAATATCGCTTCTAGAAAAGAAACCATGCATTGAAAGAATATATTTTCCTGACAATATTTTGCTGCAAATATGGAATCTAAAACATTTTCTTCTTACGTGTTATATGTCCGCACAATGCAACGACGATGATGGTAGCGGGACGGTATGGCACGGGTGGCGGCGGTGGTGGCGACAGGTGATGGCGGTGACGGGTGGTGGGGGCGAAACGGTGCCGGATGTAATAGTAATTGGTGTTAAATTAGGTAGTATATAGTTATATATTTTAAGGATAGGGATTTATGCTGTAATTTATTCCATTAAGGGTATTATAGGTATATTTGGTGAAGATGTTTAAATTAATGAATAAAAGAGAAAGGTTATTCTGGGTATTATCAACTCATCTATTGAGATTTTAGGGGAGGGACTCCCCTTTTATAAGGTATTATAGAAATAAGTCAATGACTTACAGATGTGAGATCTCAGGTTTTAGTCGTGAGGTCGATGGAGGTTCAAGCTTTGGTTGGGACCTCATAAGGTTTTTTTAAGAAAAAAGTTATATGGTAGGCTTGGACTACCCAACGCTATCTACGTTCGTGGGCATATGTGATCGTCTTTTGTCATTAGGTTACATTGATAATCTAATTTTATTCATTGGCCAATAAAAAAAGATACTATACTAAGTTATATAAAAGTATATAGTCTAATTTTATTCATTGGCCAATAAAAAAAAATACTATACTAAGTTATATAAAAGTATATAGGTACGTAAATAGTTGCTTCTAAATATGGTTAACATCATGGTTTGTCACTTTTTGTATCTATATGCTTATTCCCAATAAAAGAGGCATAATGACTTAAACCCAAAATAAGAGGCAAAATGACTTTAACAACAGTACTTATATCAATGTTAGTCGTCAAGTGACATTGCTATCAACTGAAAGAAGATGACCGGACCTAGCACAAGTCAATCAAGTTCTAATTATCATAAACCATATATAACAGTGTTGATCTTGAGTCTAGTTGATCACTATTAAGACAATGTCAAGTTCATTTTGCCCGGTCTTTAATCTCCCTCCAAATTCTATGCAATAGTCATATGAATCATTCATTGAATACGACTTAATTAATATATATTTAATGGATGACAATGACGATCTCTCATTGAAGAATCTTAAAAGAATTTATAAAAATTAGACTTATGCCCGCACAATGTGGCGGCGGTGAAAGTAGTGGTGGTGGCTATGAGTGACGGAGGTGGTGGCGACAGGTGGCGGCGGTAGTGTCGACAGCGGTGGCGTCCACGGTGGTGGTGGGGGCGGCAGTGGTGGTGAATGTAAAAGTAATTGATGTTAAATGTGGTAATTATTTCATTAAAGGTATTATAGGTATATTAGATGGAGATGTTTAAATTAGTGAATAAAGGAAGAAGGGTATTTTTGGTTTTTTAAAGGTGAAAGTTTAAGAAAAAAATAAACATCTACTTTATTAGATAGTATAAATATAGATATAGATATAGATTATTATTATTATTATTATTATATTATTATTATTATTATTATTTATTATTATTATTTTGGGAATGGTAATTATAAAATGTAATTACTCCGTAATATAGTGGAACAAGTCTTAAAAATCACAACGAAATCTTCATAAAAAAAAAACACAATAACCAATAAGGACCAATAAATGACGTACATTAATGAACGTAAGAGTATAAACACAACATCGTATGCGAAGGGTAAACCAAGTCGTTCAATCACACGTTGAATTAATGATAGACAAAACATGGTCGGGGGTATGAGAATATAGAAACAATATTGACTGCATAAGGGTTGGGTATTGTAAAACAACTATTAAAGTAAAATAAATAGGACAATATCTTGACCATTAGATCATGGTAAAATTGATGCACAAAGATTCACGAAGCAATTGATGCACGATGATTTTCATGATGCACGGTGATTTTCAGTGAAGAGAAACCTACTGTTTTATTTGTTTTACTTTAATACTTGTTTTATTTTACCCAAAACCTGACTGCATATTTCATATATAATGGATGCAAGTGTCAGTGGCGGTCCTGAAAATTCGAGTACCCAGGCCGAGTTGGGAAAAAATATGCCCTTAGCTTTTAGAGTATTCAAATAAATATGCAATTTTTTTTACAAATGAGACCTTATAACAATAACAAAATTATAATATTTATAATTCAGTCATTAACTAGTTATTGGAATAAAATATATCTATAATATAACACATTATATTTATACATATACAATATATGTAGAAAAATTAACAATTTTGTGCCCCCTTCAAACATGTGCCCTGGCCGGAGGTCGGTTTGCCCCCCTCCGGGCCTCCCCCCCCCCCCCCCCAATCGTGGGACTAACGGGTCTTGGCTCCCAAGTATATTGATCCAAGCCAATCTCTTCATACAAGTATTGACATGAGACGTCTTGCAACAATGTGTGCTTGATTTTGAAAGATTCAGGTTCAAGTCTTAACAAACATCGGGTTTTAACATTAATTCGTCATCGTGTCTACGGGCGGACGGATTGATGTTCTCTATGAATCGTGGGACTAACGGGTCTTGGCTCCGTCCGGTTAGATTAAGCCGACTGGCAACAGCCTTTAGCGATCGAATTACCCCAGACGGAGTTTGGGCTATGAAGTATTTAGTTGGCCGTTAAATTATATATCCAAAAATAATGTTTTAGCATAGCAATAAGACTTAATGTATATACTCGTATTCGATATGAGTTATAAGTTAGAACAAGCTAGGTCATCTCTGGATTTTTGGGGTCCCCATACAAAAATTATAAAATAGAAACCCCAAAAATATAGACAAAATATGTTAACAATAATTGGATTCTATTGAATTCTATTGCAATTAGACCTACGTTAACAATAATTGAGATTTTCTCTTAGATAAACAAAAAATAATTTTCGATCATAACTATACGAAAAGAAAAGGTGGTAATCGTGTAAGAAGTTATACATCGACTAAAATCTAAAATCTAAATTAGTGTTATATCGCATGTAATAACACTTTACGAGTTGCAACACCCAACATAAAAATTCGTCAAAAACATATCAAATGATATTTAAGTAAAGAAAATATGCTCATCACATATATTTTCATTTTTCAATTTGTTTTATGTAAAGATTAACTATTTTTGTAATAACTTAACTTAAAAAATTAGATTAATTATGTGCTTTTCAAATGTTTTACTGGTTCTATAAAGAAAACATTTATATATATATATTTTCAATTCAGAACATTTAGTCCCTGAACTTATTCACCGCCTTAACCTTCAGCTTTCTGGAGAATTACAACTTAAGTCCTTTTTCTTCTTAAATGATCTTGACTGTTCCTGCATTAAGCTAATCACACAATAAGAATATTTCTAAACTATATTTTTATGAATAAGATTATACTTTCATCATCCCCCTTAATCTTATTCCTAAACAAATCAACCATCCCAAGTTTTTCACAAAAATAGTTATGATAATGTTTGTTCAAACCTTTAGTGAGAATATCTGCAATTTGATTAGCAGATTCAATTTTTTTTGTTTGAACAACACCTGCCAAAAATTTTTCTCTAACAAAGTGCAAATCAATTTCCAAATGTTTGGTTCTTTCATGAAATACAGGATTTGCAACCACTTTAAGTGCAGATTTGCTATCACAGAATACATCAACAGGAAATACATTTAAAACTCGTAAATCGTGTAAAATTTTGACAATCCAAATGATTTCACAAGTGACAGCAGCTAAAGCTCTATATTCAGATTCTGCTGATGATTTTGAAATTGTATTTTGTTTCTTACTTTTCCAAGAAATGAGAGAGTTACAAAAGAAAACACAATATCCAGTTACTGATCTCCTATTGACAACACACTTAGCCCAATCAGCATCAACATAAGCTTCTAGGTTAAGATCGGAAGCTTTAGAGATAAAGATACCCTTACCAGGATTATTCTTCAAATACCTCATAATTCTTAAAGCAAGCTTTAAATGTGAGGTCAAAGGTTTATGCATGAATTGACTCAAACACTGAACTGTATAAGATATATCAGGCCTAGTATGTGTCAAATAAATCAATCTGCCAATTAATCTTTGATATTCAGAAACATTTTCCAACAAAGGATCATCATTAGTAGGCTCATCAGATATGCTCATGTTAGGATCAAGAGGAGTGTTCATTGGTTTACAAGCTAACAAACCAAATTCAAAAAGTAAATAAAGACAGTATTTTCTTTGACTTAAACAAATACCATCTTTATTTTCAACCACTTCAATACCAAGGAAATATTTCAATTTTCCCAAGTCTTTTATTTGAAAACTTGTTTTCAAACAAGTTTTAAGTTTTCAATTTCTTTTTCATTGTTTCGAGTAACAATGATATCATAAACATACACAAGCAAGGCAATAAACACATCTTTTTTATTCTTAGTAAAAAGTGAATAATCACTTTTACTCTGAACAAAACCCATTTCACAAAGAGCACTAGTTAACTTAGCATTACATTGTCTTGGAGCTTGTTTTAAACCATAAAGAGATTTATTTAATTTACACACTCTATTATCTTTCTCATCAAAAAAACCTTCAGGAGGTTTCATGTAAACATCCTCATCTAAGTCACCATATAAAAAAGCATTGTTTATATCTAATTGATATAGTGACTAATTTTTCTGAACATCAGAGTAATAAACATCTTATAGTAACAATTTTAACAACATGAGAAAATGTCTCATCAAAATCAATACCTGCTATTTGACTATAACCTTTTGCTACAAGTCTAGATTTATATCTTTCTATTTCACCATTAGACTTGTATTTAATTTTGTAAACCCATTTACAACCTATAGCTTCTCTACCTGCAGGTAATTCGGTAAGTTCCCAAGTATTCTTTCTATACAAAGCATCCATTTCATTATTCATAACATCTACCCAATGCTTTTCTTTACTAGCTTGAAAATAAGTATGAGGTTAAGTACTTTTATTAAGTTTAGAGACAAAACTAAAACAATCTTTACTAAGATTTGCATAACTCACAAACTTTTCTAAGCCATACTTAATAGAACTATAAACCACATAATCATTATATTTTCTAGGAAACACAAAATTCAAACCTTCTCAAATTCTGACCTTGATCATTAGATTGATCATTTATATCATTTTCATTAACAACAAAATCATTATCATTTTCAGCTATTACATCACCCTCAGAATTATTTTCATTATCCTCATGTGTTGCTGCAACAGCCTCCTCATTAGTAATGTCTCAGTGACACTGCCAGAATGAGAAGGGTCACTGCCTTCACTAATAAGGTTTGCATTCTCTCTCACTTCATCATAGGGTGTGTTAGGATACTCAATTTGATCAAAAAATTGTAACTGATCAATACTATTATCACTAACAGTATTACCAGAAGTATTTTTAAACTTTTCTTTCAAAGGAAATTTGTCTTCAAAAAATTTAACATCTCTTGAAAAAAATATTTTTCTATCTTCAAGTGACATCAATTTATAAGCCTTTTTTGTATTAGAGTAACCTAACATGACACATTTAATAGACCTACTTGAAAATTTATCAAAATTATTTAAGGTTTTTGCAAAAACAAGACACCCAAAAGACCTAACATGTGAGAGAGAAGGAACATGTCCAAAGACCAATTCATAAGGGGACTTTCCTAAAAGCACAGAAGATAGCAACCTGTTAATCAAGTAAGTAGCAGTTAATATACATTCAGGCCATAGACTAAGAGGATTCCCCCTGAAACATAAGAGATCTAGCCAAGTTAAGTAGATGTCTATGTTTCCTTTCCACAATCCCATTTTGTTGAGGACTATAAGCAACTGAAGTTTGATGCACAATACCATTTGTTTCAACAAATTTGACAAAAGCATTATTAATAAATTCAGTCTCATTATCACTTCTCAAAGTTTTAATGGTTTTCCCAAACTGATTTTTAAGTAAGTTAAAGAAAACTACCACATTATCAAAAACTTCATCTTTAGATTTCAAAAGATAAACCCAAACTGCCCTGCTATAATCATCAACAATAGTAAGAAAATATCTAAAACCACCTCTGCCAATAACTTTATATGGACCCCAAACATCCAAATGAACAAGTTGACCTAGTTCTGTAGACACATGATCACTTAAAAGAAAAGGTTCTCTAGTTTGTTTAGCATGTTGACATATATCACAAACATCTAAATTTTCATGTTTATATTGTAAAACAGGATGAAGTTTTTTTAAAACAATGTCAGCAGGATGTCCAAGCCTAAAATGCCACAGATTTTTAGACACATTGCAAGCATAGGCACAATTAATACCTTCAGATTCATCACATACATAATACAATCCATCACACTGATTACCAATCCCCAGAACTTTCACTGCACTCAAATCCTGATTCAGAATATAACACTTATAATCATCAAAGAGAACAGACATTTTACTATCTTTAGCAAGTTTATGAACAGATAGTAGACTTACACAATATTCAGGAACAACTAAAACATCAAATAAGGTTAAAGTTTTAGTTAATTTCAGATTTCCAATTTTCTGAATATATGCATAAGTTCCATTAGGATGTCCTACTTTTATTTTTAATTTTGAAACATCAATTATATCAACCATATTTTCTTCAGAAAAGGTTATATGATGAGTTGCACCAGAAGCTGAAATCCATTTTTTTTCTTCTTCTTTTAATATTTGCTTTTATATTTGAACAAAAAAATTTGGAAATTTTTTTGTTAAAGACTCTGCTATTGTTAAAAAACAAACCTGCCATATTAGTAACAACATTCTTTTCTTGAGCAGACTCTTTGATCATAGAAACAATCCTAGCAAGCTGTTCATCTGAAAACTGAACATCTCTATCACCACTTTGTGGTGTAGCAACAGAATTATTTGAAACTTTCTTTTGAAAACCTTTTTTCTTTCCAAAATCACTTGGATAACCAATCAGTTTAAAGCATTTTTCCATAGTATGACCATTAAAACCACAGTGTTCACAAACAACAGGAGACTGATTCCTATAACCAGATTGATTTCCAAAGTTCTTATTGTTCTTTTGAAACAGATTTGAAGTTGCATTTCCTTTATTAACAAACTTAGAAGCAAACACAGAATTTTGAGATTTTTGAGATACAGAAGAAGAGATTCCTCTATGAGATTCTTCTCTAGAGATTAAAGAGTAAGCAGTTTTTACATCAGGCAAAGGATCTTTAGTTAAAATGTTACTTCTAACAGGCATATATATATCATCAAGACCCATTAAAAACTGCATAAGTTTCAACAACTGATTATGTTTAGAAAAATCAGCAGCTGCATGACAAGTACATCTAGGCAATTGAACAAGAGCATCAAACTGTTTCCATAATGCATTCAACTTATGATAATAATCAGCAATAGGCATTCCATTTTGGCACATTGAGTTAATTTTATGATGAAGATTAAAAGTAACAGAACCATCCACTTTATCATAAGTTTCTTTAAGTTCTTTCCAGATTAAAGATGCTTTTCTAGAAAAAATTTGACCTAAATAAAGTTCTTCAGCAATAGAATTTAAAATCCATGAAATCACAACAGCATTATATTATCCCATTGTCTACCAAGAACCTCATCAGTATTAGATCTCCTACATGTACCATCAATAAATCCAATTTTATTTTTTTGCTTCTAAAGCCAGAATCATTGCACAACTCCACGCCTTATAATTCTCAGTTCCTTTCAGTTTAATAGACACAATAGACAAAGTACTAGAATCATTAGGATGCGAATGTAAAGGACTACCAAGATCAAGCTTACTAATCAAAGTCACATTATTATCACTCACATCAGAATCAGTTTCATATTCATAACCATGATTAATATTATCATCATCCATTTTAATCAATTAATCTCAATTAATCAAGCACATAATCAATAATACAAATAGCAGTTAATCTCAATTAACAACCACATAACAATCACAAATTAACAGCAACAATCAAGCAATTAATTTCAATTAACCACTTAACCAGAAACAACAAAACAAAGATAAAAGAATAAAAAATATATATATATAATTTTGAAAATAGAACTTATTCTCCCAAAAGTGCCAGGGACAGGATTCCTAACCTCTCACGGAAGCAGGTCAAGTTTAGCACAGTTGTTTTGAATGAGAATAAGATAAAAAACAATTTTTTTATTTATTATTAAAATATAAAGAAAAAGGAAGAGATAACAAACAGTGCTATCGGCTGGATAAGATGATGGAACCCTACTAATTTATTGATTTACTTAGTCAATAAAATTAGCAGGATCTGAACAATAATCTACTAATTTATTGATTCACTTAGTCAATAAAATTAGCAGGATCTGAACAATTCTCTGCAGCGGAAACAACCAGAGGATCATGTTTATTTTCAAATAAACCTAAAATTCTTCAAAAAATAATCAACAAGATCTGGAAACCCTAACCCTAATTTTTCTTAAAAAATTAGGGTTTTTCTTAAACAATTAGATCTAGTAAATTAAACGGTGATCAAATAATCATACGTCGTTCTTAAAACATAGATCTAAACAAAAAATCCCCAAATCCGTCGAAACCTTAAATCTCAAAAAATTATTATTATGCAATTTAGATTCGATTATACTCAATCTTCAGAACCTGGCTCTGATACCATGAACAAATTATTATTATTATCAATAATTTCTTATTATTCTCTCAAGAACAACACAATCGGATCTAATCTCAATTAGATCATTCAAATCAAACAATAGTACTCAGAAATATATGAAGAATAGAATAATATCATCACGTGCTAATCAAGTGATGATCATCCAACTAATTATTGAATGTTCTATTACAAAAATTATGAATATCGAATATATCTTTACTTCTTTACTATATATAATAGAGGAATGGGTATTTTTTTAAGACATTGGTTGCTTGACTTTAAGTAATTTTACTTAAAAGGATATAAAAGACTTTTTCTAGAGGGAATCTTTAATGGGAGAAAAAAAATTCAAATTTTAAAATTAAGGGGAAAAATCAGATTTAAACATCTTTTCTTTTCCTTAACCTTTTTCTCATATTTATTTTCTTTATTTTTTTCACTTTTCTTCTCTTTTTCTCTGTCATCCTTTTCTTTTTCTTTTTATTGTATTATTCAAATTGAAGGTGTGATAATTTCATTGTTACGGGATGGAGTTCTTTGCATTTGGAATTACACCTATAAGCATAGATCGAGTTTTTCTCGTATTACCCGATCGAGTTTTGTTGTAGATAAACTCATCTCTCATTTTCTAATAGTCAGTGTCATCATCATTATCATCATCATCATCCATCTATCCTCTTTGAACCTGTTTCCTGTTTACCAAATCATTAAAACTTCTCCAAATTAAAACTCCAAAAAAATAATAATCTAGAAATCATATAATTATAATTATAATGCTTATTAAAAAACCCAATGTCCCATTTCAATACTTATTCACTTTGTTTTAGGGTTAACCTGAACTCTTTCATCATCATCATCATCATCTCGTACTACTGCATTATCTGGTATGTTTACTTTCAAATACTCATTCACTCTGTTTTAGTTTCTTCTTTGAAACTCAGTTTTTTTTTCTATATACGCACATCAACAAAGAAAGATACCATTGTTGACAACCTTCACTGTTATCAGGTATGCTTTTTTCCAATTTCGATAGTAATTTTTTTTGTGTGTGTTTAGATGGTTCAATGTTTGTTATATACATTAATGTGTTATTAAATTAAATATTGAAATTATTATTGTTGTGCTTGGTTCAGTTCATTTCGTTTCTGATCTAAGGTATATTATTGTTTAAAAGTTTAATTATTCTGTGGGGCTGAATCAGCTTGGAATTCTGGTCATCTTAGGGTTAATCAATCATCTTGGATTTGGGTCAGCTTAGGGTTGAATTAACTTGGATTTATGTCAGCTCGGGTTTGAGTTAGCTTAGGGTTTACTTAGGTTGGACTTGGGTCAATTTAGGGCTATTGCAACGTCTCTACTTCTTAATCTTCTCAATTCCATTCGATAATCTACATTTGTAACTATATATATTTTGCTTTTGAAGTTTATATATAATAGTAAAACCGACTTTAGTGACCCTTATGGCCTTATGAGTTTTTGAGACTGACTTCTCTGTCCATTCTGCCTCCCGAACAATTTAAAGTGCGTTCATTGTTTCAACTTTTGATATAAGCCTTAATAGCTAACTTCTAACATTGAAGAAGAATCGGGAAAAAATTTAGTGTAGTGTAACACGAACCAGAATCAAAGTCTGTCCGTAGTACTTCATTATGTTATCCGGACCTATTTCGAATCCGAAATCCCTAACCTTTCGTGATATTATTGTTTGTTATATATTATCTATGCTTTTGTGGACTCCAACTGATGTTGTCGTAATTGTTTTTTGTTAATTTCTCAGTTAATTTGGACATGTTTTTATAGTGTGAAATGAATATTGAAGATGCTGAAAATGATCTTATCACTCAAGTCAATGCCGATACACAAAAGAAAAATAAACGAAAAGAATACAATCACATATCTTACTTAAAAAGAAAGGAGAAATATAAAAATAGAAAGTTATATAATGGTGCAGAAAGTGCTGTTGGGTCATCACCGAGGGTACCACTGGGAAACTTAGAAAATATGCAGATGCCAAGTCTTACTCCAACCATTTCCACTCACAATCCAAAAGCTTTTACTCATAGTCCAAAAACTCTAAGACTTACTCCAACTGTGGCAACTCACACACCAAATGCTTCTTATCAAGCTCAAACACATAGTCCCATAGTAACCAAAACAACTCATGAAGACAGCATGGCTGCTGATAAACAAAAGAAAAATAAACAAAGAGAATACAATCAGAGATCTTATTTAAAAAGAAAGGATAGTTCTTTCTGTAGAAGGTTATATAATGGTGATGTCTCCTAATCTCCTCAAGAAAAAATGATAGATATAGATACCTGTGTAGAAAGTCATGTTGGGTCATCGTCAAGGGTAACACTGGGAAACTTGGAAAATAGAGGTTATAGGCCATTGGTGAGTCTTACACCAACCATTTCCATTCACAATCCAAAAACTCTGATTCTTACTCCCACCATTTCTATTCACAATACAGACACTCTAAGTTTAACTCCAACAGGTGATCTGAATCAAACTCATGAAGACAAAATTGCTCAAGCTAAAAACAATGTTAATAGAAATTATTATTTACGCCGTAAGGAAAAGAAAAGAATGGAGTATGTGCAAGACGATCCGTATGCTTTTGTGTATAATGGTGTATGTGCAGAACACCGTGTCTTGAAGAAAGTTAACGCGTGCATTCATTGTGGAGCAAAGAAATTTAAATATGAATCTGCTGGCTTTTGCTGCATGGGGGGGAAGACAAATTTGGCATCACAAGAGATTCCACCAGATTTGTATAATCTTTTTACATCACAATCTGAAGTAGGGAAAATGTTTCGGGCTAATATACGTTCATACAACACAAACTTTTCTTTTACCTCAATGGGTGTAAATGTGGACAAGACATTGAGCAATATGGCAGCTGGTGTATATACTTTTCGAGTGTGTGGAGGAATTTATCATAAAATTGACCAATTAGTACCAACAGGTGGAAATGCGAAGTACTTGCAGTTTTACTTTGTAACATCCCAATACTTTATTTAACGGTTGACTAGAGTCGTTAAGTCAACATAACGTGTCGTTAAGTCATCGATAGATTTGTATGCTTATATGTAGTTAATGTGTTATACGTGAGAGACTTGAGTGTCTTATTAATTGATGTAGTAATGTGGTTAAGATGTAGTTAAATGCCTTTTTGAGGTGTTCAAAGTGTTTAATGAGTTGTATGTAGTCCATAGAGGTGTTTTGGGCAAGAAATATGACTTTATGAAGCTTAGGGACCAATTTTGACATGGTGTGAAAGTCAAAAACGGGTTTAGGGTCTTGGAGGGAGCCATTAGTTCATCATTTGCAGAAATATAACTTTTCTCTCAAGCCCTAGCCACCCCTTTGATCCCCTATCAAAGTTCTAAGCCGAAAATCCTTCAAATGTGTGATTTAGGAGTGATTGATCGAGTATTTTGCATCCCCATTGTGATCTTCAGTTAATAGAGGTATATTGATTTTGATTTTATGTCTTTTTGATCATATGAGTCATTAGAAATCAGATCTAGACCATTGGAGGGTCAATTGATGTCGAAATAACGTTTGTTTTAATAATGCAAATCATGAGTGGTTTAATAAAGGAGTTATTTGCATTATAATGGTTTGAAAATGAAGGATTTTGATGTATGAAAGTCATGTAATTGATTTGGAGTCGTTTGGATCTGGTTTGGGGTGTAATCGATCGAACTTGTGCAGAATCGGGGCTAGTTGCGGCGCAACTGGTTTCCAGAAAGTTAAGTTGCGGCGCAACATGTAGGTTGCGGCGCAACTGAGGGCTGGTGTTGTGGCGCAACATGTAGGTTGTGGCGCAACGTAGTATGTTGCGGCGCAACAGTGGCAGTTTCGAAATGAGTTTAACTTTTAAATCTCCAATGCGTAGTCGTAGTCGTGAGTCTTGTTTGTAGGTGTTGAGGTCTGAGATATGACCTTAATAACGTGAGTATTAGCGTGTCTAATGGTCGTTTACTATATATAGGCAGACGAGACTAGTTGCTTGCACGATAACGTAGTTGCCTATCGTCGTGCGCTTCTTTGAGGTAAGATACACTACTTTTGTCAAGCTGAGGGTTCAAAAAATGATGGTTTCATAATTATAACTTCCCAATCGGTAACGTATGTTGTTTATGGGTATATGGGTTACATGGGAGGTAATATGGGTTATGTAGTTGACCTTTGAGACCTGAAATGCAGTCCCTCATGATATGTATTGTAGTGCATGTTATGATATGACGTAGGATGTAGTGCTATGTATGAAGTATGATGTAGTGTTATGATATGCAGTAACTTGTGATGTTATGAGATGCGGTATATGTTGTTATTGATTGATGTTGTGCATGATTTGTATGGCTTGCTCATCTAGTTCACTAGACTTGCTAAGTTGCCATGTCACGTGCACATTTAAGGGCCCAAAACGTAAAAGCAGTTAACGTAGTAAATGTTTAGGTAATTGTAACACCCCAACTAAGGCGGAACAATGGGATGTACAGAAATTCGAGTATTCAAAACAAAGGATAATAGATAAACACTCACCATAGCTTTAATTAATAAAAGAATTTTACAAATGCACAAGCATGTGAACCAATCCCCAAGTACAATGCGTCCACCGCACTTGGATATTAAGTCCACGAGACAATTAACAAATACGTGAAACGATATTCTACAATGATCAAGACGGATTCCATTGCCCATCACAAGGTTTGATCTTTGACTCCAAAGTGCAATGCAAACAATCATGGTGCATACATTTCCTCAAGGCTAATGCTAAATCCTGAAAAGCATGAAGAAAAAGTGTCAACTACGAAAACGTAGTTGGTGAGTGCATAGGTTTGCAAGTAAACCTCGTTACATATCCATTTCCAAACAAACTTAGAAAATATATTATTTCATGTCAATTTACCCAAACCACATGACCGACAAAAATTCCCATATCAAACCATCAAGTTTTCAAAATACCATAACGTCATTTCAAAGAGTTGAGGAATCCATGGTAAATTATAAAGTTCTCATTTGTCACATTTATCGTGAGAGAAAAATATATCGATCGATTAATCATTCATCATACCAAAACCATTCGGTCATCAATACTTCAATATCGCCAATTTCAACAATTTTCGAGATTCCATATAAGGTCCAATACTCAAACCGTATGTTCAATCCATAATATCCAACCATAAGTAATAATCAATAATATTTAGCCAAAGGCATAATTCGATGAGTTTATCTTGAGCCACTACTAAGACCCTTTCACGTCCAAATAATAATAATGATGATATGTCCCGAAGATATGATAACAGTAGCACATGCTGTCAATCACGTGCAATAATAATAATGAATGGGTCGTGCCATGGAGACGACCAATAATATATAAAGTAGATTAGAGCACCCCATGACCGACACCGTTGAAGGCGGCCACGTAGGCGGCCAATCAACCTGTCGCCACTGATGTGAGTGAGGGGACGAATCCTAGTTGCACAACCCTCTAACTACAGGCCTTAATTAGTTAATAGTAGTGTACAGGGGACCACCATTTGACAGTACTCAAGCTCATCATATAACATATAACACGTTGAACATACAATATAATTCCCATATCATTATCATTATTTTAAAGAATCATTTCATAAGAGAAAGTCATTTTAATTAATCATGCTTTTTACCCCGCAAGTAAAACATATAAAAGAGTTTGAAGGGGGACTATGACTCACCTTGATATGACGCACATCGTAACCACTTATCCAAAATGGGTACTTCCCATCTATTTCTTCCTTGATCATATATTCCATCATGGTCCTCAACCACATTTCAAATCCAAGACTATCCCTACGAGAGGACTAATATACGTAAGTTCCTATCTTAAGCCATCACTTAGAAATGTCACTTTCATTATGTTGTCATCAATTATGGGATCCAAGTGTATTGCTAGTGTTCGCATCTTTTTGGTTGTAAAAAAGGTCACTTTCATTATATATGTAGTTATAAGTGGTTAGAATTTCGGTAACTTGCCTTCATTTGTGGTTTTGTTTGGCATCTTAGGTTATCATATGAGAATGCCATATTAATTTATATTATCCTTATTCATCATTTGATGTGTAACCGAGTTTAACACGAATTAGCATTTGTGATATCAATTTATAGTTTGGTTAACGTAATTACTTATGTCCATTCCACTTAATTATCTTTTGTGTTACCTTGATTTCGCTTATCTTTCAAACTCACATACTTCTCGATATATCTTATGATTATCCGGGTTTATGAAATTCGTTTAAGTGTTATGGGCCATTACCAAATTGGGCCTAAGTGTTATGGGCTTTTAGGTGAGTTGGGCTTAATTTAGTTATTGGGCTTAACCTTATTTGGGTTATGTGCTTAATGGGTCATATTGGTTATTGGGCTACATGGTTTATTAGGCCCAGTGGGCCTATTGATTTATGGTTCAAATGGGTTTATTATTTGGGCCGGGTTAGCCCATTATGGTCCTTAGTGTATCTTTTAGCCCATTACACAAATTATTGGTTTACTTCAGAATTTTCTGTTTTTACTTCACATTTTTGTGAAATGTTGGCTACTGTTTTGGGGTTAAACCGAATTATTTGGACCCTCCTGATTTTTATACAATAACCTATGTGTGTCCACTTATTTTGTGAATTTTGGCTTAATTTATAAAGAATGTTTACTACCTCTAAATATTTTTCCAAGTGGAAGTGGTCAAAACAGTCACTGTTTTGCATACTCGAAAGTTTTATAAACGTTCTTTGGGTTTTGCTCTTAATAAAAATTCCATGATTTTATTTTAAGTTTAGGACACATTGGAATTACTTTCTACCAAGTATTGCCTCCTGGAACCTTATGGATTAGGAGATAAAAATTGTTAAAGTTGATAAAATATTCAGACAAAAATGCAGTTTTGACCAGTTTTAGTAGAAAAATCATATCTTTTGTTTGGTTCAGTATGTTTGAGTGATTCTAGTTGGTGGTTAAATTTAACTCGTTTATCTACAACTTTTATTTTGAAATGTTTTCTTGAAACGGCCCTCACATGGTCAGTTTATCCGTTCCAAGACAGAAGATTATTTCTGTCAGAATGTTCTTGATTATATCAACTCACCAATGACCATTCTTGCTTAATTAACACTTGAGTTTATCATTTACAAGATTAATACTTTATTTTGTAGCTCTTAACATCAAATTTACAGATTATTATCAATTTCAAAATCATCAATCATCATCCAAAGATCCTTCTCACATCCAAATTCAAAATCAACATAAACTAGTATAAATCTAAGCATGCATGTTTAGATCTAACCATTACACATACAAACAAGCTATAATCTTTTATATCCTTTTTGAAAACTCCTTTTTATTGAAAAATCACAGATTATAATCTCATAATATTCATCAAAAAATCAGATTTAATCAAATCCTTAAACCCATTTAGCAACAAATCTTACAACTACTAACTCTTGGGTCTTGTTCTTGTTGAATCATTGAATCCTTTCTCTAGATCTTTACATGCATGAACATGTGAGATAAGGATCTATCAACCTTGCCCTCATTGAGTTTAAATCAAGAAGAAAATCAAAGAAAAACATGATTTTTGATAAAGATCTTTTAATATATACAAAAACAAGATAGATTAAACAAAGAGATGGAGATTTATACCCTTCTTGAACTCGGTTTTGAAGATGGTTTTTTTGGCAGAAATTTCGTGACTTTTAGGGCCTCAAATAACCCTTAATCTTGTCTTGAAACAACCCTTAAATGTATCTTGAATCAACCCTTGTTTAATCCTATATAAACCCTTATTATTGATTTTGTTTAGATTTGATTTTTCTCTTGCCTTTCTTTGTTTGTTTGAGCCGTAAATCTCAAAGAAAAAGAGGAAGAAGAAGAGTTTTGAGAGTGAGAGAGAGAGAAGTGTGTGTATGGGAAGTGTAAATGAAATTATGGTGGAGTGAAAGGTTGAGTATAAGGTTGGTTTTATTTTTCTTGGAGAGAAAAAGAGTTAAATGAATTTTGATTGGGTGTGGGGTGTTGGGAAGAGAGGGAGGCCGGTTTTTGGTTAAGGAAAAAGGGGAGGGATTTCAAATTTTTGATGTATATTAAGTGTATGTGTAAGTATATTTAGCGTAGGTTCATGCATGAAAGTTTATTTACTAGTTATTTAGTTGTTTTCAAAACATATTGTCTAAGTATATATATATATAGCCGTATGTATGTATATGTTTGTATTTTTGTTTTGTCACCTAACTCATTGTATGTACATTTTGTATTTGTATTTGACATATATATACTTATTATTATCATTCAAGCACTTTTATGTGCACGTTGGTTTATACATATATTTTTGAGATGGTCATTTTATTTCCAACTCACCAATGACCAGTTTACTGGTAAACTGGCCAGTCTCCAGTTGCACCTGGAGACCCAGTGAAACTGGAGACCTAGAAGATTTGTCCAGAAATATATTGAAGTCCAGTTGCACCGTACAGTCAACGCAACTGAAGACTTCCTCCAGTTGAGAACTGACCAGTTGAAGAATCCTTCCAGTTAAAGTCGAAGACAACAAGTGGAAGATAGAGAATGACAATGGCAGCGAAGCCCAGTTGACATTCTAGTCAGTTACAAACTGGAGACCATCAGTGGAAAGCTCTTACAAAGCTTTACACTGATTACGAGGAATTGACTTTTATGCTTTATGTGCTTTTACACGGATAATAAGATTTATCTTATTATTTAAGTAATAAAAGGTACATAAAGCTGGTTGAGTAAAGTTGCTTTATACTGCAACTTTACACTGCTTTTTAAGGAATTAAATGTTATTCCTTAAATGCTCTCAACCACATTTGTATGGCCAAAGTTAACATCCCAATGTTAACTTTGCCTATAAATACAAGTCATTGCACAACAAGAATATTACTTCTTCGAATACACTTTGATAGAATTCACACTTGCATACCTGCAATATTCTTGGTGAACTTGTGCAATATTCTCTCAATCGTTAAAAGGAACATTTCACAACTTTAAGTGTTTCGATTGTTTAGAGAAATTCCAAGTGTAGATCAATTGTAGTTCATAGGTTGTTAGGATATTTACATACTTTGTATTATCTTGGTTCCGCAACAACCTTGTAATTTATTTAAAGTTAATAAATAAATTACACTTGAAAATTACATATTGTCTCACCAATTTACTTTACAAGTTATTTATATTATTGCATTGTTCTTTACTTATTGTCACTTAAATAAGTAATCTATCTAGAACTTGGTATATACTCTCTGTAACTGGTCGTCTCCAGTTCAGGGCTTATATTGCAAAGTAACTCCACCATCGACATAGAGGTGTCTTCAGGTAGTGCCATCTATTGAGTTGGGACATACAAGTGGTATCAGAGCAGAAGGCTAATAAACTTGCCTAGATCTGCTTAAAATGAACACTACTGAAGGTAGAGATGGTTCTGGTTCAGGTGAAACCCCCTTGAATACTAATGCCCAACCTTTTCAAAATGTTAATACAAACCCTCCTCCTCCTACTGCCCCAAATCACGTCCATGTACATTATTCTAACACTCCTGTTCCAAAATTTGATGGTAACAGTGAGACTTTTGGTACATGGAAGGCTAGAATGCTTTTGCATTTTGGTGGGATAGAGAGGTATATGTTGAAAATCCTTAAGGATGGACCATATATACCCATGTCTCTTGGGGTAAGTCCTCTTCTTGATCCAACTGGAAGAAGAGGTTCAAGAGAAAAGCTCGAAGACCATTGGTCTGATGAGGATCGTAGACTTGTTGATCTGGACACCAGACTCAAGAACATGATCCTTGGAGCTGTCCTTGAAGATCTAATTCCAACACTTGTGTTGTTCCCCAGTGCATAAGAAGACTGCCTATGAAGTACTCAGGAATCGTAAACCAAATATTAGATATTTTCATGTATTTGGTTGTCCAGATTATATTTTAAACGATTCCAGTCAGCTTGGAAAGTTTGATGCAAAAGCTGATGAAGGGGTATTTTTAGGTTATTCAGATATTCGAAAGGCCTTTAGAGTTTATAATTATAGACTCCAAAAGGTTCATGAGACAATTCATGTCACATTCGACGAATCAACTGAAGTAATCAACAAGAGACAAAGCCTTGATATTACTCCAGTCGTTCCAATCAATTTTGGTGAAACTGACCAAGTTCATCAGTCAGTTGTTTCACCAAAAGATGTTTCCAGTTACAACAAATTGGAACCAGTTAAGAAGAAGAACACCACCAGTGACACATCATTCTATCCCTCCCTCAATTTTAACTTACCACAAGAATTGGTGATTGGATCTGATGTACGTGCCACTCCAATATCAGCACCAGTTCAAACTCCAACTTCTCCAGTTCTTCAAGAAATGCCTTTGAATGAAGAATTTCATGATGCAAATCGTGACCTCATTGACTCTGATGAGGATGTAGAAGTAGTTTGGACCGATCCTCCTCCAGAAGCTACTGCAACTGAAGAAGATCGCCAGGTGACTTGCACTGATATTGTTTTACACCAGCCTAGTCAATACACTAGATGGACTCGAGCACATCCAATTGAACAGATTATGGGAGATCCAAATAGTGGGGTTCAGACTAGAAGAGCCACCAGTGAGCAATGCTTAAACGTCACCTTCTTATCTTTAATTGAACCAAAGAAGATTGACGAGGCTATGGCAGACCCAAGCTGGGTGGAAGCTATGCAAGAAGAGCTCCTCCAGTTTGAAAGGAACAATGTTTGGGAGCTTGTTCCTTGTCCACCAGGGTTAAAGAAAGAACCCATTGGTACCAGATGGGTCTACCGAAACAAGATGGATGAAGATGGCCATGTTGTAAGAAACAAGGCCAGATTAGTTGCCCAGGGTTATTGTCAAGCAGAAGGCGTTGACTTTGATGAAACTTTTGCTTCAGTTGCAAGACTTGAAGCCATCAGAATATTTCTGGCTTATGCAGCCCATCTGCAGTTCAAGGTCTTCCAGATGGATGTCAAAAGTGCGTTCCTTAATGGAACATTGGAAGAAGAAGTTTATGTTAAGCAGACTCCAGGTTTCATCGATGAGAAGCATCCTCATTGGGTTTATAGACTGAACAAAGCTTTGTATGGTCTAAGACAAGCCCCAAGAGCCTGGTATGATACTTTAACTAAACATCTTCTAAAAAATGGCTTTCAAAGAGGTGCAATAGATAATACCTTATTTATCTTGAAAGAAAGAGGTAATATCTTATTGGAACAAATTTATGTTGATGACATTATATTTGGTTCAACTGATGATGCAATGTGTAAAAAGTTTTCTAAAATCATGTCATCTGAGTATGAGATGAGTTTAATGGGTGAATTAACATTTTTCTTAGGTCTTCAGATTAAGCAAACTGAAAATGGAATTTTCATAAACCAAGGAAAATATGTCAGAGATTTGTTAAGAAAATACAAATATGATTCAATCCCATCAAAAAACACACCTATTGCAGCACCATTAAATTTGGACTCTGACCAAACTGGCAAACCAGTGAACATAACTGACTATCGTGGTATGGTTGGTTCATTGATGTATTTAACTGCCAGTCGACCAGATATAATGTTTGCAACATGTTTATGTGCCAGGTTTCAGGCTAACCCTAAAGAATCACATTTGCACGCTGTAAAGCGTATCTTTAGATACCTGAAAGGGTGTCCTAATCTTGGTCTCAGGATTAGATCTAATGGGTTATTCAGATTCTGATCATGCAGGTTGTAAGATAGATAGAAAATCAACAACTGGTAGTTGTCATTACTTGGTCAATATTTGTGACACGTGATGGTACTCGAGTGTTTTAAACCACTTGGTATCGTCATCTGACGTGTTTAAAGTCATTTTGGTAAATAACAACTGTTTGTATTGGGAAAACAAAAAGTGAGTGGGCGCGTGGGTAAGATAAGCCGTCGTAGCATTTAATGCTGACATGGTAGCATTTAATGTTGACATGGCAAATTATGATTTTATTTCAGAATTCAAACTTATTTTTATAAAATATCTACAAAATTGATTTTGTTAATAAAATATAATGTTTGGTATTTCATCGGGATCTTGAATTCCTTATAAATACCCTTATTTACTCCGATCACATTTACTTCCTTTTACATTCTTTCATTTACTTCCCAATCATCTTGCTTCATTTCTCTCTCTGCTTCATAAATCAAGAACCCAAATTCCTAAATTTCAATTTCATTTTCCAATGGCTCCTAGATCATCCCGTTCAAGAGATGTAAATCTCTTGACTGTTCCATATGCTCCTTCACCAGATGTCAAACCGGCATCTGGTGCTCCTAGTAATGCTTCGGTCATCAAACTCAATCCTAATAATCCGATGACAAGCTTACAAGGATCTCAAGGGTCCAATACCCTTATTGGTAGAATCCAATTTTTTTTGAAGGATTCTCCATTAGGACCCTCATTCTCTCTAAACCCACGCAAGTTGTTTCACGACTACTTGTGTGAGTTTTGGTACACTGCCACTCCTTCTTCCGATTGTTCCTCCATCAGTTTTACATTAAAAGGTGGAACAATCCAGTGTACCTTGTCCGTTGATGTGTTGAGGGATGCCTTACACCTCAACTACTGGAGAGAGGGTAAATCTCCAGTCGTCTTACCCTCAAATGTTAATTTTCGCCAAGTCCTCCTTGAAATGGGACACAAGGAGTGCTTGGAGAATGGAGTTTTGAAGACGAAGGGTGCGATGACCATGAAGGGTCTTACACCTTCATGGAGGTACTTTTTCATCCACCTGGTGGAGAGTGTGGGTGGGAGTTCTGGTGGACTTGACCAGATTAACTCCTCACAAGCAGAGATGGCATACTGCTTGTGGAATGGATTTAGAGTAGACTTTGCGAATATCTTGTTCAGAAGCCAAGTACAAAAACTGAAGGGCACCAGGGGAGTTTGTATCCCCTTCTCAAGGTTTCTCTCTCTCTGTTTTAAACAAATTCTGGGCAATGAAGCATACTCAAGTACAGATTCACCGTACACTAGGCCAGATTTGTTGAGGAATTTAGACTCTCTGGTATCTGAAGCTGGAGAGGTCGAGATTCCAGATCGAATGCAACTGGCATTCGCTAAAACTGATGCACCAATTGAAGGTGAGTCAGAAAGACAATTGGGCGGGCCTCAAAATAATGAGGGACCCTCCAGTTCGTCTAATGTTATGGTTGAGGATAGAGCAACCATAACTGAAAGCAACTCCAATAACCTCTATTCCTGGTAAAGATACCTCGGTATCTGATCCTCCAACAGATGCACCCATCCAGGAACTGGGGAAGGTCATCTGGAGACTGACCTTTCTGGTCAGCCCTCAGTTACATTCATGGATCTGGACATGAATGTTAATGACGAGGAAATCCTTATAGAATCTTCGGATTCTGAAGGTACTTGTAAGTCCCAACTTGATAGATGGTACTACTGAAGACACCTCAATGTCGATGGTGGAGTTACTTTGCAATATATGCACTGAACTGGAGACGACCAGTTGCAGTGTGTATATACCAAGTTTTAGATAGATTACTTATTTAAATGACAATAAGTAAAGAACAATGTAATAATACAAATAACTTGTAAGATAACTTGATGAGACAATATGTATTTTTCAATGTGTAATTTATTTATTGATGTTAAATAAATTACAAGGTTGATGCGGAACCAAGATAATACAAGAATGTAAATATCTTAACAACCTATGAAATACAATTGATCTACACTCGGAATTTCTCAAGACAATCGAAACACTTAAAGTTGTGAAATGTTCCTTTTAGCGATTGAGAGAATATTGCACAAGTTCACCAAGAATATTGCAGGTTTGCAAAGTGAATTCTATCGAAGTGTATTCGAAGAAGTTGTTCGAGAGAACTTGTTCGATAGAAGTAGTATTCTTGGTTGTGCAATGACTTGTATTTATAGGCAAAGTTAACATTGGGATGTTAACTTTAGCCGTACAAATGTGGTTGAGAGCATTTAAGGAATAGCATTTAATTCCTTAAAAAGCAGTGTAAAGTCGCATGTTAAAGCAACTTTACATAACCACTTTTATGTACCTTTTATTACTTAAATAATAAGATAAGGCTTATTATCCGGGTAAAGGTACATAAAACATACAAGTCAATTCCTCGTAATCAGTGTAAAGCTTTGTAAGGGCTTTCCACTGATGGTCTCCAGTTTGTAACTGACTAGAATGCCAACTGGGCTTCGCTGCCATTGCCATTCTCTATCTTCCATTTGTTGTCTTCGACTTCAACTGGAATGATTCTTCAATTGGTCAGTTCTCAACTGGAGGAAGTCTTCAGTTGCGTTGACTGTACGGTGCAACTGGACTTCAATATATTTCTCGACAAATCATCTTGGTCACCAGTTTCACTGGTCTCCAGATGCAACTGGAGACTGGCAAGTGTAAACTGGTAACTGGACAGTTCCAGGTGAACTGGTCCTAACAAATTCCCCCTATTTGTCTAGAAATATAGTCTAAGTCTTTTTCTAGTTCTTGTATCTATACAATTGTGAACTATAGAGACTTGTTCGATTTAAATCTATCTAAATTTCTAAGGCATTTTTATAGATCAATAAATGCCTTAGGTTTTTTTTTTTTTTAGGTTTGTTAGATTTTAATCTATTATCTACCTTGTGGTTACAAACTGGTAACTTCATTTATACAAGGAAATGGAATTTATACAAGTTACAGAATGTAAATACAAATTACAAGTAGATAACTGAAGAAAGAACTTAATGAGATGCCCTTCACCAGTTCTTCTTCTCTTGGCAACTGAAGAGATAGGCTGAGAGTCTTCAGGGTCAATATTCAACTTTTGCTCAAGATTTTCTTTATGTTGAATTTTGCCCCTTAGAAAGTTTGCTCATGCTTTCTCAAACCTATTCTTTTGTGCCTTCGCATCCAGTACATTCACCATCTCCACCCATTCGCTGAACCCATATTGCATAGCACCAGGATTGTCAGTTTTAACCAGTGGCCCCCTGGTATAACTAACTTCGACTTGAAAAACTTTGGTGCCTGGCTTGATTGTTACATTTACACCATTAATAGTACCACTATGTCTTCTGGTTGACATGATCTGGGAGTAGTAGCTTCTAGCTTCAGATTCATTTGTAATTCTTATACTCCCAGCACCAGCAGCCAGTACAGCGGACTTGATGTCTTCATTTGAAACCTCGCCAGTTGGTTCAACAAATGTGCTAAGGTCAGCATCTCTAGACAGTGGTCTTCTTGGTTGTGGAATCCTTCTTGGTGGATTCAAAACCTTCTTCACAACCTTCTTAACATTTTCAATTCGTTTAACAATCCCACTGGCCCTATTCTCCTTGGCCTTCTCCACTGAAATATTCAAGCTTCTGGCATCGAATTCAGCTTCATCCTCAGGATAGTGTCTGTCCAGTTCTACATCCAGTATTTCTTTCAACTGGTCAACTATCCTGGGATCATTCTTAATCCTAACATACTCCTCCTTAGTGATACCCAAAAGATTGGCATCACTCATATCAAGTAACTTGATTTGTGTAAGATGTGCCCTGGCTTCAGCTTGGTTTCTTTGTTTCATTGTCTTTCTTTCTTTGATATCATTTCCAAGCCTGGCCAGTCTTCTGCTATCACTATCTGAAACTGGAGGAAGTACATCAGTATTACCAGTTTCAAGCATTACATCAGTGGCCGGCTGGGCAGATGCATCACCAGCTAAACCTTTTCCCTTATCCACAACAACATTCCCCCTATCACCAATATCACCAGATCCACCAACTCTTTCCTCACCAGCTTCAGTACTGGTAGCCACAATCAATTCTCTTCCAGATGGAGTCCTTCTAGGTGCAACTGGTGGAAGGACTGCACTTCTTTCCCCCTTGGCAGCATCTAGACCTGCCCGAATACCTTCCCATTCAGAGGGGTGAGATGGCAACCGGTCAAGAGGCTGCCATGACTGCATGTCCTTACACTCTTTGAAGATTCCACACATCATCCTGAAGGATCTCCATAAATGGTTCGTCTCCTTTGACTGAATCAAGACATTTGCACTAACTTGTTCTTGACCAGTTTTTAGTTCATTTAAAATTTTGGAGTCTTCATCCAAACCGGAGACAACCTTATCCTTTACTTCATCATCCTTCTTCTTCAGATTTTCTACTTCAGTTGTCAGTCTATCTAAAGATTGAGCATGTAGAGATACCTGGGTGTTCAAACTTTCAATGATGCCTCTCAACTGGTTGATCTCACTGGTGAGTGGGGCCAGATCAACCTGAGGAGTGGCCAGCTTGGTGATCTCAGATATCACCCTTTCAACCAATTGTGCTTCTCTAGCACCCAGCGTATCCTCTATTTTCTGACCAACCGAAGTCATCAACTGCTCTCCAAGTCCAGTTACATCTAGGCCAGGTTTTTCAATCAATTCCTTAACCTGCCTTTCAATCTCTTTCAAATCAACTTCTGAAGTTCTGACAGTATTTCCCTGCAAGTTGGAGATTGAACTGGTGACCTTGGAGTGAGTTAGGTCAAAGGCTTCCTTTAAAGTACCAGCAAGATTTTTGCAGCCAGTGACCAACTCATTTAGCTTTTTAAACACCAAGTCTTCATTAGATGAAAACTTGTTTATCCCCAGATCAACCACTTTGATGTTTGTTAGATGATCCTTGTGGTATCTGGAGAATGACTTGGTGTTTTTGTCAAGTGTCTTCTGAATCTCCTCCACCCTGGTTAGCAGGTTTTGGAGATCGGCTTGAAGTGAGACAACTTGACTGTCCAGTGACGAAGGAGAAGGTGTCACTGGACCAGCTGCAGTTACTACTGGAGCAACTGGAGGAGGCAAACTTAAGGAAGTCTCCCCAGTTGTCAAACCAGCAGTTGAAGATATAATAGGAGTGGTGGATGAAGAAAGGACTGGAAAATCAAAGTGTTGTTCATGCTGAGAATGCTTAGGTGTGAACAACGACGTCGGTGGGGGTGGCATTTCTCGAGCAAGTGAGAATTGCCCAGTTAGTAAAGGAGCGGTATATGTTTGGAAGGATATATCAGTAGGCACATTTTCTTGGGAGGGTGAAAGTGAAATTGATGCGTCTGGAAGGGAGACTAGAGATGAAGGGTCTTAAGCTTGTACAGAAGCATCAAGAATCTCCAAGTCTGTTTCAGTACCTTCAGAATCCGAAGATTCTATAAGGATTTCCTCGTCATTAACATTCATGTCTAGATCCATGAATGTAACTGAGGGCTGACCAGTTTCCTGGTCAGTCTCCAGATGACCTTCCCCAGTTTCCTGGATGGGTACATTTGTTGGAGGATCAGATACCGAAGTATCTTCACCAGGGATAGATGTGATTAGGGTTGCTTCAGTTATGGTTGCTCTATCCTCAACCACAACATTAGACGAACTGGAGGGTCCCTCATTATTTTGAGTCCCGCCCAGTTGCCTTTCTGACTCACCTTCAATAGGTGCATCAGTTGAAGCGAATGCCAGTTGCATTCGTTCAGGAATTTCGACCTCTCCAGCTTCAGATACTAGAGAGTCTAAATTCCTTAGCATATCTGGAGCAGTGTACGGTGAATCTGTACTATTATAAGCTTCTCTGCCCAGAATATGCTTAAAACAAAGAGAGAGGAACCTTGAAAAGGGGATACACACACCCCTTGTGCCCTTCAGCTTTTAGACCAGGCTTCTAAACAAAATATCTGCAAAGTCCACTCTCAATCCGTTCCACAAGCAGTAAGCCATTTCTGCTTGTGAGGAGTTAATCTGGTCAAGTCCACCAGAACTCCTACCCATGCTCTCCACCAGGTGGATGAAAAAATACCTCCATGAAGGTGTAAGGCCCTTCATGGTCATCGCACCTCTCGTTTTCAACACCCCATTGTCCAAGCACTCCTTGTGTCCCATTTCAAGAAGTACTTGACGAAAATTTATGTTTGGGGGTAAGACGACTGGAGATTCACCCTCTCTCCAGTAATTGAGACGTAAGGCATCCCTCAATACATCAGCGGTCAAGGTACACTGGATTGTTCCATCCTTTAATGTGAAACTGATGGAGGAACAATCAGAAGAAAGACTGGCAGTGTACCAGAACTCACACAAGTAGTTGTGAAACAACTTGCGTGGGTTAAGAGAGAATGAGGGTCCTATTGGAGAATCCTTCAAAAACTTTTGAATTCTACCAATAAGGGTATCGGACCCTTGAGATCCTCGTAAGCTTGCCATCGGATTATTTGGATTTAGTTTGATGACAGAGGCATTACTAGGAGCACCAGATGCCGGTTTGACATCTGGTGAAGGAGCATATGGAACAGTCAAGAGATTTACATCTCTTGAACGAGATGATCTAGGAGCCATAGGAAATTGAAATTGAAAATTTGGGATTTAGGGTTCTTGATTTGTGAAGCAGAGAGAAGAATGAAGCAATTTTGATGATTGGAAGTAAATGAAAGAATGTAGAAGAGAAATAAATGAGTTCGGAGTAAATAAGGGTATTTATAAGGGATTCAAGATCCCAATGAAATACCAAAAAATCATATTTTAATAAACAAAATCCCTTTTGAAGATATTTTCACAAAGTTGGTTTGAATTTTGAAATAAAATAATAATTTGCCATGTCAACATTAAATGCTACCATGTCAGCATTAAATGCTACGACGGCTTATCTTACCCATGCGCCCACTCACTTTTTGTTTTCCCAATACAAACAGTTGTCAAGTACTAAAATGGCTTGAAACACGTCAGATCACAATACCAAGTGGTTTAAAACACTCAAGTATCATCACGTGTCACAAATATTGACCAAGTATTTCTAACGTTATAAAAATAAGACAAGACTGAACCTGGTCACTGGAGGATCAGTCCAGTGCCAGTTTCCATCTGAAGAGTTCTCCAGTTGCATTTTCAAACAAAAACGAATTTTAGTCAGAAAATTATTTTGAGTCTTTCCCCCTAAAATGATGATCCAGAAATCAATTAGTGCCAAGATAGTATCACAAAGGCGTTCGATAGCCTGGCGAGCAAAGATTATCTGGACCTCCTCAACTGGAGAACTTCATCAGTGTCACTGACGCGTTCAATAACAAAGAAAGCTCCAGTTAAGGATTTAACATTCCCAGTTCGCTGATGAGATGTTTAAAGGTTTTCTCATCGAGAGGTTTTGTAAAAACATCAGCTAACTGTTTGTCAGTGGGGATGAAATGAATTTCAATATCTCCTTTCATAACATGATCTCGAATGAAATGATACCTGATGTCAATATGCTTTGTTTTGGAGTGCATCACTGGGTTGTGAGATATAGCAATTGCACTGATGTTGTCACAAAAGATTGGGGTCTTAGTATACTTTTGACCATAATCTAGTAACTGGTTCTTGATCCAGAGAATCTGGGCACAGCAACTGGCCGCAGAAATGTACTCTGCCTCAGCAGTGGACATAGAGACTGAAGTCTGCTTCTTGCTGGTCCAACTTACCAGTTTTCCTCCAAGGAAATGACAACCACCAGTTGTTGATTTTCTATCTATCTTACAACCTGCATGATCAGAATCTGAATAACCCATTAGATCTAATCCTGAGCCATTGGGGTACCAAAGACCAAGATTAGGACACCCTTTCAAGTATCTAAAGATTCGCTTTACAGTGTGCAAATGTGATTCTTTAGGGTTAGCCTGAAGCCTGGCGCATAAACATGTTGCAAACATTATATCTGGTCGACTGGCAGTTAAGTACATCAGTGAACCAACCATACCTCTATAGTCAGTTATGTTAACTGGTTTGCCAGTTGGGTCAGAGTCCAAATTCAATGGTGCTGCAATAGGTGTGTTTTTCGATAGGATTGAATCATATTTGTATTTTCGTAACAAATCTCTGACATATTTTCCTTGGTTTATGAAAATTCCATTTTCAGTTTGCTTAATTTGAAGACCTAAGAAAAATGTTAATTCACCCATTAAACTCATCTCATACTCAGATGACATGATTTTAGAAAACGTTTTACACATTGCATCATCAGTTGAACCAAAAATAATGTCATCAACATAAATTTGTACCAATAAGATATTACCTCTTTCTTTCAAGATAAACAAGGTATTATCTATTGCACCTCTTTGAAAGCCATTTTTAAGAAGATGTTTAGTTAGAGTATCATACCAGGCTCTTGGGGCTTGTCTTAGACCATACAATGCTTTGTTCAGTCTATAAACCCAATGAGGATGCTTCTCATCGATGAAACCTGGAGTCTGCTTAACATAAACTTCTTCTTCCAATGTTCCATTAAGGAACGCACTTTTGACATCCATCTGGAAGACCTTGAACTGCAGATGGGCTGCATAAGCCAAAAATATTCTTATGGCTTCAAGTCTTGCAACTGGAGCAAAAGTTTCATCAAAGTCAACGCCCTCTGCTTGTCAATAACCCTGGGCAACTAGTCTGGCCTTGTTTCTTACAACATGGCCATCTTCATCCATTTTATTTCGGTAGACCCATCTGGTACCAATAGGTTCTTTCTTTAACCCTGGTGGACAAGGAATAAGCTCCCAAACATTGTTCCTTTCAAACTGGAGGAGCTCTTCTTGCATAGCTTCCACCCAGCTTGGGTCTGCCATAGCCTCGTCAATCTTCTTTGGTTCAATTAAAGATAATAAGGTGACGTTTAAGCATTGCTCACTGGTGGCTCTTCTAGTCTGAACCCCACTAGTTGGATCTCCCACAATCTGTTCAATTGGATGTGCTCGAGTCCATCTAGTGTATTGACTAGGCTGGTGATCTACAATATCAGTGCAAGTCACCTGGCGATCTTCTTCAGTTGCAACAGCTTCTAGAGAAGGATCAGTCCAAATAACTTCTACATCCTCATCAGAGTCAATGAGGTCTCGATAGGCATCATGAAATTCCTCATTAGAAGGCATTTCATGAAGAACTGGAGAAGTAGGTGTCTGAACTGGTGCTGATATTGGAGTGTCACGTACATCAGATCCAATCACCAATTTTTGTGGTAAGTTGAAATTGATGGAGGGATAGAATGATGTGTCACTGGTGGTGTTCTTCTTCTTAACTGGTTCCAATTTGTTGTAACTGGAAACATCTTCTGGTGAAACAACTGACCGACGAACTTGGTCAGTTTCACCAAAGTTGATTGGAACGACTGGAGTAATATCAAGGCTTGGTCTCTTGTTGATTGCTTCAGTTGACTCATCGAATGTGACATGAATTGTCTCATGAACCTTTTAGAGTCTATAATTATAAACTCTAAAGGCCTTTCGAATATCTGAATAACCTAAAAATACCCCTTCATCAGCTTTTGCATCAAACTTTCCAAGCTGACTGGAATCGTTTAAGATATAAACTGGACAACCAAATACATGAAAGTATCCAATATTTGGTTTACGATTCCTGAGTACTTCATAGGCAGTCTTCTTATGTCTCTTGATGTAGACTGACCGGTTTTGGGTGTGACAAGCAGTTGCAACTGCCTCAGCCCAAAAACTGGTGGGAAGACCATATTCAGATAGCATACTTCTGGCTACTTCTATCAGTGTACGATTCTTTCTTTCCACAACTCCATTTTGCTCTGGAGAGTGAACTGATGAGAAGTTTTGAGAGATGCCAGTGTCATTGCAAATTGTTTCAAGTACCTTATTTTGGAATTCAGTACCATTATCACTTCGCAACTGACAAACTTTTCGAGTATACTTGAGCTCAATTCTTTTAATGAGAGAGATGATTTCAGCAGGTGCATCACTTTTGATCTGATGAATACCACCCAGCAGTATCTGGTGAATTCATCAACCACAACTAGAGTGTACTTCTTTCCAGCTCTGGTTTGAACATTCACTGGACCAAAGAGATCCATATGTAGCATGTGAAGAGGTTCAGTGATGCTAAAATTTTGCCTAGTTTTGAAACTAGCTCTTTTCTGCTTGCCCATCTCACACCCTGGACATGGTTTTTCTTTATTGAAAGAAATTTGAGGTATCCCATCAACCAGTTGTTTGCGAGACAACTTGTTGATATTCTTAAAATTAAGATGGGATAATCTTTTATGCCATAGCCAGTTGGTGTCCTCATCAGCTTTGGTATAGAAACATTGCTCTTTTGGAGCTGGTTCCATATCCATGATGTACACATTTCCTTTTCTTGGTGCAATCATCACCACTTTCCAATCCTTGTTAAATATGGTGCCTTGAGCAATATCGAACAACACTCTGAAGCCATCATCACAAAGTTGGCTGACACTGATCAGGTTGTATTTCAAACCATTCACAAATGCAACTCTTTTGAATTCGACTTGTCCATTATTGAGCACACCATATCCTTCAGTCTTTCCAGATTGATCGTTACCGAACGTCACTGTCGGTCCATCTTGGACAGTGAACTCTTCCAGTAGGGGCTTACATCCGGTCATAGTCCGGCCAGCAACGCTGTCCAGATACCAGATATTCTTCTTTCGATCGCCCTACACACACACAAAAATCATTAGTTCTTTTTGTGAACCCATCTTTTCTTGATGGGTTCGCTGGACTTCTCTACAGAAGTCACAGTAGATTGTTGTGGTGATGAACTGGAGGCTGCATCTGGAGCTTTTTCACCAGCTCCACTAGTGGTATTAGCCTTCTGCTCTGATACCACTTGTAAGTCCCAACTTGATAGATGGTACTACTGAAGACACCTCAATGTCGATGGTGGAGTTACTTTGCAATATATGCACTGAACTGGAGACGACCAGTTGCAGTGTGTATATACCAAGTTCTAGATAGATTACTTATTTAAATGACAATAAGTAAAGAACAATGCAATAATACAAATAACTTGTAAGATAACTTGATGAGACAATATGTATTTTTCAATGTGTAATTTATTTATTGATGTTAAATAAATTACAAGGTTGATGCGGAACCAAGATAATACAAGAATGTAAATATCCTAACAACCTATGAAATACAATTGATCTACACTCGGAATTTCTCAAGACAATCGAAACACTTAAAGTTGTGAAATGTTCCTTTTAGCGATTGAGAGAATATTGCACAAGTTCACCAAGAATATTGCAGGTTTGCAAAGTGAATTCTATCGAAGTGTATTCAAAGAAGTTGTTCGAGAGAACTTGTTCGATAGAAGTAGTATTCTTGGTTGTGCAATGACTTGTATTTATAGGCAAAGTTAACATTGGGATGTTAACTTTAGCCGTACAAATGTGGTTGAGAGCATTTAAGGAATATCATTTAATTCCTTAAAAAGCAGTGTAAAGTCGCATGTTAAAGCAACTTTACATAACCACCTTTATGTACCTTTTATTACTTAAATAATAAGATAAGGCTTATTATCCGGGTAAAGGTACATAAAGCATACAAGTCAATTCCTCGTAATCAGTGTAAAGCTTTGTAAGGTCTTTCCACTGATGGTCTCTAGTTTGTAACTGACTAGAATGCCAACTGGGCTTCGCTGCAATTGCCATTCTCTATCTTCCATTTGTTGTCTTCGACTTCAACTGGAATGATTCTTCAACTGGTCAGTTCTCAACTGGAGGAAGTCTTCAGTTGCGTTGACTGTACGGTGCAACTGGACTTCAATATATTTCTCGACAAATCATCTTGGTCACCAGTTTCACTGGTCTCCAGATGCAACTGGAGACTGGCAAGTGTAAACTGGTAACTGGACTGTTCCAGGTGAACTGGTCCTAACAGTATTGCTTCAGACTTGGAGATTTTTGATTCTGCTGTACCAGATCAAAACCCTTCATCTCAGTCTCGCTTCCAGATGCATCAATTTCACTTTCACCCTCCCAACAAAATGTGCCTACTAATATACCATTCCCAACTTATAACTATTCACCAACTGGGCTATTCTCACTTGTTTGAGAAATGCCCCCACCACCTCCAACGTTGTTCACACCTGAGCATTCTCAGCATGAACAACACATTGAACTTCCAGTCCTTTCTTCTACCACCACTCCTACTATTTCTTCAACTGCTGGTATGACAACTGGGGAGACTTCTCTAAGTTTGCCTCCTCCAGTTGCTCCAGTAGTAACTGCTGCTGGTCCAGTGACACCTTCTCCTTCGTCACTGGACAGTCAAGTTGTCTCTATTCAAGCCGATATCCAAAACCTTCTAACCAGGGTGGAGGATATTCAAAAGACAATTGACAAAAACACCAAGTCTTTCTCCAGATACCACAAGGATCACTTGACCAACATTAAAGTGGTTGATCTGGGGATTAACAAGTTTTCATCAAATGAAGACTTGGTGTTCAACAAGTTAAATGAGTTGGTCACTGGCTGCAACAATCTGGCAATATCTTTGAAGGAAGCCTTTGACCTTACTCAGTCCAAGGTTACAACCTCAATCTCCAACTTGCTGGGAAACACTGTTAGAACATCAGAAGTTGATTTGAAAGAGATTGAAATGCAGGTAAAGGAATTGATTGAAAAACCTGGCCTAAATGTAACTGAACTTGGAGAGCAGTTGATGACTTCAGTTGGTCAGAAGATAGAGGATACGCTGGGTGCTAGAGAACAACATTTGATTGAAAGGGTGATGTCTGAGATCACCAAGCTGGCCACTCCTCAGGTTGATCTGGCCCCACTCACTAGTGAGATCAACCAGTTGAGAGGCAGCATTGACAATTTGAACACCCAGGTATCTCTTCATGCTTAATCTTTGGATAAGCTGACAACTGAAGTAGAGAATTTGAAGAAGAAGGATGAAGAAGTGAAGGATAAGGTAGTTTCTGGTCTGGATGAAGACTCCAAGCTTTTAAATGAACTAAAAACTGGTCAAGAACAGGTTACAGCAAATGTTTTGACCCAGTCAAAGGAGACCAACCATCTGTGGAGGTCTTTTAGGATGATGTATGGAATTTTCAAGGAGTGCAAGGACATGCAAACATGGCAGCCTCTTGACCGGTTGCCATCTCACCCTTCTGAATGGGAAGTTATTAGGGCAGGTCTAGATGCTGCCAAGGGGGAAAGAAGTGCAGTCCTTGCACCAGTTGCACCTGAAAGAACTCCATCTGGAAGTCAAGCTGGTAGGGAAATGGTTGTAGCTGCCAGTACTGAAGCTGGTGAGCAAACTGGTGATATGGGTGATAGGGGGAATGTTGTTGTTGATAAGGGCAAAGGTTTAGCAGTTGATGTATCTGCCCAGCCGGCCACTGATGTGCCAATGCTAGAAACTGGCAATGCTGATATACTTCCTCCAGTTTCAGATAGTGATAGCAGAAGATTGGCTAGACTTGGTAATGATATTAAAGAAAGAAAGAAGATGAAACAAAGAAACTAAGCTGAAGCCAGAGCACATCTTGCACAGATTAAGTTGCTTGATATGAGTGATGCTCATCTTTTGGGTATCACTAAGGAGGAGTATGCCAGGATTAAGAATGATCCCAGGATAGTTGACCAGTTGAAAGAAATGCTTGATGTTGAACTGGACAGACACTATCCTGAGGATGAAGCTGAATTTGATGCCAAGAGTTTGAACATATCAGTGGA
This sequence comes from Erigeron breviscapus, assembly GCA_034093135.1. Lineage (NCBI taxonomy): Eukaryota > Viridiplantae > Streptophyta > Magnoliopsida > Asterales > Asteraceae > Erigeron > Erigeron breviscapus. Next base: position 19,972,938 of record CM067169.1, on the reverse strand, counting down.
GAAGGCAAAGGAGAATAGGGCCAGTGGGATTCTGAAAAGAATTGAACATGTTAAAAAGGTTGTGAAAAGGGTTTTGAATCCACCAAGAAGGATTTCTCAACCAAGAAGACCACTGACCAGAGATGTTGACCTTAGCATGTTTGTTGAACCAACTGGCGAGGTATCAAATGAAGACATCAAGTCCGCTGTACTGGCTGCTGGTGCTGGGAGTACTAAAATATCAAATGAATCTGAAGCTAGAAGCTATTACTCCCAGATCATGTCAACCAGAAGACATAGTGGGACTATCAATGGTGTTAATGTAACAATCAAGCCAGGCACCAAGTACTTTCATGTTGAAGTTAGTTATACCAGAGGGCCACTGGTTAAAACTGACAATCCTGGTGCAATGCAGTATGGGTTCAGTGAATGGGTGGAAATGGTGAATGTTTTGGATGCAAAGGCACAAAAGAATAGGTTTGAGAAAGCATGGGTGAACTTCTTAAGGGGCAAGATTCAACATAAAGAAAATCTGGAGCTAAAGTTGAATATTGATCCTGAAGACTCCCAGCCTATCTCTTCAGTGACCAAGAGAAGAAGAACTGGCGAAGGGCCATCTCATTAAGTTCTCTTTTCATTGTTATCTACTTGTATTTTATTTACATTCTGTAACTTGTATAAATTTTATTTCCTTGTATAAATGAAGTTACCAGTTTGTAAACACAAGGTAGATAATAGATTAGATCTAACAAACTTAAAAGAAAAACCCAAGGCATTTATTGATCTATAAAAATGCCTTAGAAAACTTAGATAGATTTAATCGAACAAGTCTCTCCAGTTCACACTTGTACAGATACAAGGACTGAAAAAGACTTGCCAATATTTCTAGACAAATAGGGGGAATTTGTTAGGACCAGTTTACTGGTAAACTGGCCAGTCTCCAGTTGCACCTGGAGACCCAGTGAAACTGGAGACCTAGAAGATTTGTCCAGAAATATATTGAAGTCCAGTTGCACCGTACAGTCAACGCAACTGAAGACTTCCTCCAGTTGAGAACTGACCAGTTGAAGAATCCTTCCAGTTGAAGTCGAAGACAACAAGTGGAAGATAGAGAATGACAATGGCAGCGAAGCCCAGTTGGCATTCTAGTCAGTTACAAACTGGAGACCATCAGTGGAAAGCTCTTACAAAGCTTTACACTAATTACGAGGAATTGACTTTTATGCTTTATGTGCTTTTACACGGATAATAAGATTTATCTTATTATTTAAGTAATAAAAGGTACATAAAGCTGGTTGAGTAAAGTTGCTTTATACTGCAACTTTACACTGCTTTTTAAGGAATTAAATGTTATTCCTTAAATGCTCTCAACCACATTTGTACAGCCAAAGTTAACATCCTAATGTTAACTTTGCCTATAAATACAAGTCATTGCACAACAAGAATATTACTTCTTCGAATACATTGCTCTGTGCCCTAACATTTCTCGTGATTAGAAACTTCGAAAAAGAAAAAGGTTACGAATGTCGCTCATCTCTTGAGACGACTGGAGATTAATCGTATGTAACCGTTGCGGGCTGTCAATCTTGCCCAGATCAATACTAAATAATGGGATGATTATAAGAATGGCAATACGGAGGTGTAAAATGAGCAAACGGCTCGTAACGTGAGTTACAATAAAATAGTGAGAGACGTTGGGATATCGATCGTTGGTGGCTATTCATTTCCATTGTTACTCTGCATACTTTCCTTTATCGTCTTCTACCCCAATTAAAGAATCGTTCAAATAGCTTCTCGCCCACTTTCATCCTTCTTTGGTTTGACGTTGGACACGCTTGCCGCTTCTTGAAAATATTGGCTTCATTTGTGACTGATCACATGTTAAGGGATTACCCCTTTAACAAAAGTGATACTAACTGGGGTGCTGAGTTGCACTAAAATTGAAAAGGTACATCTTCGTAGTATCTCATTTTAGGGTTTTCCAATGTCGTCTTTGTTGCTTTATAGCGTACGAGGGAATCATGAATTGTATGACGATAGTTCCATCTTGTTCCTCACACTCACCTTTGTTCTTCAATTTCGCCCTTATTTTTCCAAAGTCAACTCTTTCATTATTCACTAAGTCATATCGTTACCAATTTCTCTTGCTTTTTCCGATATTGGCTTTCAAATCGTTTTAAGGTACCTTTAATTACTTCTTTTTATGCTAGAAGGACCATTATCTATGACTCATCACCGACAAATCTCTTTTAACATCGCACATATAACCTATTCGGTTCCTTTGCTATACCTACGCATTCCTCATGATAGGATTTACACAATCCTTATGCTCTTAAGTAATCATATCACCACCATCATTTCAGGGTAAACACTTCGATGTCCTTATTCGTATGAACTTCTCCTTTAAAATAATCCTTCTTAGGTCCTCCTGACCTCTACAAAACTCTCAATTACTTTGCTCTCCTGAGCCTCATATCCATTTTCAGCTTTCTAAGCTAAGCTTCTTTTCAAATACAATAACCTAATGTCCTTAGAAATTATGATATAATATAATTTAGGGGAAACATCGGTTACTTTATCCTTTTCCCAACCATTCGGTTTTCTCCATTTTCCTTTCGTTTTCTTATGGGTCACCATACTCCTTACCGTTTCGTCACTCAAATCCATCTCTAACTAGAGTAATCGTTGTCTTGAACAGCACACAAGTAGTCGCTAGTCCTTGTAGTTATCTCAAGGGTACTTGTCAGATCATCGTGATACGGATCCTTTGATCCTAACTCATCACAAATGCGAATTATCCTTATCACCCTTCCGTTCAAATATTCCATAACTAGCTCTTCACGGAGTTTGTTAGTTGTCTGGAACTTAGTTCAGCGACCAACTTCCTTAATCATTGTGGTAGCATGTGCCTTGACTTCTAGCGTCGTATTCCCTTATTTGCTTTCACTACTAACTTAGCGATTTCATGTTGTTTTCCTTCTTCACTTTTCTTGGGCGCACTACTTCGTGGGTCGATGGCCCTTGACGGTTTACCATGTGTTGCAAAATTTCTCACCCAAGTTCATCTTGTTTTAGCTTACCTTCATTTGACTGTTGACCTGGAGGGGAAAACCATCACAGGTCATCATGCTTCCTCTACTTATCGACCATACTTCTCCTCTTTGGTAAAGCTAGCCTCCATCGGGTGTTGAGCGTATACCGCTTCCTCTTAGCTTGGTTCTTATGCTCTACTATTAGCTTGTCTTTCGATAGAGGTTTTCTAATTCGTATTCAAAGAATAACGCGTGAACCGTCATAAAGATAAACGCCACCAGAACTACATCTTGTAGACGGCGTCAATGCCTTCACTTTACTATTTGTGTCAAATGATGTTTCTTTACTCTATCTTCTACTCCACATCACCTTCAATGATGCTAGTGAATAACTCTTCTTGAAAGATAAAGTATAATCTTACTCTTCATACTCCTTGTTCGAGTATCTTCCTCGTTGCGATTACCCCCTTAACATTTTTCCTCTAGAAAAATGTGAGGGATCTCCTGCTCTTCACTTCATCTCGCCTTCCTTGACGAACTTCAACTCATCAATTTCCTTATTCCTTCGTGTAACAAATCTCCATCTACACACTTGTTTCGAAAAAGAAAGGATAGCTCGGAATCCTTTTTGTTACTCTTTAATCATGAGGGTTACTCGACACATCCTAATAACTTATTGCCCTTAATTAGTTTTCTTCTTCCAATTACCTTCATTTTCCAGCATTGCTCATTCCAAACTTTCACATTGCAATATTACAAACTTTCACATTGCACATTCAACTTTCACATTGCACATTCCAAACTTTCACATTGATATTTCAAACTTTCACATTGCACATTACAACTTTCACATTGCACATTACAACTTTCACATTGCACACTATAAGCTTTCACATTGCACATTCCAAACTTTCACATTGATATTTCAAACTTTCACATTGAATTCAAACTTTCACATTGCACATTAAACTTTCACATTGCACACTATAACTTTCACATTGCACATTAACTTTCACATTGCACATATAAGCTTTCACATTGCACACATAAGCTTTCACATTGCAATCATAATTTCACTGCACATTCCATAACTTTCACATTGCACATTCCAAACTTTCACATTGATATTTCAAACTTTCACATTGACATTCAAACTTTCACATTGATATTTCAAACTTTCACATTGCACATTACAACTTTCACATTGCTATTTCAAACTTTCACATTGCACATTCAACTTTCACATTGCACACTATAAGCTTTCACATTGCACATTCCAAACTTTCACATTGATATTTCAAACTTTCACATTGCACATTAAGCTTTCACATTGCACATATAACTTTCACATTGCACATTAAGCTTTCACATTGCACACTATAAGCTTTCACATTGCACATTACAACTTTCACATTGATATTTCAAACTTTCACATTCACATTACAACTTTCACATTGCACATTACAACTTTCACATTGCACACTATAAGCTTTCACATTGCACATTCCAAACTTTCACATTGCACATTACAACTTTCACATTGCACATTACAACTTTCACATTGCACATTTCAAACTTTCACATTGCACACTATAAGCTTTCACATTGCACATTACAACTTTCACATTGCACATTACAACTTTCACATTGATATAAACTTTCAATGACGTCAATATATGTCGCACCGACTTAGATAATATAGATAGATGTTCGCGTATACGTGTTAGAATAGAAATATCGCACCAAATTTCAGGGCTACAATCCTCAGAACATGTCGTCTAGATATATATATATCGGAATGTGTTCTACCAGTGTCGTCGAATCGTAATTTAGCTTTAATACCACTCGCCCTTCATAAGTCTCCAACTTCATCCGACGTCTCCATATGTTTCGATCGAATACAAAGGTTATGCGTAGTATCTAAGAGGATAGAGTCGCGTCATATCTTGGGACTACAATTCTTAGAGTATGTCATCCAATGTTCATGAGAAGATGCTCCACCGATGATATCGCGTTGTCGTATGTCCATAATGAATAGTGGTGTCATAAGAAATAGGATGTGGGATAATTTCAAAAGAGCACGAGTGAACGAATATTGGATTGGAGGGGTACTTAATGGCAACTTTCATACTTAGAAAATATCTAATTCATAGTGAATTTCTCAGGGACAATCACTAGTTCTCAAGCGGTCAAATCTCATTACGCCATCTCTATCTCAGTAGTAAGGACTAACAACCTTATCATAATATTTAGCAAGTACTAGTTCTCAAATAGCTCAACCTCAGGGCGCAATAACTATTTTAGTAGTAAGGCATGACTACCTAACCATCGCAATATCCACGCGCTAGTTTCAAATAGCTCAAACTTAGAGAGTAAAGGCTCTTATATCTATGTCGTCCATGAAATTTCATATCAATTCGTCATGCTCATATTCTCTTTCAAATCAATCATAAATAATCAATCTCATTACCCAATAATCTACACAAGTCATATTCAAAAATGATTTCTTGCCTCATAGTAATCATATTATTTTAAAGTGCATATGCTACTCAAAGTTCAACATAAGTCATAAAGCTTTTACGCATGCATTTCTCCCATAATTTCCACATTGCACATTCCAAACTTTCACATTGATATTTCAAACTTTCACATTGCACATTACAACTTTCACATTGCACACTATAAGCTTTCACATTGCAATCAAATCATGCCCAAATTCACATGTTATAGCATAGAGTAGCATGTATCAACGAATATCTTTCAATCTTATATTCATTTCACTTCTAATGTGAAAAAGGGGAATCCTACTATACTAGCATAATCCTTAAGTAAAGCAAGTCTCGGATAGTTATATATATGCTTAGGTGAATGTCTAAATGCAACAAGTATTCATATAAAAATGGATTTATTGAAGATTTTTTTTTTTTTTTTGAAAAGGAATCCTTTTGAACATAAGTTCAAGTAGCCGTTTGAGTTTTACATGGTCCTCTCATAATTAAATGTAGATTCATGACTCTACGTTTAATTATGGTCCTACCATGTAAAGCTCAAACTAATCCGCTTAACCTTATGCTCGACTCGACTATAAAATTCGTTTTGAAAAGTGGCTATAGTTTTGGAATTCCCAGAGGAACCCCAATGTTCTCTATAACCTTAGGCTCTGATACCATTTTCTGTAACACCCCAACTAAGGCGGAACAATGGGATGTACAGAAAGTCGAGTATTCAAAACAAAGGATAATAGATAAACACTCACCATAGCTTTAATTAATAAAAGAATTTTACAAATGCACAAGCATGTGAACCAATCCCCAAGTACAATGCGTCCACCGCACTTGGATATTAAGTCCACGAGATAATTAACAAATACGTGAAACGATATTCTACAATGATCAAGGCGGATTCCATTGCCCATCACAAGGTTTGATCTTTGACTCCAAAGTGCAATGCAAACAATCATGGTGCATACATTTCCTCAAGGCTAATGCTAAATCCTGAAAAGCATGAAGAAAAAGTGTCAACTACGAAAACGTAGTTGGTGAGTGCATAGGTTTGCAAGTAAACCTCGTTACATATCCATTTCCAAACAAACTTAGAAAATATATTATTTCATGTCAATTCACCCAAACCACATGACCGACAAAAATTCCCATATCAAACCATCAAGTTTTCAAAATACCATAACGTCATTTCAAAGAGTTGAGGAATCCATGGTAAATTATAAAGTTCTCATTTGTCACATTTATCGTGAGAGAAAAATATATCGATCAATTAATCATTCATCATACCAAAACCATTCGGTCATCAATACTTCAATATCGCCAATTTCAACAATTTTCGAGATTCCATATAAGGTCCAATACCCAAACCGTATGTTCAATCCATAATATCCAACCATAAGTAATAATCAATAATATTTAGCCAAAGGCATAATTCGATGAGTTTGTCTTGAGCCACTACTAAGACCCTTTCACGTCCAAATAATAATAATGATGATATGTCCCGAAGATATGATAACAGTAGCACATGCTGTCAATCACGTGCAATAATAATAATGAATGGGTCGTGCCATGGAGACGACCAATAATATATAAAGTGGATTAAAGCACCCCATGACCGACACCGTTGAAGGCGGCCACGTAGGCGGCCAATCAACCTGTCGCCACTGATGTGAGTGAGGGGACGAATCCTAGTTGCGCAACCCTCTAACTACAGGCCTTAATGAGTTAATAGTAGTGTACAGGGGACCACCGTTTGAAAGTACTCAAGCTCATCATATAACATATAACACGTTGAACATACAATATAATTCCCATATCATTATCATTATTTCAAAGAATCATTTCATAAGAGAAAGTCATTTTAATTAATCATGCTTTTCACCCCGCAAGTAAAACATATAAAAGAGTTTGAAAGGGGCTATGACTCACCTTGATATGACGCACATCGTAACCACTTATCCAAAATGGGTACTTCCCATCTATTTCTTCCTTGATCATATATTCCATCATGGTCCTCAACCACATTTCAAAGCCAAGACTATCCCTACGAGAGGACTAATATACGTAAGTTCCTATCTTAAGCCATCACTTAGAAATGTCACTTTCATTATGTTGTCATCAATTATGGGATCCAAGTGTATTGCTAGTATTCGCATCTTTTTGGTTGTAAAGATTGATGGTGCAAAAGGTCACTTTCATTATATATGTAGTTATAAGTGGTTAGAATTTCGGTAACTTGCCTTCATTTGTGGTTTCGTTTGGCATCTTTGGTTATCATATGAGAATGCCATATTAAGTTATATTATCCTTATTCATCATTTGATGTGTAACCGAGTTTAGCACGAATTAACATTTGTGATATCAATTTATAGTTTGGTTAACGTAATTACTTATGTCCATTCCACTTAATTATCTTTTGTGTTACCTTGATTTCGCTTATCTTTCAAACTCACATACTTCTCGATATATCTTATGATTATCCGGGTTTATGAAATTCGTTTAAGTGTTATGGGCCATTACCAAATTGGGCCTAAGTGTTATGGGCTTTTAGGTGACTTGGGCTTAATTTAGTTATTGGGCTTAACCTTATTTGGGTTATGTGCTTAATGGGTCATATTGGTTATTGGGCTACATGGTTTATTAGGCCCAGTGGGCCTACTGATTTATGGTTCAAATGGGTTTATTATTTGGGTCGGGTTAGCCCATTATGGTCCTTAGTGTATCTTTTAGCCCATTACACAAATTATTGGTTTACTTCAGAATTTTCTGTTTTTACTTCACATTTTTGTGAAATGTTGGCTACTGTTTTGGGGTTAAACCGAATTATTTGGACCCTCCTGATTTTTATACAATAACCTATATGTGTCCACTTATTTTGTGAATTTTGTCTTAATTTATAAAGAATGTTTACTACCTCTAAATATTTTTCCAAGTGGAAGTGGTCAAAACAGTCACTGTTTTGCATACTCGAAAGTTTATAAACGTTCTTTGGGTTTTGCTCTTAATAAAAATTCCATGATTTTATTTTAAGTTTAGGACACATTGGACTTACTTTCCACCAAGTATGGCCTCCTGGAACCTTATGGATTAGGAGATAAAAATTGTTAAAGTTGATAAAATATTCAGACAAAAATGCAGTTTTGACCAGTTTTAGTAGAAAAATTATATCTTTTGTTTGGTTCAGTATTTTTGAGTGATTCCAGTTGGTGGTTAAATTTAACTCGTTTATCTACAACTTTTATTTTGAAATGTTTTCTTGAAACGGCCCTCACATGGTCAGTTTATCCGTTCCAAGACAGAAGATTATTTCTGTCAGAATGTTTCTTGAAACGGCCCTCACATGCTCAGTTTATCCGTTCCAAGACAGAAGATTATTTCTGTCAGAATGTTCTTGATTATATCAACTCACCAATGACCATTCTTGCTTAATTAACACTTGAGTTTATCATTTACAAGATTAATACTTTATTTTGTAGCTCTTAACATCAAATTTACAGATTATTATCAATTTCAAAATCATCAATCATCATCCAAAGATCCTTCTCACATCCAAATTCAAAATCAACATAAACTAGTATAAATCTAAGCATGCATGTTTAGATCTAACCATTACACATACAAACAAGCTATAATCTTTTATATCCTTTTTGAAAACTCTTTTTTATTGAAAAATCACAAATTATAATCTCATAATATTCATCAAAAAATCAGATTTAATCAAATCCTTAAACCCATTTAGCAACAAATCTTACAACTACTAACTCTTGGGTCTTGTTCTTGTTGAATCATTGAATCCTTTCTCTAGATCTTTACATGCATGAACATGTGAGATAAGGATCTATCAACCTTGCCCTCATTGAGTTTAAATCAAGAAGAAAATCAAAGAAAAACATGATTTTTGATAAAGATCTTTTAATATATACAAAAACAAGATAGATTAAACAAAGAGATGGAGATTTATACCCTTCTTGAACTCGGTTTTGAAGATGGTTTTTTTGGCAGAAATTTCGTGACTTTTAGGGCCTCAAATAACCCTTAATCTTGTCTTGAAACAACCCTTAAATGTATCTTGAATCAACCCTTGTTTAATCCTATATAAACCCTTATTATTGATTTTGTTTAGATTTGATTTTTCTCTTGCCTTTCTTTGTTTGTTTGAGCCGTAAATCTCAAAGAAAAAGAGGAAGAAGAAGAGTTTTGAGAGTGAGAGAGAGAGAAGTGTGTGTATGGGAAGTGTAAATGAAATTATGGTGGAGTGAAAGGTTGAGTATAAGGTTGGTTTTAATTTTCTTGGAGAGAAAAAGAGTTAAATGAATTTTGATTGGGTGTGGGGTGTTGGGAAGAGAGGGAGGCCGGTTTTTGGTTAAGGAAAAAGGGGAGGGATTTCAAATTTTTGATGTATATTAAGTGTATGTGTAAGTATATTTAGCGTAGGTTCATGCATGAAAGTTTATTTACTAGTTATTTAGTTGTTTTCAAAACATATTGTCTAAGTATATATATATATAGCCGTATGTATGTATATGTTTGTATTTTTGTTTTGTCACCTAACTCATTGTATGTACATTTTGTATTTGTATTTGACATATATATACTTATTATTATCATTCAAGCACTTTTATGTGCACGTTGGTTTATACATATATTTTTGAGATGGTCATTTTATTTCCAAGTCCATTTATACTCCAATTGGCTTGGTGATTAAATTGTTGAACATTTTGTAAGATTTATTTATTTTGACACAAGTTGTGAGTCTTACATTATTATTTATATAACTTAGCTTCTCGAAATAAAGTTTTTGGTTTATTGACATTTCACCAAGTTCGGTTAGAACTAATTATAGTATGAGATTGTCTCGAATGATTATTGTTATTGTTTATGGCATTTCTAAGGCAACTAGCTATCTTTGGGCATTCTATTGAACTAGAGGGCAAGTATCACAATGCCTTAATGTCTAGAAGGCAAATTCTCTTAGGAAACCTCTAGGGATAGATATCTAAATAAATCCAAGTAAATTGTCCTAGTCGGATTTTGAGGGTTGTCACAGTAATGTAGTCACCTAAACTAAATGATGCAGTTTCGAGCTCGTAAAACTTTAATGCAGGAAAGTGTTAAGCTTAATTCGTACTTGCCCTAGCCCGGCTAAGTGCGTTGACGTAGGTTGCTTGGGTGGCTCCTTGCAACATGGTCATTGAGATGCAGTTGAGTAATACGAGGGGTCTGACCCGCCCTCATTTGTCTTGTACATACGGATTACTCGGGGATTGGCTTGCCATTCCTTAACGACGTTTGATGTGCAACTGAATGGTTGTCATCTAGTCGGGTGTAACTTATGTTGCACATTGACGCAGTTAAAATGTAGTAAAGCAGTTAAAACGTAGTAAAGCAGTTAATGTAGAAAGCAGTTATGTGGTTATATGTGTGAAATGAAGTAAAGCAGGATAAGCACATTTAGGGTTGTTCATCCTATTATGAAGTATTGTGTGTTTGATGTGTGTTGTGCCTTAATGAAGTACTTAAATCCATAATGTTTGAAATGGACAAATGTTTTATAACTTGAGTGTTATCTTACTTAGCTAATTCGTTAGCTAACACTTGTCTTTTGAAATGTGTTGCTCCCTCAGGTTTAGCGTAGCTGAGGTAGTTGATGAAGATGAGCGAGGAATGGGTAGATAGCTTGATGAAGTCCTTAGCTACCCATAAACGCCTAACTTTTATAGACATTTGTTTATGTTTGTCTTTAATGGAGTTGGATTATTATGTAGTCGGTTGTTTTGTGTTGGGCAGCCGACGGGTTTTTATTAAACTTGTTTTGATGATGCGATTAGTAACACCATTGAATAAGTAAACCAAACAGATTTTAATTGGTTTGGACTTTTAATGTTTCTTTCGCTTTATTTTGACGCCGTTAGGCGAAAAATTTGGAAACCCGTATTTTTAAATGAAGGGTGTTACATACTTTTATGATAATGAGACAGAGTTGGAAAAAAGACTCCAATGGCCAAATCTTAACAGAAACATAGTTCAGATTTTGACACGTGTGCTCTCTACAAACCCATATGTAAAGACCTTTCGTCAGCTTGGACAACTTGGTCCTCTAGACCAATATCGAGTCACATTGAATGCATCAGTGGAACTTGACCAACGAGTCTACAATAAGCCCACCACTTCTGAGGTTTGAATACCATTTCTTACTTTCTAAAATTGAGATATCATATATGTATCTCACATATCATATTATCCAACCTAATTCATCAATTTTATAGGTTGCTGGTATATGGGTAGAAGGTAATGACAACTCACTTCATACAAGCGAAGTATTGTGGTTTACGGGAGGTCCGAATATAGTCGAACCATTCAACCTTACTTTGCTTGTTATGATCCATTGGCTTATCCTATGTTCTTTCCGAATGCTGAGCCTGGGTGGCATTCAAGAATACCACGGCATGGGGTGTCCATCAATGACATTCTTAATGATGAAGACAACTTCGAGAATGATGAAGAAGGTATATCTTATTGCTATAATATCTTTTATATTTTAATCAAAAGATACATATTGCCTAAATTTGTATAAATATCTATTATATAGGGGGAATACAAGAGGCAAAAGGAATATCGTAAGTATGCGTGAGTATTACTGTTACAAGTTCCAGATCCGTCCAACTGAGAACTTGTTGTTGTTGGGTGGTAGATTGCTACAACAGTTCGCGGTAGATATTTACATAAAGATTGAGACTTCACGATTACTTTTCTGTGAACTAAACTACACAAAGATAAGAGCCGAGTTGTACCAAGGTATTGTTGATTGTGTCAATGCTAGTGAGCTCCAACCCGGTAGAGTTGGACAACGAGTTGTGTTACCTGCATCTTTTATTGGGGGACCACGTGACATGCGAAGAAGGTTTTTGGATGCCATGACATTAGTTCAAGATGATGGAAAGCCCGACATATTTCTTACTATGACTTGCAATCCAAACTGGCCTGAAATTACTGAAGAATTAAAACCGAGTCAAAGTGCACAAGATCGCCCAGACCTTGTAACCAGGGTGTTCCGTTCAAAGTTAGAGGATCTTAAAGACCAACTACTTGAAAAGAATATTCTCGGCAAAGTAGGGCCATACATTTATGTCATCGAATTTCAAAAGCGTGGTTTGCCACATGCCCATTTCCTTCTTATAATGAAACGAGCATACAAGATGACCAATCCAGACCATTATGACAAAATGGTGTGTGCTGAAATCCCAGACCCTACAAAGTACCCGAAATTGCACCAGGTGGTTGTAAAACACATGATTCATGGACCTTGTGGCTCTTTACGAGATACCAGTCCATGTATGCAGGGTGAGCCAAAAAAATGTCGTTGGAATTATCCTAGGCAATTCAACGAAAAGACGTCCCAAGGAGAGGACTCATATCCATTGTACCGCAGAAGAAAAAATGGAATCCAGGTGAATGTACGAGGAAAAACCTTGGATAACAGATGGGTGGTTCCTTATAACCCCAAGTTGCTCATGATGTTCAATTGTCACATTAATCTCGAGATTTGTTCAAGTATCAAATCCGTAAAATATGTTTTCAAATACGTTTACAAGGGTCATGACAAACAAGTTGTCCATATTGATCCAGATGGAGAAAACCAGGTTGTAAACGAGATAAAGAGATTTCAAGATGCACGCTACGTGTCACCTCCCGAGGCAATGTGGCGAATCTTTAGCTTTCCTCTTTCTAAAATTCACCTTGTGTCATTGCATTGCAGGTTCGTTTCCTATATAAACAAATCAGTAGATATACATATAATGAATCTTTAGTTTTGCTATTTTGAAAATCTGCCTTTTCACATCTAAATTTGTACGTTACTACGTTAGTCTTCTAAATTTGTACTTGGCTGGTCAATTAACTATGTATCAAAGAAAAGAATTAGCTAAAAGAATAAGAAATCAAGAGCAGAACTGTATGAACGAATAAAGCAACCTAGAGATAAAAGTATATACAAGTTACAGCAACTTAGACTAGCTATACTTTCAGGCAAATTCAACTATCTAGAACATAATGTTCAAAATAGCACAAATTAGAGTTGACTTCCAGCAAGAACATCTCTTATATATGGAATATAATTTATTTCAGAAATAGGCTTTGCTTTATAGTCTAACAGATCATATAAATTATGCTGGTGCCTTTTGGGCTACAAGTTGCCGGTTGCTATTACTTTTACGACTTCTTTTTATTTAAGATTTGCTTCTGGCAGTCATTGTAGTAGGATGATAATTCATTATAGACTTTTAGACTTTTAGTACCTTTAAATCATTATAGCTTTTGGAAACATGACATCACTGACAGGAATGTAGTTTTAGGGGGGGGCAAATTAAGAATATGTATACACTCTCTAACCATGGAAGACCTCAAGTGTTGGAAAAAAACTAAAAATCTTTTTATCTCTTAGCCAGTGAAAAGGCTTCACTAAGTGATACCAAAAGCTTGACTCATTAAAATCTGCTTTCATTATTCTACCATAGACTTGTAGGAAGTTATACTACTTATCTAGATGTGGTGTATATGCTTCTGATTGTAAGAATTTTGATGATGAACTGCTATTAACGGGTCTACAAATATGATACGACATTACTTTTGACTTGTCATGCATATAGTCATATAAAGCTCACTGTATATGCACAATAGTAAGCAAAAAAAGTAGATGTATATGCAATGCATTTATCTTGATATATAGAGAATAAATAAATCAGCATCTTATGGAGAAATCAAACATCACCGGGGATTTCTTACATTTGATTTCTACCTAAAATCCACATGGAGTTGGTAATCTGCCCTTTTGTCATGCTGTTGCAGGTTCATCTCCCAAAACAACAAATGGTCAGATTTAAGGAGAATGAGGTAATGTCTAATATTCTTAAGGACAGAGACAAAAGATCAATGTTGACTTCATTTTTTGAGATGAATAAAGTAAATGAAGCTGCGAGAAGTTATTTGTACAAAGATTTTCCAAAATACTTCACGTGGGATGGGAGCACGCGTTACTGGAATCGTCGAATTAAACAAAAGATGAGAGGCCGGTTGGTTTCTGCTAACCCTGCTGAAGGAGAACGTTACTATTTACGAGTGCTTCTTTCGCATATTAGAGGCCCAACATGTTTTGATGATCTTTACACTGTCGATGGCATTTTGTACTCAACGTTTCGAAGAGCGGCTCTTGAGAGAGGGTTAATAGAGAATGATGATAGTTTATCAGATTGTCTTGCAGAAGCTTCTTTATATCAGTTCCCAAAATCTCTTAGAAGGCTATTTTCTACTATTCTTATTTTTTGTGAGCCTGGGGATGTACAAAAGTTATGGGATGATCACTATGACTCACTATCTGAGGATTATAGTCACGTTTGTGGAAGTGTCAACCGAGTTCAAAATATGGTCCTTACCGACATAAAAAGATTTCTAGAATCTATGGGTAAGAGTCTTGATGATTTTGATCTTCCACCGGTGACAACAGATATCAACCTTGAGTCTACAAATTATCGTGAAGTTCTCGAAGAGTGCTCCATACGTGTTGAAGAAGAAGACTTGCGTGCAAAAAGTTCTCTCAATTCTGAGCAAAAAGTTATTTTTGAGGAGATTATGAGGCATGTAGATGATGATTCCCCTGGTGTGTTCTTCATAGACGGTCCCGGTGGAACTGGAAAAACTTTTTTGTACAAAGTTTTGCTTGCCGAGCTTCGAAATCGTGGTTATATTGCACTTGCAACTGCTTCATCAGGTGCTGCAGCTAATAATCTTCCAGGTGGTAGAACAACCCACTCACGATTTAAAATTCCTCTAAATGTTGTTAACAACTCTTTTTGCAACATTAAAAAACAAAGTGGGGTTGCTCAACTAATACGAGATGCCAAAATTATTATATGGGATGAAGCATCAATGGCTAAAAGGCAAGCAGTAGAGGATGTTGATCGAACAATGTAAGACACTACAGGGGTTAGAATCCCATTTGGTGGAAAGGTAATGGTTTTGGGAGGTGACTTCAGGCAAGTGTTGCCCGTTGTGACCCGTGGCACCCGAGCACAAATTGTAGACTTAAGCTTAAGAATGTCACCTCTTTGGCCTGGAATAAAAAAGCTGCAGTTAACTATCAAGATGAGAGCACTTACTGATCCATGGTTTACGGATTTTTTGTTACGAGTTGGGGATGGAGTTGAAGAAGCCATCGAGGGAAACTTTATTCGCATACCCGATGATATGGTCATACCTTACACTAATGATGCTAAATCGAAAGATGATAATGCTAAATCCAAAAATGACTTAATCAATGCAATCTTTCCTTCATTGGAAACCGATGAGCATTCTTCTACTTATATAACTTCCAGAGCTATACAATCAACTAGAAATGAAAGTGTTGATGAGATTAACGATCAGTTGATAGATAGATTTCTTGGTGAGGAGAAAATTTACTACAACTTTGATGAAGCAGAAGATGACAAGAACAACTTCTATCCCATGGAATTCTTAAACTCACTTAATGTTAGTGGTTTGCCTCCTCACTTTTTGCGACTCAAAGTTGGATGTCCCATAATACTTTTACGGAATATTGATCCATCTAACGGATTATGTAATGGCACAAGATTGATATGCCGAAGTTTTCAAATGAATGTGATTGATGCAGAAATAGCCATTGGTCAACATGCTGGGAAAAGAATATTTTTGCCAAGAATCACTCTATGCCCATCAGATGACGACATGTTTCCATTCAAACTGAAAAGAAAACAGTTCCCTATTCGACTAAGCTTTGCTATGACAATCAATAAAGCTCAAGGTCAAACAATTCCAAATGTTGGTGTTTATTTGCCGGAATCGGTGTTTTCCCATGGGAAACTTTATTCGCATACCCGATGATATGGTCATACCTTACACTAATGATGCTAAATCGAAAGATGATAATGCTAAATCCAAAAATGACTTAATCAATGCAATCTTTCCTTCATTGGAAACCGATGAGCATTCTTCTACTTATATAACTTCCAGAGCTATACAATCAACTAGAAATGAAAGTGTTGATGAGATTAACGATCAGTTGATAGATAGATTTCTTGGTGAGGAGAAAATTTACTACAACTTTGATGAAGCAGAAGATGACAAGAACAACTTCCCTATTCGACTAAGCTTTGCTATGACAATCAATAAAGCTCAAGGTCAAACAATTCCAAATGTTGGTGTTTATTTGCCGGAATCGGTGTTTTCCCATGGGAAACTTTATGTGGCGTTATCAAGAGGGGTATCGCGTGAAAATACAAAGGTTTTGGTACATCCTTCCATAAAATTCAACAGAGATGGAGTTTACACGTCCAACGTGGTGTACCAAGAAGTTCTACGTGATGAATAAAGTCCAAGTGTATGTGCTTCCAACAACATTATAGTGTTGTAGTTGTCCAAACATAAATGTAACATTTTGTCTTCAAAGAGCCAATATTATGTAACGTATAATGTTAACGATAGTGGTTGGCCTTTAATCGGCGTTTAATAAGGTCGTAAACATTAATGTTGGGCAATCAACAATCCGAAGAATCTTAAATACATAATTTTGTTTTTATTACTTAATCACTTCGCACCAACTTTACAAAGTATTTCTAAGTTATTACCATTTTAACTTATACTTTATAACTTTATATGTAAAGTACATTTATTATTTAATTAATTTCTAAACTTAGTCCGTCCATCGTGAGTTACTCGTGAATAGCGAAAGGTCTAACATACATTGTCTTAACTGAGTCTATGTTATAGCGTCATCGATCCCTCATTATAAATCATTTTAAGGTAAATCCTATCATCCAAGAATCTAAGGGGAAAAACTCAATCAAATGTTAATAAAAACTGTAAATTAAAAGAAACTTGCAACTATTATAGGTGATCATGTTGGTTTATAATGTATGTTATAGACTTATAGGACAGGAAGAACATTTCACATGGAGCAAAGACTTATTTATCGGGCAAATGACTTAAAAAAACATATTGAAATGGAAAATTAAAATTTATTAAGAATGTATGTTGTGTTTTCATTTTTTTCTTTTTTAAATTAATGAGATTTATCTATATTTATTTTAAAGTACAAATTAGTTTTAATACTGTCTCAATGAAAAAATAAAAAGAAGTTAAAAAAATAATAACAACAACTCTAAAAGTTATAATAACAACTTATTACATACTAACATTAATACATCTTAATATATACTAAAAGACAACTGACCTAACTTTAATTGACCAATCACAACTCTCGATTTCTCAAAATTAATTAAATCAGCACATGTCTAAATTAATTTACACTTTTTGATTTCCTATCACCAATTTACACTTTTAAACCTTTTCCATAAAATAATAATTTTATTAAAATAAAATAGATAAAATATAAAACTTATGTTTATCCCAAATATCCAACTAATTAAATTAATAAAAAAATACCTAACCAAATTTGATTACAATTAGTCTTCATCTAGCTATAATTATAACTTATCAAATTATCAATGATTATATATAAAGAAAATAATATATCTAACAAATAACAGCTATATAATCTAAAACTTTCATGGAAAAAAAATACACAACAAAATATAACAACTATATAATCTAAAACTTTCATGAAAAAAGAAATACACAACAAAATCTAAAAAAAGTTTCTTTAATTGTATTATTAAGAAAACTGTTACAATAACAAGTCATGACATGATATTGATAGATGAACAATTTAAACGCCTTCATCAATGTTCCAGTATTACGTTATTTATATTTGAAGTTACAGGTTTGTTATTTCATATTTAAATTACATTGTTTATATTTGAATTCACTGGTTTATTCTTCCACAACTTTTATTGGATTACATATATTTAATTTATCTTTAATATGTCATAAAAAATCCGTGTATTTGACACGGGTCTAAATCTAGTTATATATTAAAAATCACTCTTTAAATTTCTCGATAGCAATGTATAGATTCTAATGCACTAAGTTAATTTTTACTGACATGTTGAAAAAGTTTAATCAACAAATAGAAAATTAAACTAGTCAGATTTGTCTGAATTGAAATTTACGAAGTCTTTATTTAAATTAAACATTTAGTGAAACTTTTTTTATTTATATAGAAGGAAAAGATGTGAATTTACAGTGGAATCAGAACCACATAAATTAGTGAAATTTAATTGATCGTATTGGTTCATAAAATTATACTATCAAGATTAGCATCTTTTGCTAACAAGTGTGGTATTTTGAGGACAAATAATACTTTTCTCTTCCTATATAAGGTAAACGGAAGTTAATAACCCTTCGTTTAATAAAGCTGTTCATTTTTATTCTAGAATTTTTTATAAAAACTGTTTCTTTTTTTTTTTAACAAAAAGGATTATCTTGGTCATAAAAACTTTTGACTTTAACTATTTGTGTATGTTATATAACATTTGATACAAAATTTAAGAATAGATTAAGTTTTAAGTTTACTTTCATTCGTATTTCATCAGCAAACATATATCAACATTCATATCAAAAATCTTAATTCTAGAAGTTGGGTGAATGATTCTTTTACTTATTATTGAATCGTCGACAATATATGTCATATCATAGACCTTGGAACTTTCCAGCTTTATAAATGTGTAAACAAGTAAGCTATTTTAATTTTGTATGAGACAATTTCTAAGTTTGCAACCAATTATGATTATATTGAGTATAATATGTTCTGAAACTATATAATATTGCATGTACAACACCATATGGGGGATTTAATATAACAGTAAGTTAATAATGCAGTATATGTTTAAACAGGAATATCAATTGAATATTTTATTAAACTTGGACACAAAATGCAATGTCAAACTTGAAAGTCGAAACAATTATCAGTTTATAAAACCATATATTGTATGTTCTCATTGATATTTTAAATCTAGAAGAGACTATAAAGTAAGATTTATTTTTTACTAGAAGTTGTAATATGGGACATATCACATATCTAACTGATGTAAACAATGAAATGTTCATATGTGCGTTTAAAGAGAATGACTAATTGATTGAGTGGTGTTCAGTATCATATCTACATTCAAATTTACTAACATCATCTTTATCTATATCTATATTTGGGCTAATCGAGTAAACACATATTCGATAGATATCAATTAAAAGAGATTATCAAACCAAAGACCAATATTTAAAAGGTTTATTTACTCATGGATTATTGTACTATATACAAGAATTTTCGGATGAGCCACTTGTACTAAGAAAGAAACAACACTAAGACCATATATCTCCAACGGTCACATCCTTCATAATCCTTGATAATTCTTAGTTAAACATTTGTTTCTTAACCGTTAAAATGAACACATACTTTGATATTTGTGGGCAAAAATCCATAACGGAGGATGTGTGTAAAGGAAACCCTTAGTTACGTTTGGTTCGTAGAATTTTTTCTAAGGAATTGGAATCTGTTAAAGGAATTATAATTAGATGGAATTGGAATTGGAATCTGAATGGATTGGAATTTGACAGAATTGAAATCTGAATGAATTATAATCCGTTTGTGTTTAGTTGACCGGAAATGAATAGAATTCATAATATTAAAATTATAATAATAACAATAAAAGTTAATAAATATATATTTTAATTAGTAATATTAATTTTTTTTACAAAATAAAAAAATTATATAAAATATTTAATTTTTTTATAAATAATAAGTTTTTATAGAATAATATAAAAGTTTTTATAAACTAAAGTTAGTTTTTTGCTCAGAAATATTTTTATTAAATAGTAATCAATTCTATAAATTTTTAACTATTTTTAAAACTAACTTTAGTGTAAGGTAGGCTAGAACTCGGTGTATTTTTGATCACATTACTTAAAACTCCGGGTTTTCGGGTTTTCTATGGGAAACATTCGGTCTACTTTCTTTTGGTGAACTAAAATCAGATCAAATTTATCTTGTATAGATTGGAAAGGTTGGTGCTCATTTGAATATTTACTTATTTTATTTTAGAACGTGACACTATTCTACTCCTACTTTTAAATTACACAATCATCAGAGATGAAAACCAAAACTATCGCAAATACCCTGTTAATCCACCCTACAAGTGTGAGAAGTGAGACCAGAACCCAAAATAAATTCTTCCAAAGTTAAAAACTTTATTAATGGGTCACCAACCCTATTAACTTGAATTTTGACTTATTGACGTGATATAATTATCCTTTGCTGCCATCTTGGTTTGGCTTAGCGAAATTATAGTTGTTAAAAAGAACTAAACTGATTCTAGATTATTGATCCCATCTGGGGTTTTTTTTCATAAAAAATAGATCTTTAATTACCAGTCAAAAAGTTTATTAGGCGTTTACAATAGTTCACTTTTCAACCAAAGAACATGAATTGTTTACCTTTTTATGACAGTGTTGTCATTATGATTTGTCTTATATAAAATTATAAATATAATAATATCGAGGAGCGTAAGCCCACCAGGCCAAAAAAGTCAAACCCCGACCAGATAGCATTAGCGGCGACGTCGCCGCTAATACTGCGGGCCCCCATGTCAGTAACGGCTAATCTGGCAGAATATTAGCGGGGCCCCCGTCAGTAACAGAGTATTAGCGGCGACGTCGCCGCTAATGCCCCTGGTCGGATTGACCTTTTCCTGGTCGTGTTACCCTATGCCAATAATATACAATAATCATACTATGCGGAAGTCAGACAACTTTTAGTTTTAGTTCGATATTCCCCGATTCAAATCATTTTGTATTGATGTTAGCAGACAGAAGCATGCAAATAAGCAAAATGCATGATGTTGTTTTCATTAGCATTACATTATTACATAGATATAAGAGAAAATTACATTTTTGGTCCCTCAAGTTGGCAAGATTTTCAGTTATTGTCCTTAAGTGAATTAATTACATAAAAAACCCTAAAGTTGGTCATCTTTTTCACTTTTCACTCCGCGACTAACAGCCGTCTAATAAGTCCGTTAAGTGAGGGACAGATTTGTCATTTCACCATGATCTCTTCTTCTTCTTCTTCTTCCACACTCAAACAAAAACCCAGAATTATCAAGTTTTCGTAACTTTTTCATAGATCTCGTCGTCGTTTTTCGTCAAATCAATTTGAAATTCATCAAGTTTTAATCACGGTCGAATTTTGATCATGATGATGGTTTCAATTTTTCGATCGGTTGATTTTTCTTGACGATTACACTTTTCCGGCGAATTCAATTTTTTCCAGCGAACTGTATTTCGGATTTCTTTTGGCTAGGGTTTCTGCGCGATTGAATTCTGTGTAACACCCCAAGCCGGAGCTCGAAATGTCACGGAAAACACATAGCACCCGGTGGAATTACAATAGAACAATCTAAATGCAAATATAGATTCGGTGAATCCAAAACATAGCAAAACAAGTAACAAAATACAACAGGAGCAAATAGCCATCAAAGTTAACATAATACATCCAAAGATGGCAAACGATCCTAAGTATAATGCAAAAGGAGGGTCAATGAATCCTTGATCCATGAGGTCCAAGTCCGGGTTAGACCGCAAGCAAGCAACTAAACACCACGTCCGGGGAGAACCTGGTTACCTGAAAAGTGTACTAAGCATAGTCAACACAAGGTTGGTGAGTTCGTAGTAATGGTTCGTAACGAACCAGCATCAATAATCACAATATAAGAATAGAGGCTAGACATGACTTACAGCGAGCCTCTAAGCAACACAATATCATCCAACAACAAGATTACACAAAGAAATGAGAGTGTAATGAGGATGCACAAATGATGTATGTATCAATGCAAGTGCCAAATGTATGAATAAGCAAACATGCTTATCCTAAGCGTGACCTTCAATCACGTATGCAACGATACCCTTCTGCCATCGCAATGGACAAGGTTGTATCTCAAAATCATCGAGATATATATGTCTATATACTCGGGGTCAGGTCTACATCCAAAATGGGTGCATACATCTATGCACCAGGATGCCGGCAATCCCCTGCCGAGGGTCCAACAATAATGTATGCAATGCTTACAACCAAATGTAAATGCATAATTCGAAACCAACAATCGATATACGATGAATATGAATCAATAATCAATATTCGCCAGTCCTGAGTCATCGATCAACAATTCGACAATCATAAACAAGTTAGTTTAGCACAATTAGGTCAAGTCACAAACCCTAAACGCCTTTCCAACTTAAACGAGTAGGAAACAAGACACATTCGACTCGACCTTTTTAGAAATGAGAAAGGATTCATACAAAAAGAGGGTTACCACTAGAAACTAGACTCTCTTACGATTCCAACGATAGGTCATACGACTTGTTTGGACTTACGGATCAAAAGTTACGACCTTTCAAACTAAAACAGTTTTTGCTGCACTGGAGGAAAGGTGCGGCGCACCATTGATGAGGTGCGGCGCACCAAGCCAGGTGCGGCGCACCAAAGAGGTGCGACGCACCATTGATGAGGTGCGGCGCACCAAAGAGGAGGTGCGGCGCACAAAGAGGGGTGCGGCGCACCATTGAGGAGGTGCGGCGCACCAAGAAGGTGCGGCGCACCAAAGAGGAAGTGCGGCGCACCAAAGAGAGTGCGGCGCACCAAAGAGGAGGTGCGGCGCACCAATTGAGGAGGTGCGGCGCACCAAGCCAAGTGCGGCGCACCAAAGAGGAAGTGCGGCGCACAAAACGATCGGCGCACCAAGAGGAGGTGCGGCGCACCAAAGAGGAGGTGCGGCGCACCAAAGAGGAGGTGCGGCGCACCAAAGAGGAGGTGCGGCGCACCAAAGAGGAGGTGCGGCGCACCAAAGAGGAGGTGCGGCGCACCAAAGAGGAGGTGCGGCGCACCAAAGAGGAGGTGCGGCGCACCAAAGAGGAGGTGCGGCGCACCAAGAGGAGGTGCGGCGCACCAAGAGGAGGTGCGGCGCACCATTGAGGGAGGTGCGGCGCACCAAGCCAAGTGCGGCGCACCAAAGAGGAAGTGCGGCGCACAAAACGAGTGCGGCGCACCAAAGAGGAGGTGCGGCGCACAAAGAGAGGTGCGGCGCACCAAAGAGGAGGTGCGGCGCACCAAAGAGGAGGTGCGGCGCACCAAAGAGAGGTGCGGCGCACCAAAGAGGAGGTGCGGCGCACAAAGAAGGTGCGGCGCACCATTGAGGGAGTGCGGCGCACCAAGCCAAGTGCGGCGCACCAAAGAGGAAGTGCGGCGCACCAAAGAGGAAGTGCGGCGCACAAAAGAGGTGCGGCGCACCAAAGAGGAGGTGCGGCGCACCAAAGAGAAGGTACGGCGCACCATGATGAGGTGCGGCGCACCAAGCCAGGTGCGGCGCACCAAGGAGGGTGTGCGACGCACAAAACGATCAGGGAACCCAGTCCAAGCCCTGGTGCGGCGCACCAAAGAGGAGGTGCGGCGCACAAATCAATCAGGGAATCGCGCACCAGAGGAGGTGCGGCGCACCAAAGAGGAGGTGCGGCGCACCAAAGAGGAGGTGCGGCGCACCAAAAGGGGTGCGGCGCACCAAAGAGGAGGTGCGGCGCACCAAAGAGGAGGTGCGGCGCACCAAAGAGGAGGTGCGGCGCACCAAGAGGGGTGCGGCGCACCAAAGAGGAGGTGCGGCGCACCAAGAAGTGCGGCGCACCAAAGAGGAAGGTGCGGCGCACAAAAGATGCGGCGCACCAAGAGGAGGTGCGGCGCACCAAGCCAAGTGCGGCGCACCAAAGAGGAAGTGCGGCGCACAAAGAGATCGGGCACCAAAGTCCAGAGGTGCGGCGCACCAAAGAGGAGGTGCGGCGCACCAAAGAGGAGGTGCGGCGCACCAAAGAGGAGGTGCGGCGCACCAAGAGGAGGTGCGGCGCACCAAAGAGGAGGTGCGGCGCACCAAAGAGGAGGTGCGGCGCACCAAAGAGGAGGTGCGGCGCACCAAAGAGGAGGTGCGGCGCACCAAAGAGGTGCGGCGCACCATTGAGGGAGGTGCGGCGCACCAAGCCAAGTGCGGCGCACCAAAGAGGAAGTGCGGCGCACAAAACGATCAGGGCACCAAGAGAGGTGCGGCGCACCAAAGAGGAGGTGCGGCGCACCAAAGAGGAGGTGCGGCGCACCAAGAGGAGGTGCGGCGCACCAAGAGGAGGTGCGGCGCACCAGAGGAGGTGCGGCGCACCAAAGAAGGTGCGGCGCACCAAAGAGGAAGTGCGGCGCACAAAACGAGTCGGCGCACCACAGTCCAGAGGTGCGGCGCACCAAAGAGGAGGTGCGGCGCACCAAATTGAGGGGTGCGGCGCACCAAGAGAGGTGCGGCGCACCAAAGAGGAGGTGCGGCGCACCAAAGAGAGGTGCGGCGCACCAAGAAAAGATGCGGCGCACCATTGAGGGAGTGCGGCGCACCAAGCCAAGTGCGGCGCACCAAAGAGGAAGTGCGGCGCACAAAACGATCAGGGAAACTAGTCCAGACTTTTGGTGCGGCGCACCAAAGAGGAGGTGCGGCGCACCAAGCCAGAGTGCGGCGCACCAAAGAGGAGTGCGGCGCACCAAAGAGAGGTGCGGCGCACAAAGGGAGTGCGGCGCACCAAAGAGGAGGTGCGGCGCACCTGCGCCCAGATCAGTTCCAAAACACTTCAAACACGAACCAAACTTAACCCAAACTCCATTTTTAGTCACCAAATCGACTAGTGATGTTTCAAGACTCATTTTGAAGCTTATACAAACATATTTCAACATAAATAAACATAACCCCTATCTTAGTTTCGATTCAAAACATCATAATCACATCCAAACCCTTCAAACCCTAATTAAACCCTAGTTTGACCCAAATCAAGATTTAAGCCGATTTAGGACTTGCAAACTTTCAAGATGACTAGAAATGCATAAACAAGCATAAGTAGGTACAAAAGGGATGAATTAGACTTACCGAAACTCCTCCTTGAGCTAGAACCCGAAATTAGGTCAAAATGGGTAAAATGCAAGAACTTGGCTTTTGATTCTTCAATATGACGAAAGTGAGATGAAGATGGCTATGATTTCTATGTTATAATCGATCCAACACTTACTTGATGCAAGAAATGGTGAAGAAATGAATTGAAATGGTTCCTTGCCTTTTTACTTAGAGGGAAAGAGAGAAAGTGAGATAGATAGAAAATGAAAGGGGGAAAAGAGTTAAGGGGGGAGAAATGGGTCTTGGGGGGCTGGTGGGTCATGGACTACCCACGGGCCGACCCGTTTCCCCCCTCAAGCCACAATACAACTAATTACACATTTAAACACCGACTACACATACAACGACCCGACCAACACGCATTGTCATTTAATTCACCCAACGACCCACTTATTTCATTAAACAAGATTGTTAGTCAAATTTCACATAAAGTCAATGGGTCAAAATTCACGGATGTTACATTATTCCCCCGTTAAATGAATTTCGTCCCGAAATTCAACAAAACCCTAATTATTATACAAATGCGGGTACTTAGACTTCATGTGATCCTCTCGCTCCCAAGTGAACTCGGCTCCACGTCTAGCATTCCATCTAACCTTCACAATGGTGTAGCGCTTCTTCTTGAGTCTCTTTTCTTGACGATCCAAAATCTCCACCGGCTCTTCAACAAAGTTCAAATTCGAATCAACCCTAATTTCATCCATAGGCACATGATGTGTAGGATCCGCCAAACACTTGCGCAAATTACAAATATGAAACACATCATGCACACCGCTAAGCTCTTGAGGCAATTCTAGCCGATAAGCAACCTTCCCAACCCGTTCAAGAATCTTGAAAGGACCAATATACCTTGGCGCAAGTTTTCCCCGCTTCACAAAACGTACAACACCCTTCCAAGGTGATACCTTCAAGAGTACATAATCACCAACTTCAAACTCCAACGGTCTTCGCCTCACATCGGCATACTTCTTTTGACGTTCACGGGCCAACTGCAACTTCTCCTTAATTTGAGATATTACCTTGGTTGTTTCAATCACGATTTCTGGCCCGATAAGTTGACTCTCTCCAATTTCCGCCCAAGCTAAAGGAGAACGACATACCCTACCATATAATGCTTTAAAGGGTGCCATTTGAATGGTAGCATGATAGCTATTGTTGTATGAAAATTCTACTAGCGGCAAATGGTCTTCCCAACTTCCACCAAAATCAATTGCACACGCCCTCAACATATCTCCAAGTGTTTGAATGGTTCTCTCGGTTTGCCCATCCGTTTGAGGGTGAAACGCCGTGCTCATGTCAAGTCGAGTTCCCATGGCTTTTTGAAAGGCTTCCCAAAATTTCGATTTGAAACGGGCATCTCTATCCGAAATGATAGAAATCGGCACTCCATGCTTAGATATTACTTCCTTGATGTACAAACGAGCTAAAGTGTCAAATTTATCGGTTTCACGAATGGCTAAAAAGTGAGCCGATTTCGTTAACCGATCTACTATCACCCAAATCGTGTCACGGCCGCTTCTTGTCTTCGGTAGTTTAGTAATGAAGTCCATTGAAATGTGCTCCCACTTCCATTCGGGCATCACCGGTTATACCAACAATCCGGGTGGCTTCTTGTGATCGGCCTTGACTTGTAAGCAAGTAAGGCACTCACTCACATACTTAGCCACGTCACGCTTCATGCCCGGCCACCAATACAATTCCTTCAAGTCAAAGTACATCTTATCCGACCCGGGATGGACCGAATAAGGTGATAAGTGAGCTTCATTCATAATAAGCGTTCTTAAGTTACCGAAGATAGGAACCCAAAGTCTTTCAACCATGTATAGCCCATTATCATTCTTTCGGTCAAATAGTTGTTCCATGCCATCTAGGTTTTCGTTTCCAAAGTTTTTCGGTAGGGTGGCTTGAATTTGGGCTTCAATGATTCGATCGCGAATGTTTGGCCCTACCGTGAGGCTCATAGCTCTAGCCCGTCTTGGTTTCACTCTCTCCTTTCGGCTCAAGGCATCAGCTACTACATTTGCCTTGCCCGGGTGATAACGGATGTCACAATCATAATCACTAAATAGCTCTAACCAACGCCTTTGCCTCATGTTCAATTCACTTTGGTTGAAGATGTGTTGGAGACTTTTGTGATCGGTATAAACCACACACTTGGTGCCATAAAGGTAATGCCTCCAACACTTCAAAGCAAACACAACCGCTCCCAATTCCAAATCATGAGTCGGGTAGTTCTTCTCATGCACCTTCAATTGACGAGAGGCATAAGCGATGACTTTACCCCTTTGCATAAGGACACAACCCAATCCTTGCCCCGAAGCATCACAATAAACCACAAAATCTTCTATCCCATCCGGAAGTGTCAAAATAGGAGCATCACATAGCATATCCTTAAGGGTTTGGAAGGCGTTCTCTTGTCTTTCGCCCCATTCAAAATTTCTCTCCTTTTGAGTCAAGAGGGTGAGTGGTTGTGCAATACGGGAGAAATTTTCGATAAATCTTCTATAGTAACCCGCCAATCCAAGGAATTGACGGATCTCGGATGGCGTTTCGGGTCTTCTCCAGTTCTTGACCGCTTCAATCTTGTTTGGGTCCACATGAATACCATCCTTGCTCACTACGTGACCAAGGAAGTGGACCTCTTCCAACCAAAACTCACACTTGGAAAATTTCGCATACAACTTCTCCTTCCTTAGTAATTCAAGCACTTCGCGCAAGTGCTTAACATGCTCCTCCTTTGTCTTCGAGTATACAAGTATGTCATCAATGAACACAATGACAGACTTGTCTAAGTATGGTTGACACACCCGGTTCATCAAGTCCATGAACACCGCCGGTGCATTGGTCAACCCAAAAGGCATCACGGTGAATTCAAAATGGCCATACCTTGTGCGAAAAGCCGTTTTGGGGATGTCATCTTCATGTACCCGGAGTTGATGATAACCCGAGCGAAGATCGATTTTTGAGAAGTGCTTAGCTCCTTGAAGTTGATCAAACAAGTCATCAATTCTAGGGAGAGGATATCGGTTCTTCACGGTGAGCTTGTTCAATTCCCGATAATCAATACACATTCTGAAGGATCCGTCTTTCTTTTTGACGAAGAGAACAGGAGCACCCCAAGGAGATTGACTAGGGCGAATGAAACCCTTCTCTTGGAGTTCCTTGAGTTGAGTTTGTAGCTCCTGCATTTCAGTTAAGGCTAGTCTATATGGAGCTTTTGCTATGGGCGCGGCTTCGGGAATAAGATTGATACGAAAATCAAGTTCACGGGGCGGAGGCAACCCCGGTAAGTCGTCCGGAAAAACATCGGGAAAATCACAAACGATAGGGACGGTCTTCAATTCTACCTTTGAGATGGTAGCACTAAAGACTTTAGAAGTTGAAGAATCGGAGGTTTCACCTTGAACCCTAAGGATTTTACCGTTAGCCAAAGGTATTTTAACAACCCTCTCGCCACAATCAATGGTTGCATTTACCGCCGTCAACCAATCCATACCCACTATAATATCAAAACTACCAATGTCAAGGGGCATAAGGTCAATGAAGAAGTCGACATCTTCTAACGTCAAGACACATTCCCGAAGTATTTGACTAATTCTAGTTAGTGACCCATTTACCATTTCAATGTCAAGCACATAGTTTAGAGCACACGGATGCACATCAATCAAAGGAACAAAGTTAGAAGACACGAGGCTAAAATCGGCCCCGGAATCAAATAGAACGGTGGCATAGAGACCATTAAGGAGAAAAGTACCTGCTACAACGTTGGGATCATTGCGGGCTTCATTTACATTGGCCGCAAAGGCTCGGCCGCGTGGTTGCACTTGGTGGCCTTGTTGTCCCCGGTTTTGATTAGGCCCGACCATTTGTAGTTGGTTGGGGTGGACGGCTACTTGCACTTGTTGCCCCACCCATCGAGGGCAATTATTACGGTAGTGGTCACGGCTACCACATTCAAAACATTCGCCTCTTCTTTGATTACCTTGAGGAGGAACGGCCCGAATAGGAGCCGCATTCATTGGGCCGGCTCTTGGAGCTCTACAATTCTTGGATGCGTGCCCAACTTGGTTGCAATTATAACATGCCCCACATGGAGTAGTGGCGGGATGGTGCCTGTTGCACCTCCCACAGAAAGGATGAGGCCCGGTATAAGGTCTCCTAGCCGGTTCTACCGCCGCCATCACCCTACCCCTATAAGCATTCTTGGGATCAAACCTTCCCGCTTTCTTTACCCCACTTGACTCACCCACTTCTTTCCTCTTGTTTGATGAGGATTTGCTCAAAACACCACTCCTCAATAAATCCTCAGTCACACTCCCGGCTTGGTTGACCGCATTAGCCAAAGAAGTAGGCATGTTGGAGTTTACATAAGATCGGACTTGAGGATTCAAGCCCAATACAAACTTCTGGATGGCCTGTGACTCGGTGCCCACCAAGTGAGGAATGAGGGTAGACAGTTCTTGAAATCGTCTCACATAGCCCTTGTAGTCGGCTCCCTCCATGTTTAGATTTGCGAATTCAATGGTTAGATTTTGTAGTTCATATGGAGGACAAAACTTTGCTTTTACTTTGTCTTTGAAGTCAATCCATTCCAAATTTTGAGTCCGCCCCAAAGTTATTTCCTGGTTCCACCAACTCAAGGCGTCATGCCTAAACATGCCGGATGCATAGGAAATCCGGTCATCATAGGTGCAATGACTCCTTTCTATCACCGCCTCTATCGCCTCAAACCACCTTATACATTCCGTGGGACCACCCTTCCCATCAAACTCCGGTGCCCCACAACTTTTAAAATCCTTAAATATACACCCTTGGCGGTATCCGCCATACTGATTATTCATGGGCATACCGATACCAACTCCCACCGGTCCCTCTTCTTCATCCTCTACGGCATGAGGTTGAGCATTTTCATTATTTTCGTTTTCTGGAGCTTCGTTGTCTTGAGCCACATTATTTTGCCCAAGACTTGCGGTGACTTGAGCAATGATGGTTGGCATGATGCCGGCGACTGTTTGAGCAATTACCTCAGCCAAGTTTGGCTCAGGAGCTCTACCACGACCCCTACCACGGCCCCTACCACGACCTCTACCGCGGCCCCTACCTCCTTGTATTTCCGGTTGAGCTTCCGGTTGAGGTTCTTCCTCTTCAGCCCTATAGTTCGTTCGGACTCTCCTTGGTCTCTCCATTTCTATAAAACAAGTGACACGTTGACCCGAGAGTTAGTCTCAAATGCTCACATGTTAGCCACACAAGTAGTCAATGCTCTCAAACCGATACTACATACTCATTTCATATCGTTAAGTTAAAGCAAGAGTGTTAGCATCATAAGGGATTTTTACATATCATAACATCAAGTAATCATGCTCATTACGTCATGCAATCAACAACTAACACGAATGATTCAAAGTATAATCCGAATTCGATATGCTCTCTAGTTATTGACCGGGTATGTATACAAGGTGTACCAACGGCTAACCTTCCACCTAATCAACTTCCATTAAGCATATCGGTTCCTTATCATACTTTAAGCCACACGTGCGCAATCCACGATGTCATGAACTTGCTATAATATCGGGTAACCATAAAAGAGTTGATCGGGTTCTTTTAGGGTTGCCACAATATTATACTAAGTTAATGGCATCCTTTCATTTTGCCCTAAATCAACACATTAATTCCAACAATTTACAACAACAACCCATGTCAACTACAATTCACATTCATCATATTGAATTCAAGTTTTCATACAGTAGGTCTTAACTACGAACTCACACGGGGATTCACATAATTCACATTGCACACGAATTCCTAACCATGCATGCTATATGAAGAGTTTTAACTTAAGCCGTAGTCTAGGTCAAACCGCCTAATTCTCTACGACCACGCATGGGCCACCATTCTGTAACACCCCAAGCCGAGGCTCGGAATATCACGGAAATCACATAGCACCAGGTGGGATTACAATAGAACCAACTAAATGCAAATAAGAATTCGGTGAATCCATTACAATGCAAAATAGACAACATAATACAACAGGAGCAAATAGCCATCAAAGTTAACAAAACCACATCCAAGGATGGCAAACGATCCTAAGTATAATGCAATCAGAAGGCCAATGAATCCTTGATCCATACAGTCCAAGTCCGGGTTCAATAGCAAGCTAAACAATTCAGTCAAACTCCATGCCTTGGAAGAACCTGGTTACCTGAAAAGTGTACTAAGCATAGTCAACACAAGGTTGGTGAGTTCGTAGTAATGGTTCGTAAAGAACCAACATCAATAATCGACATATAAGAATAAAGGCTAGACATGACTTACAGTGAGCCTCTACATAACACAACATCGCCCAACAACAAGATTACACAAAAGAAATGAGAGTGTAATGAGGATGCTCACATGTTAGCCACACAAGTAGTCAATGCTCTCAAACCGATACTACATACTCATTTCATATCGTTAAGTTAAAGCAAGAGTGTTAGCATCATAAGGGATTTTTACATATCATAACATCAAGTAATCATGCTCATTACGTCATGCAATCAACAACTAACACGAATGATTCAAAGTATAATCCGAATTCGATATGCTCTCTAGTTATTGACCGGGTATGTATACAAGGTGTACCAACGGCTAACCTTCCACCTAATCAACTTCCATTAAGCATATCGGTTCCTTATCATACTTTAAGCCACACGTGCGCAATCCACGATGTCATGAACTTGCTATAATATCGGGTAACCATAAAAGAGTTGATCGGGTTCTTTTAGGGTTGCCACAATATTATACTAAGTTAATGGCATCCTTTCATTTTGCCCTAAATCAACACATTAATTCCAACAATTTACAACAACAACCCACAAAAAAAAAAAAAAAAAAAAAAAAAAAAAAAAAAAAAAAAAAAAAAAAAAAAAAAAAAAAAAAAAAAAAAAAAAAAAAAAAAAAAAAAAAAAAAAAAAAAAAAAAAAAAAAAAAAAAAAAAAAAAAAAAAAAAAAAAAAAAAAAAAAAAAAAAAAAAAAAAAAAAAAAAAAAAAAAAAAAAAAAAAAAAAAAAAAAAAAAAAAAAAAAAAAAAAAAAAAAAAAAAAAAAAATACAAAGAGGTCTTAACTACAAACTCACACGGGGATTCACATAA
>CM067169.1:19892874-19935374 GCA_034093135.1 Erigeron breviscapus | reverse complement strand
GGAGGTGCGGCGCACCAAGAGGAGGTGCGGCGCACCAAGCCAAGTGCGGCGCACCAAAGAGGAAGTGCGGCGCACAAAGACGAGGTGCGGCGCACAAAGAGGAGGTGCGGCGCACCAAAGAGGAGGTGCGGCGCACCAAAGAGGAGGTGCGGCGCACCAAAGAGGAGGTGCGGCGCACCAAAGAGGAGGTGCGGCGCACCAAAGAGGAGGTGCGGCGCACCAAAGAGGAGGTGCGGCGCACCAAGAGGAGGTGCGGCGCACGTTTCCCCTCTCAAGCCACAATACAACTAATTACACATTTAAACACCGACTACACATACAACGACCCGACCAACACGCATTGTCATTTAATTCACCCAACGACCCACTTATTTCATTAAACAAGATTGTTAGTCAAATTTCACATAAAGTCAATGGGTCAAAATTCACGGATGTTACATTCTGAGTTGATTGCAACTTGTTTTGGGTCCTGATTCGAAAAAACGTGCGAGTAATCGCCAATTTTCGTTTTCCGTCGAGTTTCTGAATTTTCCGGCGATCGTTAAATCAGAAATCGGTTGGTTAGGGTTTGTTTGGACTTCTATTCTGACATTTTTCGTACCAATTTCATGTGTTGAATCGAAGAAAAGAATGAGATACTGCGAATTTAACTTTTCCGGCGTATTGTTTAACTTCTCCGGCCACCGTGTTTGATTGTGGAAGAAGAAAAAGAAGGGATCATGGTGAAATAACGAATATGCCCTTCACTTAACGGACCTAATAGACGGCTGTTAGTCGCGGAGTGAAAAGTGAAAAAATTGACCAACTTCAGGGTTTTTTCTGTAATTAAATCACTTAAGGGCAATAACTGAAAATCCTGCCAACTTGAGGGACCAAAAATGTAATTTTCTCTAGATATAAAGAAAGAAATAAACTGTTCAGTGCTTTCTTACGCGGGTTTTGAGTCTCAATACCTCGATGGTGTATTGGGGGTTAAGATGTAGACAGACCTTATCTCTACCTAAGTAGAGAGGCTGCTTTCATTTCTACCTAAATGGTAGAAAAGGCCCTAAATATCTTCTACGTTATTAAAAATCACTGGCAGTTTAGTTGTGATCAATACGGATAACCGATAATGAACAAGTATTTCAAGTCAAATAATTGAATCACAGATTTGGTAAAATGACTATTCAGGTGGTTAGATGAAATGATATGAACTTGACTTTCAGACACTCAAAGATCATAAACAATACCTTCCTAATTCGTCCTTAAGTGACACAGCCCGCAGAAATACAATAATAAACACATAGTTCAGTTGGTCTGTCAATTCAGTGAAAACGGATATGCGTTTTCGTACATAATAAAATGGTGAAGTGTCACAAATATTTGAGTGTGCCATTGCAATATATGAATTTGTTTTTTAAGATAAAACTCATAAGGATTAATTCAACAGAACCATCCAAGGCCATACACTATAATTTTTGATATGCCAAATGACAATGAAAAGTTGTATATATGTCGACTTGATTATTAAAGAAAGTCTGGTACACGGCCAAAATGGGATACACATCTAGTTATAATTATATAAGCTGGAGTTTGGCCCATATAACATTAATGGCATCACTGTATATGGAACAAATAACAACGTATCGACAGAATCTGTTCCCATTATGATATATCTACGTGAGTTGAAAGTGTAAAATGCATATGAAACAAAAAATGGGCATTGCTATTAGCATGAAATGAGTAGTAGCAGCCCATAACATCTTTAAATTGAGTGTCCAAAACAGCATGGATATGTCGGCAAATAAAATGTGTAGCACATGTCGCCACTTAAACATGGAAAACTTTCAAAACTTCCTTGTAGCGTTCACATGCCATCACTACAAATAAAAAGAACTCTTACCAGAATAACTTGCTACTTCTGCGAAAGCTGATCCGCAGATTGCTGCTCTAGAGTTTGCTGCTCTTCGGTTTTGGATATGGCATTTTTCATGAGTTCATAGCCTGCAAAGTTCATAGCACCGAGTGGAGCAATCCAAAAAAACCTAGGTATAGCCCCTTTGAATAATCCCAGTGGGCCTTCATGACGTAGAATGGATAATGCAATCATTGACATGGAAACGGGTCGCCCCTGAGGTGCCGTCATCATTCTAGTTTTCATCACATCAAAAGGTGTCGTTGTGACTGCAGCAAGACCACCAGATAGAGCCCCGACTGCAATTGTCTCCCACGGTTCAAGTTCTCGTCCCAGAAACTGCTGGGCAACCTGAAAAGATGTATAATTGGAATGTCAAGGCACTTGTTATCTTGATAGGAATCAAGGATACAGAGGTACGAGCCTATAGAACTGATCCTGTTCAAGTAAGGTTGTCAAGACACACATTAATCCTTTCTCTTAAAATGTAAACATATATCTTAAGCTGTGAAAAAAAATACCTTTTTCGACTCTCCATAAAGTCCCATGCCTGCAACATAGAATGGGACCTCCCGACAAAGAGTAGCACCGGTCCCACGGAAGAAGCCTTTGAGACCATCTTGTTGCCATGTACAGATGATCGCCTCCCCCACATTGTTAAATATACCTGCCTGCAACCTTTGTTTCAACACTTCACATGGAATTCTAACTGCTGTCCCCAAAACAGTGCTACAGAACGATGCTAAAGACTGGACCTGAAGCATCAAAACAACACGCATCACATTATGCAATTTCCGTAATAATAAGCATGTTACAGTAAATATATCTTCTAAATATGGAACTGCCAATATTACTCAAGGTAGCTTTATGATATAGTGGTTACCTGTAGGTCTGGCAGTGTCGGAGCAACATTTATCAACACGATCTTACTTGCTTCAAAGATTCCAGTCCGTAACCCATGGCTGCATCAATATAGAATAACCAAATGAGCTTTATGTTCAGAAAACGACAAAAACAACAAAGTGAGAAGAATGTAAACCTTGAAAATTGGCCTACAATTGCAGGAATTGAGCCTCTATATACTCCTCGAAATCCAACTTCCGGAAGTTTTGCAATCATTTCTGGGAAACTAAGGGTTGATGCTTGTACTCGAGTCTGACAATACAATTTCCTACTGTCAGATACAAGAGGAATGTCTGTTGGATGCCACATGGATATTTTAGTTCTATATCAAAAGGTATATTTTTATTTAAAATCCAACCAACTTTCGAGTTAAAAAATGATACAAATTTAATTCTCACAAACCAAAACAGGAAATTTATGGTTGAACAGATCAACTATAGTCTATAACATGTCTCATACAGAGAAGTAGAGATAAATGAAATGAAGTAGATGTGAGAAATTATTAAACAAAATGAGAAAATCCGTAAAAATTAATTCCCCGTGTTCCCTTTGTTTAGCCTAAAAGTCCAGACTCTAAAGAAATGTTTTCTTCACCAAAAAGAGAGAAATCAAAACACATGCAATTGCATTTCTCAGAAAACCATACTGAGTCGAGAGACCACTTCTCCATGTTTCAACTTCTCCATGTTTCAACTTCACCCTATCAAACATGTCATAACTTTTTAAAAACTAACAACTTACCTTTATTGTGTCAATAGGGTGCATTACAGATGTAGACAACGCACAAGCAAGACCACCTGCCAATGCAGATTTTAGAACACTTCCAGCATGTACTTCCACAGGAGGTGCCACTGCTACAACGGTAGCAGCTTGAAACCATAAATTCCTGTCATTTTTACAAGTGTCAAAAAACATTAAGTAAACGATATAAGGTACAACGAACTATCAGCACCATATATACCGCGGATCCTCTTGAAGTTGGTCAGACGGGAGAAGTAGCATAAAGTTTCTAAAATGTCCATAAGAAATAGATTCTTCAGTGTCCGACTTAAGAAACCGCATCATGGCAACTGCATTATCTTCATTTGCAGGAAGTCCAGCATTCTTCAATGATGCCAAGATTTCACTCTTCTGCAATGTCCCAGACTTGGTTAAACAGAGACTGGTATAAGCTCTAAGGATAGTTGGTTCCTTCTGTTCCATCAATGACAAAAACTGTTTCCAACCAAATGATTTAGAAAATAAGTGTCGTCTAGTGCGACGCATTAATTCATGAGCATATCTCCGAGGAAGCTTTCTCTTTCTAATAGCAATCTCAAGATCTTCTAAAGTTACTTCCCCGTCGCCATCTCTATCCAACTCCTCAAAAAATCTCCTTCCTGCACATATAAAAGGGTTCCTTTTAAAGGGATCAACTGAAAACACATCATATATACAAAATACTACCAACCATTAAGAACCAAGTGACAGGTTTTAATATAATTTTTTCAATATGGTATAACATGATCTTGCTACAGATGTAGGCAATTGCAAACTGACATTAAATGAAACTTATTCCCAGAAAGAGAGTCAATAATCAGGTGAAACAATTACTTTAAAATTCTACCATAGTGCTAAAAGCTTCCATTTATAAAGGACACCACAGGAAAGATGTAGGCCAAACAATCTTTCAACATGTTCTCTCTAAATTTTACATGCCCACTTGTTACTTTCAAACACCGAAACTTGACCATATAGAAATTGATCAAATCCCCAATATTGATACGAAGATGTAAAATCCTTTTCTATTAAAAGTATGTTAGTTATGGTTTAATATGGTTGCAATTTCCAATAGGAGATTGAGTGGAAGTTTGATAATTCTGATGATGTAAGGATGGAAATAGTTAACTCACTCCTGAGAGTCAAGTCAGGATATGAAAGAAAGGGCTATAAGTGAATGTTTATGCTAAAATGAATACTAAACCTTAAATCAGAGCTTAGATGGCCTACTAAAATCTAATTCAGAGATCGGTAAACTATTAAATAGATGATGTATGTTTAAATAATACACGGAGGTATTTTGATGCTGAGTAAGTAGTCGAAGTACGGTAATTATAATACCAATCGCATGCTATATGATTTATAATACAAAAGTCTAGTCATCATAGTTGTTAAATAGATGACATACCTTCCGACTCTGTGTATCTGAAGAAATCCTGGACAGAGAAAAGTTTCTTCTTATCAGGATGGTCTTTTGTTGACCGTCCTAACTGGGGTACAAGCTCGATTAGTTCAGTTAATGAAACTGTGGACAAGGTGGACCTCAATCGCTCAACATTTGATAAAGGGATACTGAACAAACCATTAGCCATCTTCTGTGGAAAACTACTAACATTCTCTTCTGTAACATTTGAAGTAACAGTATCATCACTGTCGTCCTTAACAGGAGAACTCATGTCAACAATACCTGGCGGAACACCTCCAACTCTCGCAAACTTCAAATTTCCTAAAAACCCACTAAGATCTGCTTTTGTACCTTCAAAAAGACTACCAACAGCCTTCAAATGATCAATTTGGCCAGTAACGGGAGGAACTGCAGATAACTCACATTTCTCACTTCCAAATTCTTGGACACCCAACTCTAACTTGTGTATATTTTGAGCAACCTGGTCAAGTACAAACCCAATAAAGTGCTCAAGCGACAAACCATTTCCACCTTTCATCTTCAAATTTTCCTCAAATGGCACGAAAAGTAACTCCTTCTCATTTTCTTTTTCCAATTCCATCCGCTTCCCATCATCAGAAACACTTTCTGGAAATACCCTTTTAGACATTAATCCACTTCTATCTCTAGAATTCTTTGACTTATACTCATTTACATGCATATGTTTACAATTCCTTTTTTGTAGCTTCTTTTTACCATTCCTAAATGGGGCCGGAACTGCTTGAACAAAACTACTAACAATCAAAGACCAAGTAACCGCAAATTGCATACAATTAATACAAGTCCCATCTTCTTTATTCCAGTCCTGTACATCCAATTCTTTCTTCGACACACCAACCTTCCGATCCCTGTCACCGCCATCAAAAATCCCCAAAATCGTCTTAAACGGGACCTTAATTGACAACCCCTTCTTCCTATCACTCCTAACCACATCAAACACTTCTACCTTACTCCTATCCTCTACGTCCAATTCACTCATTTTATGTCCATTACCCTTGGGCCACCTATGTTCAAAATCCTTTGCAGCTTTCCTAAAACTAGTTTCTATCGGTCCAAAAGCATTCTTTACGTGCTCAATCGAGCTATAAAACGATTCCAAAGGATCATTTCCTTTCACATTCTTCATCACTGTATAACAATAACAAGTCAAACCCTAATTTCCAAATCAACAACAAAAAACCCTAATTTCATCCATCAAACAGTATGTAAAACCTTTAAAATAATACAACATCATACAGACAAAAAACAAATACAAAAATCAAGTTTGTCCTTGGCAGTTTTTCACTTATAATTCATAAAATATTAATCTGTATATATAATTGTACTGTACAGTCAAGTTAAAATCATCAGTATTTGTATATATATTAAATTAATTATTAGTATTTCATGAATTAATGATCTACTGATTTGGAAAGTTTACCTGATAAAATTAGGAAAGAATGGATGAAAGGTGAACGATATGCATTTATTTATATATATATGGATATATATAGATATGGATACGGATGTATGTATGTATAGGTTGTATGAATAAATATAGATATAGAAATGGTGATTGGGGAAAAAAACACAGAAGAAAGAAGAAGTAGAGGCTTCTAATTTTTTGAGTATATGTATATATGGTGTGGACTGTATTTCACTATTTTTCTACAATTTCAATACTACTCTATTAAATTAAATAATAGAAATAACTTTTTTTTTAAGTTTTATTATTGTAATAAGTTAAAAAAATATTGGTAAAAGGATAAGACATATGACTGTGGATAATGGTGACGCGTATCCTACATGGATAAGGACACACTGTTTAAAGTTACTTTAACATGTGAATTAATGTTTTTCTTTGTAATGAACTTCGTTTTATAGTGATTTATATTATATATATACAAATATACTTGCAATCCTTTATAAGTACTAAATTACATTGTGCGAATAAGCTTTATCATTTTCATTTTGTTGTAAAGATGGTTTTGGTATATAGGTCATAACTTTTAATATTATGCGAAGATTTAAATGTTGTCTTTGTGTTAAAGAGTGGAAATATATACTACTCGTACTATAAGAATGTCTTACAAAGAGAATTGGAATATTGTATGGATAAGTGGTTTAAGGTTTACTAACATACAGATAAGATGACCAAATTAGTAGTGTTACAAGCTTATGGGAAAAAAAAAGGCCTACAATTTTGTATTAGTCATGAAAACCTTGATACACTTGACATGGCTAAATTTGTCCTACCATTCTAGGAGCAAATTTCATATATTGAATATGATAACTTTTGCACATTTTGTATTCAATAGAGAAAATATCCAAGTTGTTATATTCCCAGAAGATTGATGTAACGTTTGGTCTAAATTACTAACAATCATAATTTTTTTACTTAACCTACTATTGGTATACAGTGTAAATGTGAATATTAATTTATTTAAATGTAGTAAAGCTTACACTTTAAACTAAACAAAATTCATTTAAAAGAATGGAGATAAAGTTGTGACGGAAAGTGCAATAGAGCACGGTTAAGATGTGCCCAAAAACAAATTGACAAATGAGAAAATCAACAACGAAAATGCATATGCAGAGATAACGTGTAACATTGCATGTGGACACGTTTGTAAATGCATTCCCACATGGCATTATGTGGAATTCTTTACCTACTTCCATTTGCCACGTATTTATCCAATCCAACCACTCACATTTTACATGACAGAATGATGGGAAAATAATTTTTGGAGATTCTTTTATTTGTAGTGATATTGGCTTTTTTTAATCATCCAAATGTCGATGAATGTTTTGTTGATATGACAATTATTACATTAACATGGATATATAGTTACTTCGAAGGAACTTTTTAACTTCCAAAGATAGTATAAAACTTTTCTACAGTAGATAATATACGAGATCAAACACTTTTTAACTTCCAAAGATATATAAAACTTTTCTACAGTAGATAATATATGAGATCAAACATAATTAGCAATTTTCTTCAACCTGTGTGACATAATTTGATCTGTTAAGTACTAAGTGGATCAAATCACAGTATATGAACTCACTACATTGTCCTGGAATCACCTCGATCTACATTTCAATTTTTATACGGGTCAATACAAATGTTAACGGCTCATTAATGAATACAAATTAACCAAACAAGGTAAAGTCCCTCTTGTTAAATTCTTTTATGTTGTTCGGCAAGCAAAAACTCACGCACTATCACAACATATTGTCTCAACCGAGACAGAGTCACAGAACCCATGACCATTTGATTGCTAGGTTGGTCATTGGTGGATCACTATCGATAACCAGTAGGCTAAGGTCCAGTGGTTCAAGTCGCACTCCATTTATACATAATGGTCAACAGCTTTTCGTATGTTAGACCTTAAATGATATTAAATAATCATTTCATAGTTCTGCTACATTTTTCTTGTTACTCATACAAGACAAGTCAAAAGATATAACAATGAATACAAAGTTCTGTTAAGAGCAACCATTGGCACAAAGATCTGTATATTACCACATCAGTTGTATGTCATCAGAATTGACTAGAACAAAAGCTTTCGGTTGTAGGGCCCGACCTGAATCAAAATGCCGATCCAGTATCCTTGGACTTTCGAAGCATTACATCTTTGGCTTCATTAATTTTGGAAGCTAAGTAATGGCTGCCTCCAGCATCCGGGTGGTTTGCAACCATTACCCTTCTATGTGCTTCCCTCACCTTGTCTGCAGCAACGCTTTCTCTGTCCAACATGACCCATATTAGAAATGTCTAAATGCCCTTCAAAAATATAACAAGCTAAACAAACTTTTATGTTGTAATTGTTATAAGTAACCTATCTTGGTTGTCGATGTATTCCTCCACTTTCTCTACCAATTCTAATCAAATAGCATCTTAATATTACAAGATTTCTCGAGGTTAACATACAACTTTGAGAGCATGTGCATTTTCTTCACATTATATTTTCCCGAAGCAAAAGAAAAGGTCTAAAACTACCATTTAGATAATGAGAGAATGAAGGAGTCTACTAGGTTGTAAATAAAGCTCCAAAAGGGATGACGATATATTACCTAACACCAAGGATCAGAGCCGCTTCACGTCTTGTCATTGTTGGTTGGAAGCCTCCATCATAGAACTTGCGTGTTCTAGGCCTTGGGGGTCTGGTCTTGAAAGAATGCCACGCCTGAATTCCATACTTACCAGCCATGGCTGCAGCTGCCACTGCAAGCCCAGCAATAAACGGGGTAGCCTGTATCAACATATAAAGATCATTAGCTTTTAGAAATTACTGAATCTCCTTTTTAGATAAGCATTTCAATAACCAGTCCTTTGTTCAACCACACAAAGAAATATCAAAGAACTAAATTGGTCGTTTCAAGTTTAACGTATTAACAAGAAAAACTCCAAACAAGAACATCTTTAGAACATTATGTGCCACACCAAAAGTTTTTCAAAAATAACCGATCCAACAATAGATACCAAACCAAAATAATCAATCAAATCATGTCAACGATCACTTTGTCAAAAGGGCAGTTACCAAGGATCCTACAAAACACATACCCTTGCCTATTAGGACATCTGACCGAAACATCAAACATATCCTACAAGACTATTGAGTATTGACTTATCACGTTGTATATATACCATTCATTCTATTAATAGTACATGACTAACAGGATACCGGATTACCGCATATGAGTATATGACTCCTTATTGAGCTGGTTTCCCACAATCATCTCGAACTCGAAACTTAAATGCTTTATAACAATGGTATAAACAATTTCTCAGGGCATAACAAGTTTATGAGCTGACCATGCTTTTAGATATATGCAAATGAATAAAAATCTATATCAACATCTATGTATATAAATATTATTTCAAACCCATTCATTTTCATTCCATTTTTTTGGGTACCCACAAATATAAAAACAAAAACATTTTTTGTATGCAAAATCTCGATCAAAAAACAATTTTAAAAAAATCAACTTCAGATGATATCTAACTAGGGTTAATCTAACAATTTCCCAAATCATACAAAAAAATGGTAAACCCTGAAATTACAATAATACAAAAACCCTAAATTACACAAAAATAAATGCAGAAAGAAATGAAAAAGACTTACCATTAACGCTTAACAGTTCCAAGGTAGAAGACAATGTTTGCATCAAACGATTTTGTTTCTTGAAGATTCTATACACTTCTGAGACACAAATGATATAAATAATCCGTTAATTAGGAAGGGTATATAACCTTATTTTATTTTTCTTTTTCTTTTTGTTGTTTTTGTTTTTGGGCCACTAATAAGCCCACCTTTTTAGTGTAGTGAAAAACAACCCAAACTTATAGTCCAATCAGCCTTTTTAACCCTGAATAAACAGATAAAGAAAATTAAGAAAGAAAAAAGTTTGGGTTTATTGTATGTCTTTCATTATAGAAAGGAAAACATTCTTTTTGCTCAATGTAGATATATACTTATATAATTTTGATTTAACTATTGTAAAAGTATCTCTTATTTTTCTATATCATTTTAGTTCATCAAATAGTAACCATGAGAAGATGGAGTCTTAAACTAGTTAAGGATAAAGTAAGTTTGATTGCAGGTATAATCAAGTTGATATAGTGTCAGGCTTAAACTCCATTGATCGCTAGTCTCAAAGTTTGAAACATGGTTTAAGGATGATGGCAATGGTCACTCTCATGCCTAACCATGTCTAGCCATCTACCAATAATATACTGCCACCCCATTCCATGCCTAACTCATGTCTAGCCATGCCTAACCTATGGCAACCATGCCTCTCCATGCCTCACCATCTCTTACTATTTTTCTCCAATCATACCCACTCTTTCTCCTATCTCTCTCTCTCTCTCTCTCTCTCTCTCTCTCTCTCTCTCTCCCATGCCTAAGCGGCAATGTATGCCGAAATCACTCATGCCTAGCCCATGCCTTGACGTTGGCGGCGGTGTTTGCCGCTAGGCATGGGCATGCCTAGCCCCATGCCTAGACCATTGCCATCATCAAGCTTGGCTTTGGGTGCAAATTGAAGGCTAATTTGTTTGTAGATATTTTCAACTAACGATTCGACTTGATTATTAATATTTATTTATATAATTAAATTCGACTTGATTATTAATGTTTATATAATTAATAGCAATTAGTTGAGGTTAACCCGTATGCTCAGATTGACTCAATACTTTTTAGGTCTAACTCAATTCCATTTGATTATATAACTATATAGTTTTATATACACTTAACCATAAGAACAAGAACGATGCTCGATAAATCTAAAAAAACTTTACAAATAGTTTATTTATTTCTAGTAAACTCTATTTATACAGCCAAATACTCTTATATGAATTAAAATATGACTCATCATCATAAGTTATGTGACTAATACTTCTTGATAACAACCCATAATCCTAGATTTTTTGCACGCACATTATAATTAGGCACAATTTCCCGCTTTATATCTGATAGTTATGATCCTAGATATATCTATACTATCTAATAAATAAAAAAAAACATTTTTTTAAGTGTTAGAAAAGTTGTGTAATATTTTCATCTAGCACCTCTTAACATATTTTCACCTACATTGCCCTCATAACAATTAATGATTAAATTACACTATTAATTCTTTATCTTTTAAAGTATCTCCATTAACTATTTACATCAATTACTTTACATCAATTATCTACACAACTCAACGCCGCCTCCACCACCAACAGTCGCCCCCCACCACCACTGCGTAAGTCAGTGAACCAGATTACAAAGCGAGAGAAATTTTTATATTTTATGTTTTCTTACTTCAACAAGTACATGGCACCGAGTATAAATACATAGAAAGAAATAACCAACTGAAGCTAAAAACCTGGAAACTACCTATCAGTCTAAAGGACTTATTCAAAACAGTAACTGAGTAACATAAAGCAGTAAACAAACGTGCACTAAAAACTCGGTGAGTATAGCCCATGACTTGATCTTCTCAACTGACTTAGCCACTTTGCACTTTATCCTTTGGAGCACGTTCATCATCCCCCCTTGCTCCAAAGTCCTCAACTCCCAAGAGACTTCTAAAATGAGCAAACTTTTCACGTCCCAGTGCTTTAGTTAAAACATCTGCCAGCTGCATATCAGTTCCACAATACTCTAATGAGATTTCTTGCTGAGCCACCATATCTCGAACATAATGATGTTTGATTTCTATGTGTTTTGTGCGACCATGCTGCACTGGATTTTTAGATAGATTTATGGCAGAATAATTGTCACATAAAATGACAGTAGGTAACTCCTGAACTACACCCAAGTCACATAGAATTCTTCTTAACCAAAC
This sequence comes from Erigeron breviscapus, assembly GCA_034093135.1. Taxonomy (NCBI): domain Eukaryota; kingdom Viridiplantae; phylum Streptophyta; class Magnoliopsida; order Asterales; family Asteraceae; genus Erigeron; species Erigeron breviscapus. The sequence continues at coordinate 19,923,057 of CM067169.1, read as the reverse complement.
TGCTTGACTTGTTGCGGATGATGAGGCAACATATTCAGCTTCAGTGCTTGAAAGAGCAACTGTGCTCTGCTTCTTAGAACTCCAAGTAACAACACCACTTCCCAGGCTGAATACACTAGCTGATACACTTTTTCTATCATCTATAGAACTGGCCCAATCACTATCAGTATAACCAAGCAACTGAACTGGAACACCTCTCTCATACCAGATGCCAAAACCAAGAGTACCTGCCACATATCTCATAATTCTTTTAGCAGCTCCAAGATGAAGCTTTGACGGCCTCTGCATAAAGCGAGAAATCAAGCTGACAGAATATGCTAGGTCAGGTCTTGTGTGAGTCAAGTAAATCAGACCCCCCACAAGACTTCTAAACATAACCTCATCAACTTTTTCAGCCTTATCATCTAAAAATAGTTTTTCATTAGTATTCATAGGCGTAGCGTCAGCCTTGCAACCTTCCATACCAAACTTGGATACAAGAGATCTTGCATACTTTTCTTGTGACAAGAATACTCCCTTGGATGTCTGTTTCACTTCTAGGCCCAGGAAAAGCTTTAATAACCCCATATCTGTCATTTCAAACTCATGCTCCATGCATTCCTTGAATTCTTTTACCAGCTTCGCAGATGAGCTGGTATACACGATATCATCGACATACAAGCATACATATATAATATCACCATCCACCTTCTTAACATATAAGGTTGGTTCACTGATACTCCTGACATACCCATTTTGTGTGAAATACCCATCAATCCTTGAGTACCAAGCCCTTGGAGCTTGTTTAAGACCATACAAGGCCTTCTTTAACCGGTATACCTTGTCTTCTTCACCCTTCTTCTCAAAGCCTTCAGGTTGATTAACATAAATTTCTTCCGATAGCTCTCCATTTAAGAAAGCTGTTTTCACATCCAACTGATGTAACTTCCAACCACGTTGAGCCGCAACAGAGATAACCACCCGTATAGTCTCAAACCGAGCAACAGGAGCAAAAGTCTCCTGATAGTCGATCCCATGCTTTTGTGAGTAACCTTTGACAACTAACCTGGCTTTATGCTTTACAATCTTCCCATCTGCCCCAATTTTGGTTTTGAAAAGCCACTTTAAACCAACTACATGTTTGTCAGTAGGTAAACTAACCAGTTCCCATGTTTTATGCTTCTCGATGGCCTCTAATTCACTAGCCATAGCTCTTTGCCATTCTTGTTTGCCAGCAGCCTCTTGAAAGGTGGAAGGATCTGTAGTGGTGAGAGCAAGAAACTGAGCTTCTTCATCCGACAACCCTTCTCCACTTTCAAAATCTTGCATCCAAGAAGGAGGCTTTCTTTGTCTTTTGGAGGAATCGGTTGCTGTAGCATTTGAGGACAAGGATGGGTTTTGGTGTTCTTGATGAGGATTAGGTGAAGTGACATTAGTAAATGGGTGGATAGGTGAGTTCACATCAGATTGGGAGGTTGAATAGGTAGAGGATGTCTGATGGGTAAAAGGGGTAATTGGCTCTTGTAAGCTTTCGGTTGGGTTCTCAGATGTGTTGGACTCACCATTGGGTGAAGTGTCATTGTCAGTCACATGAGAGTCTTCATTTATGCACATGGGAAAAGGATCTGCTATATTGGAAGATGCAGTAGTGGAGTGGTTGTCATCCACCCATTCCCACCTATTATATTCAAGAAATACAACATTTCTTTTAATGTGTAACTTTTTAGTGATGGGATTATAAAGCCTATACCCTTTACTTTCTTGGGAATACCCAATGAAAATATATTTTTCTGCCCTATCATCTAGCTTTCTTCTCAGATGAATAGGAATGTGACCATAAGCAATACATCCAAAGACTTTGAGATGGTGCACAGATGGTTTTCGACCACACCAGGCTTCATATGGGGTTTTTTCTGGGACAACTTTTGTTGTGGCTCTATTGAGCAGGTAGATAGCAGTGGCAACTCCCTCAGCCCAAAAACAATTAGGCAACTCTCTTTCTTTTAACATGCTTCGTGTCATTCCCATAATCGTTCTATTTTTTCGTTCAACCACACCATTGTGTTGAGGTGTGTAAGAGACCGTAAGCTCCCTTTTAATCCCATTCTTTTCACAAAATAGATTAAAATCACGTGAGCAAAACTCACCACCTCGATCGGTTCTTAAAACCTTGATGTGATGCTCACTTTCCTTTTCAACGAGAGTTTTAAAAATTTTAAACCTTTCAAAGGCTTGTGACTTGTTTTTCAAAAAATAAACCCAACTCATTCGTGTAAAATCGTCAATGAGAAGAAAATAATAAAGGCTGCCACCCAAACTTTCTACTTGCATTTCCCCACATAAATCTGCATGTATTAATTCAAGGGGTTTGGTTGCTCTCCACGAGTGAGAAGAGTAAGGTTTCTGATTCATTTTACCAAGTATACACCCCTCACAGGAATTGACAAGGTTTATACTTGGGATACCATAAACCATACTTTTCTCAGAAAGAGTTTTCAAACCTTGAGAATGAAAGTGTCCATACCTTAAATGCCACAACTGGGTTTCAGCAGCTCTGTCGTTATGAGGAGGTGACTGAGAGTTCTTGACCTTTGAAGCATCCAAAACAAACATATTGTTTTTAGCCACCTTGATAGTCATGAGATCTACCCCAGTTTGCTTGTTCGTCATCACACACTTCCCGTCATCAAAAAGGATGGCATATCCTTTTCGCATAAGTTGGCCAACGCTCAGTAGATTATACTCCAGCTTTGGAATATAATACACGTCTTCAAGCAATCTAAGGCTCCCATTCGATAGGTTGATGCGAACAGTTCCCTTGCCAGTTACTTGAAGCTTCTTCTTGTCACCTAAGTTGACCTTCACTTGGAACGACTCATCAAGGTATGTGAAACTTTCTTTGACTCCGGTCATGTGATTCGAACATCCCGAGTCCAAGACCCAGAGGCGAGTTGAATGCTCATCCACACTTTCAGTGAACATCATGAACAAGTTAGGTGCTTCTTCTTCAGGTTCAGGAGTGAGTGTTTGAGTAGGGGTTTCTTCAGTAACAACCTGAGCTTGGTTGTCTTCATTGTACCAACAATCACGTTTCAAGTGGCCATATCTTTTACACACATCGCACTGTGGAACTTTGCTACGATCAAAGGTTCTACCGCGACCTCTACCCCTTGATGAGCCACGACCTTTGCCTCTATAAGAGGCAGATCGGAACCCTGGACCAGTGTTTTGCACAACCTGTAGTGCTTGCTCTTCAATCTTTTCACCTTTTTCTTTAGACCGACAATTTAGACGTGCTTCCTGGGATTGCAAGGATCCCATCAGTTTCACCGGTGACAACTTAGAGAGATCAGAAGAGACCTCAATACCAGCAACAATGAAGTCAAATCGAGGTGTAAGGCTTCTCAAGACCTTTTCAACAATGACTTGATCTAAGACTTCCTCACCGTAGGAACGCTTTTGATTAGCAATAGCCATGACCCGGGAGAAATAGTCACCAACAAGCTCGCCTTCATTCATAGTCAGGTTTTCAAAGTCACGCCTCAGCCCTTGAAGTTTAACTGCTTTAACCTTCTCATCTCCTTGGAATTCCATTTTCAAGATATCCCAGGTTTCTTTAGCACTTGTTGCAGCAGCAATTCTCGAGAACAGATGATCATGTACGGCCTGTTGGATGATTGCCATAGCATGGGCATCCTTTTTTTCAGTAGCTTTAAGACTAGTGTTGTCTTTGTTGCTACGATCAACGCCTGTTTCAACCAGGTCCCATAAGTCTCGAGATCTAAGGATGGTTTTCATTCTTACGCACCAGTGTTCATATCCGTCCCCTTTGAAGATGGGGATCGGAGTGGGCTGAGTTTGAATAGCAGAGGTTGGTTCGGCCATTTAGGTTTAGGAATGGTAAGGAGTGTAAGGATCAATGCTCTGATACCACTGAAAGTCAGTGAACCAGATTACAAAGCGAGAGAAATTTTTATATTTTATGTTTTCTTACTTCAACAAGTACATGGCACCGAGTATAAATACATAGAAAGAAATAACCAACTGAAGCTAAAAACCTGGAAACTACCTATCAGTCTAAAGGACTTATTCAAAACAGTAACTGAGTAACATAAAGCAGTAAACAAACGTGCACTAAAAACTCGGTGAGTATAGCCCATGACTTGATCTTCTCAACTGACTTAGCCACTTTGCACTTTATCCTTTGGAGCACGTTCATCATCCCCCCTTGCTCCAAAGTCCTCAACTCCCAAGAGACTTCTAAAATGAGCAAACTTTTCACGTCCCAGTGCTTTAGTTAAAACATCTGCCAGCTGCATATCAGTTCCACAATACTCTAATGAGATTTCTTGCTGAGCCACCATATCTCGAACATAATGATGTTTGATTTCTATGTGTTTTGTGCGACCATGCTGCACTGGATTTTTAGATAGATTTATGGCAGAATAATTGTCACATAAAATGACAGTAGGTAACTCCTGAACTACACCCAAGTCACATAGAATTCTTCTTAACCAAACTGCTTGACTTGTTGCGGATGATGAGGCAACATATTCAGCTTCAGTGCTTGAAAGAGCAACTGTGCTCTGCTTCTTAGAACTCCAAGTAACAACACCACTTCCCAGGCTGAATACACTAGCTGATACACTTTTTCTATCATCTATAGAACTGGCCCAATCACTATCAGTATAACCAAGCAACTGAACTGGAACACCTCTCTCATACCAGATGCCAAAACCAAGAGTACCTGCCACATATCTCATAATTCTTTTAGCAGCTCCAAGATGAAGCTTTGACGGCCTCTGCATAAAGCGAGAAATCAAGCTGACAGAATATGCTAGGTCAGGTCTTGTGTGAGTCAAGTAAATCAGACCCCCCACAAGACTTCTAAACATAACCTCATCAACTTTTTCAGCCTTATCATCTAAAAATAGTTTTTCATTAGTATTCATAGGCGTAGCGTCAGCCTTGCAACCTTCCATACCAAACTTGGATACAAGAGATCTTGCATACTTTTCTTGTGACAAGAATACTCCCTTGGATGTCTGTTTCACTTCTAGGCCCAGGAAAAGCTTTAATAACCCCATATCTGTCATTTCAAACTCATGCTCCATGCATTCCTTGAATTCTTTTACCAGCTTCGCAGATGAGCTGGTATACACGATATCATCGACATACAAGCATACATATATAATATCACCATCCACCTTCTTAACATATAAGGTTGGTTCACTGATACTCCTGACATACCCATTTTGTGTGAAATACCCATCAATCCTTGAGTACCAAGCCCTTGGAGCTTGTTTAAGACCATACAAGGCCTTCTTTAACCGGTATACCTTGTCTTCTTCACCCTTCTTCTCAAAGCCTTCAGGTTGATTAACATAAATTTCTTCCGATAGCTCTCCATTTAAGAAAGCTGTTTTCACATCCAACTGATGTAACTTCCAACCACGTTGAGCCGCAACAGAGATAACCACCCGTATAGTCTCAAACCGAGCAACAGGAGCAAAAGTCTCCTGATAGTCGATCCCATGCTTTTGTGAGTAACCTTTGACAACTAACCTGGCTTTATGCTTTACAATCTTCCCATCTGCCCCAATTTTGGTTTTGAAAAGCCACTTTAAACCAACTACATGTTTGTCAGTAGGTAAACTAACCAGTTCCCATGTTTTATGCTTCTCGATGGCCTCTAATTCACTAGCCATAGCTCTTTGCCATTCTTGTTTGCCAGCAGCCTCTTGAAAGGTGGAAGGATCTGTAGTGGTGAGAGCAAGAAACTGAGCTTCTTCATCCGACAACCCTTCTCCACTTTCAAAATCTTGCATCCAAGAAGGAGGCTTTCTTTGTCTTTTGGAGGAATCGGTTGCTGTAGCATTTGAGGACAAGGATGGGTTTTGGTGTTCTTGATGAGGATTAGGTGAAGTGACATTAGTAAATGGGTGGATAGGTGAGTTCACATCAGATTGGGAGGTTGAATAGGTAGAGGATGTCTGATGGGTAAAAGGGGTAATTGGCTCTTGTAAGCTTTCGGTTGGGTTCTCAGATGTGTTGGACTCACCATTGGGTGAAGTGTCATTGTCAGTCACATGAGAGTCTTCATTTATGCACATGGGAAAAGGATCTGCTATAATTGGAAGATGCAGTAGTGGAGTGGTTGTCATCCACCCATTCCCACCTATTATATTCAAGAAATACAACATTTCTTTTAATGTGTAACTTTTTAGTGATGGGATTATAAAGCCTATACCCTTTACTTTCTTGGGAATACCCAATGAAAATATATTTTTCTGCCCTATCATCTAGCTTTCTTCTCAGATGAATAGGAATGTGACCATAAGCAATACATCCAAAGACTTTGAGATGGTGCACAGATGGTTTTCGACCACACCAGGCTTCATATGGGGTTTTTTCTGGGACAACTTTTGTTGTGGCTCTATTGAGCAGGTAGATAGCAGTGGCAACTCCCTCAGCCCAAAAACAATTAGGCAACTCTCTTTCTTTTAACATGCTTCGTGTCATTCCCATAATCGTTCTATTTTTTCGTTCAACCACACCATTGTGTTGAGGTGTGTAAGAGACCGTAAGCTCCCTTTTAATCCCATTCTTTTCACAAAATAGATTAAAATCACGTGAGCAAAACTCACCACCTCGATCGGTTCTTAAAACCTTGATGTGATGCTCACTTTCCTTTTCAACGAGAGTTTTAAAAATTTTAAACCTTTCAAAGGCTTGTGACTTGTTTTTCAAAAAATAAACCCAACTCATTCGTGTAAAATCGTCAATGAGAAGAAAATAATAAAGGCTGCCACCCAAACTTTCTACTTGCATTTCCCCACATAAATCTGCATGTATTAATTCAAGGGGTTTGGTTGCTCTCCACGAGTGAGAAGAGTAAGGTTTCTGATTCATTTTACCAAGTATACACCCCTCACAGGAATTGACAAGGTTTATACTTGGGATACCATAAACCATACTTTTCTCAGAAAGAGTTTTCAAACCTTGAGAATGAAAGTGTCCATACCTTAAATGCCACAACTGGGTTTCAGCAGCTCTGTCGTTATGAGGAGGTGACTGAGAGTTCTTGACCTTTGAAGCATCCAAAACAAACATATTGTTTTTAGCCACCTTGATAGTCATGAGATCTACCCCAGTTTGCTTGTTCGTCATCACACACTTCCCGTCATCAAAAAGGATGGCATATCCTTTTCGCATAAGTTGGCCAACGCTCAGTAGATTATACTCCAGCTTTGGAATATAATACACGTCTTCAAGCAATCTAAGGCTCCCATTCGATAGGTTGATGCGAACAGTTCCCTTGCCAGTTACTTGAAGCTTCTTCTTGTCACCTAAGTTGACCTTCACTTGGAACGACTCATCAAGGTATGTGAAACTTTCTTTGACTCCGGTCATGTGATTCGAACATCCCGAGTCCAAGACCCAGAGGCGAGTTGAATGCTCATCCACACTTTCAGTGAACATCATGAACAAGTTAGGTGCTTCTTCTTCAGGTTCAGGAGTGAGTGTTTGAGTAGGGGTTTCTTCAGTAACAACCTGAGCTTGGTTGTCTTCATTGTACCAACAATCACGTTTCAAGTGGCCATATCTTTTACACACATCGCACTGTGGAACTTTGCTACGATCAAAGGTTCTACCGCGACCTCTACCCCTTGATGAGCCACGACCTTTGCCTCTATAAGAGGCAGATCGGAACCCTGGACCAGTGTTTTGCACAACCTGTAGTGCTTGCTCTTCAATCTTTTCACCTTTTTCTTTAGACCGACAATTTAGACGTGCTTCCTGGGATTGCAAGGATCCCATCAGTTTCACCGGTGACAACTTAGAGAGATCAGAAGAGACCTCAATACCAGCAACAATGAAGTCAAATCGAGGTGTAAGGCTTCTCAAGACCTTTTCAACAATGACTTGATCTAAGACTTCCTCACCGTAGGAACGCTTTTGATTAGCAATAGCCATGACCCGGGAGAAATAGTCACCAACAAGCTCGCCTTCATTCATAGTCAGGTTTTCAAAGTCACGCCTCAGCCCTTGAAGTTTAACTGCTTTAACCTTCTCATCTCCTTGGAATTCCATTTTCAAGATATCCCAGGTTTCTTTAGCACTTGTTGCAGCAGCAATTCTCGAGAACAGATGATCATGTACGGCCTGTTGGATGATTGCCATAGCATGGGCATCCTTTTTTTCAGTAGCTTTAAGACTAGTGTTGTCTTTGTTGCTACGATCAACGCCTGTTTCAACCAGGTCCCATAAGTCTCGAGATCTAAGGATGGTTTTCATTCTTACGCACCAGTGTTCATATCCGTCCCCTTTGAAGATGGGGATCGGAGTGGGCTGAGTTTGAATAGCAGAGGTTGGTTCGGCCATTTAGGTTTAGGAATGGTAAGGAGTGTAAGGATCAATGCTCTGATACCACTGAAAGTCAGTGAACCAGATTACAAAGCGAGAGAAATTTTTATATTTTATGTTTTCTTACTTCAACAAGTACATGGCACCGAGTATAAATACATAGAAAGAAATAACCAACTGAAGCTAAAAACCTGGAAACTACCTATCAGTCTAAAGGACTTATTCAAAACAGTAACTGAGTAACATAAAGCAGTAAACAAACGTGCACTAAAAACTCGGTGAGTATAGCCCATGACTTGATCTTCTCAACTGACTTAGCCACTTTGCACTTTATCCTTTGGAGCACGTTCATCATCCCCCCTTGCTCCAAAGTCCTCAACTCCCAAGAGACTTCTAAAATGAGCAAACTTTTCACGTCCCAGTGCTTTAGTTAAAACATCTGCCAGCTGCATATCAGTTCCACAATACTCTAATGAGATTTCTTGCTGAGCCACCATATCTCGAACATAATGATGTTTGATTTCTATGTGTTTTGTGCGACCATGCTGCACTGGATTTTTAGATAGATTTATGGCAGAATAATTGTCACATAAAATGACAGTAGGTAACTCCTGAACTACACCCAAGTCACATAGAATTCTTCTTAACCAAACTGCTTGACTTGTTGCGGATGATGAGGCAACATATTCAGCTTCAGTGCTTGAAAGAGCAACTGTGCTCTGCTTCTTAGAACTCCAAGTAACAACACCACTTCCCAGGCTGAATACACTAGCTGATACACTTTTTCTATCATCTATAGAACTGGCCCAATCACTATCAGTATAACCAAGCAACTGAACTGGAACACCTCTCTCATACCAGATGCCAAAACCAAGAGTACCTGCCACATATCTCATAATTCTTTTAGCAGCTCCAAGATGAAGCTTTGACGGCCTCTGCATAAAGCGAGAAATCAAGCTGACAGAATATGCTAGGTCAGGTCTTGTGTGAGTCAAGTAAATCAGACCCCCCACAAGACTTCTAAACATAACCTCATCAACTTTTTCAGCCTTATCATCTAAAAATAGTTTTTCATTAGTATTCATAGGCGTAGCGTCAGCCTTGCAACCTTCCATACCAAACTTGGATACAAGAGATCTTGCATACTTTTCTTGTGACAAGAATACTCCCTTGGATGTCTGTTTCACTTCTAGGCCCAGGAAAAGCTTTAATAACCCCATATCTGTCATTTCAAACTCATGCTCCATGCATTCCTTGAATTCTTTTACCAGCTTCGCAGATGAGCTGGTATACACGATATCATCGACATACAAGCATACATATATAATATCACCATCCACCTTCTTAACATATAAGGTTGGTTCACTGATACTCCTGACATACCCATTTTGTGTGAAATACCCATCAATCCTTGAGTACCAAGCCCTTGGAGCTTGTTTAAGACCATACAAGGCCTTCTTTAACCGGTATACCTTGTCTTCTTCACCCTTCTTCTCAAAGCCTTCAGGTTGATTAACATAAATTTCTTCCGATAGCTCTCCATTTAAGAAAGCTGTTTTCACATCCAACTGATGTAACTTCCAACCACGTTGAGCCGCAACAGAGATAACCACCCGTATAGTCTCAAACCGAGCAACAGGAGCAAAAGTCTCCTGATAGTCGATCCCATGCTTTTGTGAGTAACCTTTGACAACTAACCTGGCTTTATGCTTTACAATCTTCCCATCTGCCCCAATTTTGGTTTTGAAAAGCCACTTTAAACCAACTACATGTTTGTCAGTAGGTAAACTAACCACCCAAGTCACATAGAATTCTTCTTAACCAAACTGCTTGACTTGTTGCGGATGATGAGGCAACATATTCAGCTTCAGTGCTTGAAAGAGCAACTGTGCTCTGCTTCTTAGAACTCCAAGTAACAACACCACTTCCCAGGCTGAATACACTAGCTGATACACTTTTTCTATCATCTATAGAACTGGCCCAATCACTATCAGTATAACCAAGCAACTGAACTGGAACACCTCTCTCATACCAGATGCCAAAACCAAGAGTACCTGCCACATATCTCATAATTCTTTTAGCAGCTCCAAGATGAAGCTTTGACGGCCTCTGCATAAAGCGAGAAATCAAGCTGACAGAATATGCTAGGTCAGGTCTTGTGTGAGTCAAGTAAATCAGACCCCCCACAAGACTTCTAAACATAACCTCATCAACTTTTTCAGCCTTATCATCTAAAAATAGTTTTTCATTAGTATTCATAGGCGTAGCGTCAGCCTTGCAACCTTCCATACCAAACTTGGATACAAGAGATCTTGCATACTTTTCTTGTGACAAGAATACTCCCTTGGATGTCTGTTTCACTTCTAGGCCCAGGAAAAGCTTTAATAACCCCATATCTGTCATTTCAAACTCATGCTCCATGCATTCCTTGAATTCTTTTACCAGCTTCGCAGATGAGCTGGTATACACGATATCATCGACATACAAGCATACATATATAATATCACCATCCACCTTCTTAACATATAAGGTTGGTTCACTGATACTCCTGACATACCCATTTTGTGTGAAATACCCATCAATCCTTGAGTACCAAGCCCTTGGAGCTTGTTTAAGACCATACAAGGCCTTCTTTAACCGGTATACCTTGTCTTCTTCACCCTTCTTCTCAAAGCCTTCAGGTTGATTAACATAAATTTCTTCCGATAGCTCTCCATTTAAGAAAGCTGTTTTCACATCCAACTGATGTAACTTCCAACCACGTTGAGCCGCAACAGAGATAACCACCCGTATAGTCTCAAACCGAGCAACAGGAGCAAAAGTCTCCTGATAGTCGATCCCATGCTTTTGTGAGTAACCTTTGACAACTAACCTGGCTTTATGCTTTACAATCTTCCCATCTGCCCCAATTTTGGTTTTGAAAAGCCACTTTAAACCAACTACATGTTTGTCAGTAGGTAAACTAACCAGTTCCCATGTTTTATGCTTCTCGATGGCCTCTAATTCACTAGCCATAGCTCTTTGCCATTCTTGTTTGCCAGCAGCCTCTTGAAAGGTGGAAGGATCTGTAGTGGTGAGAGCAAGAAACTGAGCTTCTTCATCCGACAACCCTTCTCCACTTTCAAAATCTTGCATCCAAGAAGGAGGCTTTCTTTGTCTTTTGGAGGAATCGGTTGCTGTAGCATTTGAGGACAAGGATGGGTTTTGGTGTTCTTGATGAGGATTAGGTGAAGTGACATTAGTAAATGGGTGGATAGGTGAGTTCACATCAGATTGGGAGGTTGAATAGGTAGAGGATGTCTGATGGGTAAAAGGGGTAATTGGCTCTTGTAAGCTTTCGGTTGGGTTCTCAGATGTGTTGGACTCACCATTGGGTGAAGTGTCATTGTCAGTCACATGAGAGTCTTCATTTATGCACATGGGAAAAGGATCTGCTATATTGGAAGATGCAGTAGTGGAGTGGTTGTCATCCACCCATTCCCACCTATTATATTCAAGAAATACAACATTTCTTTTAATGTGTAACTTTTTAGTGATGGGATTATAAAGCCTATACCCTTTACTTTCTTGGGAATACCCAATGAAAATATATTTTTCTGCCCTATCATCTAGCTTTCTTCTCAGATGAATAGGAATGTGACCATAAGCAATACATCCAAAGACTTTGAGATGGTGCACAGATGGTTTTCGACCACACCAGGCTTCATATGGGGTTTTTTCTGGGACAACTTTTGTTGTGGCTCTATTGAGCAGGTAGATAGCAGTGGCAACTCCCTCAGCCCAAAAACAATTAGGCAACTCTCTTTCTTTTAACATGCTTCGTGTCATTCCCATAATCGTTCTATTTTTTCGTTCAACCACACCATTGTGTTGAGGTGTGTAAGAGACCGTAAGCTCCCTTTTAATCCCATTCTTTTCACAAAATAGATTAAAATCACGTGAGCAAAACTCACCACCTCGATCGGTTCTTAAAACCTTGATGTGATGCTCACTTTCCTTTTCAACGAGAGTTTTAAAAATTTTAAACCTTTCAAAGGCTTGTGACTTGTTTTTCAAAAAATAAACCCAACTCATTCGTGTAAAATCGTCAATGAGAAGAAAATAATAAAGGCTGCCACCCAAACTTTCTACTTGCATTTCCCCACATAAATCTGCATGTATTAATTCAAGGGGTTTGGTTGCTCTCCACGAGTGAGAAGAGTAAGGTTTCTGATTCATTTTACCAAGTATACACCCCTCACAGGAATTGACAAGGTTTATACTTGGGATACCATAAACCATACTTTTCTCAGAAAGAGTTTTCAAACCTTGAGAATGAAAGTGTCCATACCTTAAATGCCACAACTGGGTTTCAGCAGCTCTGTCGTTATGAGGAGGTGACTGAGAGTTCTTGACCTTTGAAGCATCCAAAACAAACATATTGTTTTTAGCCACCTTGATAGTCATGAGATCTACCCCAGTTTGCTTGTTCGTCATCACACACTTCCCGTCATCAAAAAGGATGGCATATCCTTTTCGCATAAGTTGGCCAACGCTCAGTAGATTATACTCCAGCTTTGGAATATAATACACGTCTTCAAGCAATCTAAGGCTCCCATTCGATAGGTTGATGCGAACAGTTCCCTTGCCAGTTACTTGAAGCTTCTTCTTGTCACCTAAGTTGACCTTCACTTGGAACGACTCATCAAGGTATGTGAAACTTTCTTTGACTCCGGTCATGTGATTCGAACATCCCGAGTCCAAGACCCAGAGGCGAGTTGAATGCTCATCCACACTTTCAGTGAACATCATGAACAAGTTAGGTGCTTCTTCTTCAGGTTCAGGAGTGAGTGTTTGAGTAGGGGTTTCTTCAGTAACAACCTGAGCTTGGTTGTCTTCATTGTACCAACAATCACGTTTCAAGTGGCCATATCTTTTACACACATCGCACTGTGGAACTTTGCTACGATCAAAGGTTCTACCGCGACCTCTACCCCTTGATGAGCCACGACCTTTGCCTCTATAAGAGGCAGATCGGAACCCTGGACCAGTGTTTTGCACAACCTGTAGTGCTTGCTCTTCAATCTTTTCACCTTTTTCTTTAGACCGACAATTTAGACGTGCTTCCTGGGATTGCAAGGATCCCATCAGTTTCACCGGTGACAACTTAGAGAGATCAGAAGAGACCTCAATACCAGCAACAATGAAGTCAAATCGAGGTGTAAGGCTTCTCAAGACCTTTTCAACAATGACTTGATCTAAGACTTCCTCACCGTAGGAACGCTTTTGATTAGCAATAGCCATGACCCGGGAGAAATAGTCACCAACAAGCTCGCCTTCATTCATAGTCAGGTTTTCAAAGTCACGCCTCAGCCCTTGAAGTTTAACTGCTTTAACCTTCTCATCTCCTTGGAATTCCATTTTCAAGATATCCCAGGTTTCTTTAGCACTTGTTGCAGCAGCAATTCTCGAGAACAGATGATCATGTACGGCCTGTTGGATGATTGCCATAGCATGGGCATCCTTTTTTTCAGTAGCTTTAAGACTAGTGTTGTCTTTGTTGCTACGATCAACGCCTGTTTCAACCAGGTCCCATAAGTCTCGAGATCTAAGGATGGTTTTCATTCTTACGCACCAGTGTTCATATCCGTCCCCTTTGAAGATGGGGATCGGAGTGGGCTGAGTTTGAATAGCAGAGGTTGGTTCGGCCATTTAGGTTTAGGAATGGTAAGGAGTGTAAGGATCAATGCTCTGATACCACTGAAAGTCAGTGAACCAGATTACAAAGCGAGAGAAATTTTTATATTTTATGTTTTCTTACTTCAACAAGTACATGGCACCGAGTATAAATACATAGAAAGAAATAACCAACTGAAGCTAAAAACCTGGAAACTACCTATCAGTCTAAAGGACTTATTCAAAACAGTAACTGAGTAACATAAAGCAGTAAACAAACGTGCACTAAAAACTCGGTGAGTATAGCCCATGACTTGATCTTCTCAACTGACTTAGCCACTTTGCACTTTATCCTTTGGAGCACGTTCATCATCCCCCCTTGCTCCAAAGTCCTCAACTCCCACTGTCGTATTGCGCGGGTACCATACTATGCAGTTTCAAATGAATCAATGTTTTAATGAGCCGTTCATAAATTTGCACATTTGACAAACATTTTATTTATATTTGTTTGTTTAGTAAAGGCGAGCATGAACAAACCTTATCCATCATTCATTTACATTGATAAGTTGTTTTTTTAATGTTTCTTTGTGTATTTTTCATATATTCTAATATTGTATTGTATGCCTGTTTATATCCGTATGTTAGTAAACATGAAAAAAGAAAAAGCTTATTTTATCATCAACCGAAAATTTGTTTGCTTGTAAATTCGGACAAAACAAGCAGGTAAAAGAAATTTTGTTTTCCCTTTTTTGTTGTTAAAATTAAATGGGAAGACAAGAAACAACTCGATTCATTTTGGTTCTAATTTGTTACAGCTCCAAACATGTATATTTGATCATTTGTCGGTACTTTTGATTGTCACATAAGGTCCAGTTATTCACATTAACTTTCCTAAATAAATAAGGCTAAGGTATAATTCTGTAATAAGATGCAAAGAGATTAACATGTACTCGTACTTAATTATGCAAGTGTCTCGTATGTCAACTGTCCCATGTTTTGCTTCTTGTTATCCTATTTTCTTTATTTCTGAAATACTATAGTACCTAAAAGGAAATTGGCCGAAGATAAACATATAGGTCGATATGTCCGAGTGGTTAAGGAGATAGACTTGAAATCTATTGGGCTTCGCCCGCGCAGGTTCGATCCCTGCTGTCGACGATAAATTTTTACTAGTTGATATATACGCTCATACTTATGATATGAGTTATGAATTATGATAGTCAATGGAACTTTGTTGCGTGAGAGTGCTGACCACAACATTTTTATTGTTAAAAGTCAAACTTTGACATATGAATTATTTAAGTCTAACCTCGTTTTTTTTTAAAAATATATGATTTTTTTTTGAAAAAAAAGGAATGATAGTAAGACATTATTGTAATTACATCAGATGGAGTTATATAATTTAGACATACAATCTTCATCTAAACTAAATACACATATTTACCGTTACGTTAGTACTCCCTTTTTGGCTGTTAAAATAACCGTAGTTATCCTAGATAGATAATATTGAAAATTTTAGAAAGTAACCAACCAATGTCACTACCAATTCAAAATGTGTGAGAGAGAAAAAGAATGGGAAGAGGTATCTTACAAAAAAAAGACAACAAAAGGAAGGTTTCAAAAATGAAAAAAGAGGCGGTCTACAACAACAAATCGTGAAGTTCTTCGTGAACAACATTCCCGATGGATGTCGCCCATGGGACCTTGCGACTGTCTTAAGGAACCATGGGGATATCGCGAGAGTATACATCGCGAGGAAACGAACCAAGGATGGATCAAAGTTTGGCTTCGTTAGCTATAAAGGGGTCAAGGATTGGAAATCATTGGAAGAGCACTTGAAGTCTGTAAAGTTGGGTAGATACACGCTATCCATTAACATCGCAAGACACGCTATCGAAAACGAAGAAACTGGTATAGGAAGGAAGAAAGGTGATTTCAAAAAAGATGGCCTCATTTTTCGGCCACTAGCTGAGTTCTCTTACTCAGGTGGTGCTCAGAAAAAACCTTTTGGTGCGCGTCTTATGTCGATGCGGTTAGTGGAAGGAAAGGGATTGAGGTCAAAGAGAAAGAGATGACGGTTGATGATAAAGTTTGTGGGATGACGACAGTTCATGGGAGAGCGTTGGTGGTAAAGTGCATTAATTTCGTGACACTTTCTTCCATCAGCACGTTGGTTGGGAAGCTCGGGATTGAAAACCTAATGCTTCAGTACTTAGGAGGTTTAAGTATGCTGATTATTTGTCCAAGTAAAGAAGAAGCACACGGGTTCATGTATAAGGAGAAGATTTGGAGGAGTTGGTTCTCTAAAGTTGAAGAATGGTCCGGTCAGTCTCTTCCGTTCGAGAGGATTGCTTGGGTTGAGATATATGGTGTGCCTCTACACCTGACGAATGCAGACTTGTTCAATAAGATTGGGGGAAGATATGGAAAGGTTATCCACGCGTCAAAAATCAACGACGAAAGCTCAAATAAGGCGGTGGAGGGAATTGGTATCCTAGTTGGGGAAGGAAAAGAAATCGAAGAGGTAATCATGTTAAAATGGCGCGATAAGAAATATCGTGTGTGGGTGATAGAGAAATCGATCAACTGGTGTCCCAATTCACAGTCAACGGGGTCCGGAAAAGGGAATTCAGGGTGTTCACCGGAAAACGCCAGTAGTGTGTCGGGGATGCAGGAAAACGAAAAGGCAAAAGCTGATGGCTTGGGAAGTGACAAGTCCTTGCATGGGGAAGACGCGGGTAACATCTGTAACACCCGACATTTAAAAATATGGGTTTTCAAAAATCTTTCACCTAACGGTGTTAAATTGCGGAAGTAAAGACTGTAAAAGTCAAACCGATAAAAACATTTCGGTTTCTGCATTTAGTTGGTGTTACACGTCATATCAAACAATAGTTCAAATGAAAACCCAACGGTTACCCAACATTAAACAACCGTTCACGCATTATTACATATATTCGACATCAAAATGAAATGTAATCAAAAGTCTCCATAATAAGCAACTATGGGTAGCTAAGGAATCTGCATGCTTTCTACCCACGCCCTCACGTCCTGCATCTACAAGTCCTTCAAGCTAAACCTGAGGGAACAACCACATTAAAGAACAAGTGTTAGCTATAAGAATAGCTAAGTAAGATCACACTTAATTTAAAAGCATTTGTCCAATTAAAACATTTCGTCATTAATAGACAAACTCATTAGGCACAACACAAAACACACATAACTGCATATCAACTTCATATCAATTAGGATAGTCATCCTAAATGTGTCTATCCTGCATTAGTTCACACATTGTCACACGTATCTTCGTTATCTGCATATAAGTGTGCCCTGCATCACACCCGACTAGATGATCAACCAAAAGACTAATCATCGTATGTCGTTAAGGAATGGCAAGCCAATCCAAGAGTAATCCGTATGTGGAGGTTGGTCAAACCCCTCGTATTACTCGCCCTGCATTATAAGACCATGTTGCAAGGAGCCACCCAAGCAACAACTACGTCAACGTACTCGTCCGGCTAAGACTTATACGGGTTAAGCTTAACACTTTCCCTGCATTATATTTACGAGCTCGATTTCACACATAATAGTTTAGGCAACACACATAACCTAACATAATCACACATTACCTTCATTTCGTTTGGGCCCTTAAACGTGCAAGTGACATGGCAACCTACCAAGTCTAGTGAGCTAGGTGTACAAGCCATGTAGTATGCATATGTCACACATTAACTCCATTTCTACATTTCACATAATAAGATACTTCGTAATTCTACATAAACTACATATCATACACTACATTAAACAATACTTCATTTCACTACATTAGGGTCTGCATTTCAGGTCTCATGGTCAACTACATATCCCATAATACCTCCCGTGTAACCCGAGATACCCACATATATCATAAGTTACCGTTAATGAAGTTATAAGTATGAAACCTTTGCTTGTTGAACCCTCAGCGTGACAAAAGTAGTGTATCTTACCTTGATACAGCTTAACAACAAGCTACAAGCACAATACAACGATGACTAGGTGTCTCCAATAACCTAGAACAAGTATAAGATCAAAATATAAGCTAAACGACACATTTTGTGAAATCTGGGCATGTGGTGCGTCGCACCTCCCACATGGTGCGTCGCACAGATCCATCAGAAAATTCTGATCAGATGTAGGTGTGTCGCACCTACCCCTTGGTGCGTCGCATATCGGGCTATTGGCTGAAAATCAATTTTCCAAATCTGGCTGTGGTGCGTCGCACCACCCTCCTGGTGCGTCGCACCTGGAGTGTCAGACCAGCAACTACACTTTTACGCTTTGATCAAACGAATCCCATACTAACCCATACCCCAAATCCAACCTGGGGACTTAAAATTAATCCTTTTAATTGCACTTTCATCAACTTTAACCATCCTATTAATCCTTTAATCCTTTACATCATAAATCAATCATTAAAACACCCGAATAACATGAATTCGATAAACGTTTGATCAAATAACCCAACCCGAACCCTTATGGCCTGGATTAGGACTAATATCAGACTCACACAATCAGATCTCAGATGAGGAATACCTATATTACCTGTATTCAGTGATAAAGATCCAAGATCTAAGCAATACACGATCGATTTGGCTCCAAAACGAATAGATCTAGTGAGAAACTTGAGAGGGAAGGGAGGGGATCGGCTAGGGCTTTGTTTAGGGGAATAAAATCTGCAAATGCCAACCTAATGACACCCCTTAACTCCCTAAACCCGTTTTTAACTTTCTTTCTATGTCAAAACTAGCCCCTAAGCTTCCTAATCCTTCATTATTGGTCACAAACTACTTTATTGACCATATACATCATTAATCCTTCATTAAATGTCACTACATAGACATTAATCTTCATATTACACACATTTATACTACATTAACATTTAGGCTTACAAGCCTCACACATAACACACATTAACTACATATAGGCATTAAATCTAAAATAGACTTAACGACACACACAATATTGACTTAACGGCATTAGTCAACTAGTAAAGAAAAGTTTGGGATGTTACAATTACCTCCCCCTTAAGAGGATTCCGTCCCCGGAATCTCATCAGTAAGGAACAACTCGAGATACTTTTCCTTCATTACTGCTTCAGTTTCCCACGTTAAGCTTTCTCCATGATTATGCTTCCACTTTATCAACACAAGGTCAATCACTTTTCGGCGTAACTTCTTTTGCTTTCTTCCAAGTATCGCTACCGGTTCGTCTATTATTCTCTTCATTGGGTCAATACTCACGTCTTTAATAGGAATCACACTTGACTCCTCAGCTAAACATTTCCTCAAGTAGGATACATGAAAGGTGTTGTGAATTCCATCCAATTCTGGAGGTAATTCCAACTGATATGCCACATCTTTAATGCGCTTCACAACTTTAAGGTCCAATGAAACGTGGACTCAACTTTCCCTTCTTTCCAAATCGAATAACTCCTTTCCAAGGTGATACTTTCAGCATCACTAAATCACCAACATTAAACTCAATCGGTCTCCTTTTCTTATCTGCATATGTTTTCTGCCTTTCTCTTGCCTCACGTAAGGCTTCTTTAGCTACATTAACCTTTTCAGAGGTAATTTCAATAATTTCGGGACCAGTCAACTGCTTTTCACCGGGCTCCATCCAACAACTTGGAGTTCTACACCTTCTTCCATATAACATCTCAAATGGTGGCATTCCAATGCTTGCATGGTGACTATTGTTGTAAGCAAACTCAATCATCCTCAAATGATCATCCCATGCTCCACCGTATTCTAGTACACACGTTCTCAACATATCCTCTAAGGTTTGAATGGTTCTCTCACTTTGCCCATCGGTTTGAGGATGATAGGCGGTACTCAAATTTATTCTACTACCCAACTCCCGTTGAAAACCCTTCCAAAAGTTTGACACAAACCTCGAGTCTCGATCCGAAACAATAGATAAAGGAACTCCATGTTTCGCAACTACTTCATCAATGTACATCTTTGCCATCTTCGTTAAAGGCACATCTTGTCGGGTAGCTAGAAAATGAGCACTCTTCGTCAATCTATCTATAATCACCCATATCATATCATTCCCTTTCGGCGTTTTAGGTAGCTTCGTTACAAAGTCCATGGTAATATGATCCCATTTCTTACAAGCCTCACACATAACACACATTAACTACATATAGGCATTAAATCTAAAATAGACTTAACGACACACACAATATTGACTTAACGGCATTAGTCAACTAGTAAAGAAAAGTTTGGGATGTTACAGTGCGTGGCATGGGGAAAAGGAGGAAAGAGACCAGGGTGATAACTATTGGGGGAGTCTCAAGAGGGACTTTGTTTTTAATTTTGATGCACGTGAAAAGAAGGGTGGGGCTTCAAAAGCCAAAAACAAATATAAAGTCAAGGATAATTTGGAAAATATGTGGGTAAATAAACTATCCCCTTCCTCCAGGCCCAAGAAGCGGCCCAGGGATGATTATATTATTCCTTTCGATGGGCCAGCTCACCAAAATGCCCAGGAACCCAACATTGATGAAGGGCATATAGTAGATGATTTTAATAAAGATGGGCCCATGGAGGACTTATTACAAGTAGCAGGCGATGAAAGAGAAAAGGACAATTCCGATTTAATCAGCCGCCCTGCAAGAACACATCCCAATGGGGATAACATAGATACTGTTTCCATAGGGCAAATTAATAAAGAAAAAGATTTCGTCAATCAGACCATGGTCAATTCAGAGGCAGACGCAATCGATGTCGAGATGGAGGTTCAGGAAACAATCGATTTGGGCAAACTCTTCGGGGCGAATCTCGAAAAGGCCAGAAACAAGGTGAGAAATGCGGTGGAAAGTGAAGGTAATAATGTAGTTAACCATGAATAGCTTATCTATTAACATAAGGGGTATAGGGGGGGACAGAAAAGCTAGTTGGATCAAAGGGATTAAAACAAGTGAGAAGGTCTCTTTTATTGCTTTACAAGAAACTCAAAGTAATGGGGTGTCGAATGAAACGATAAAAAGTTATTGGGGTAATTACGCGATGGAATACGTGGTTGTCGAACCTAACGGGAGGTCAGGTGGGTTGATTAGTGTGTGGGATCCGAATATTTTTTGATTGTAAAAGGCGTTATCAAATGGAGCCTCGATTGTGTTTCCCTTGTTAATGTTTATGCACCGCAAAGCAATAGAGATAAGAAAATCTTGTGGAATAGGCTAAAAAGCAGCATTGGCGATGCTCAAGGACTTTGGTTCTTGATGGGAGACTTTAATGTGGTTAGAACAAGTGAAGAAAGAAAGGGCTCGAGGTTTAAACGAAGTTGTGCAATAGATTTTAACTCATTTATAGAAGAAGTTGGGCTGTTCGAATACGAGATGAAAGGAAGCAAGTATACGTACTTAAAAGAGGATGAAAATGGAAAGAAACTCAGTAAAATTGACAGGTGCTTGGTATAACAGGGCAGTTGTAGATAAATGGCCTGACGCCTGTTTTAGAGCACTTCCTAGATACATGTCGGACCACAATCCGATTCTGTTATCTATCGTTGAATTGAACTATGGGCCAAAGCCTTTCAGAGTCTTCAATTCGTGGTTAGATCGACCCGATTGTGAGACTGTTATTAATGAAGCTTTGGACTCTTTCATATGTAATGGGCCGCCGGATGTCTGTCTGATAAAAAAGTTCAAATGGAGGGACAAGTTGTGGGATAAGGAAAAAGAAGAGATGGAAGTGTGCAGAAAAGAATTAGAAGAGCTGGAGCAGCAATTAGAGTTAAATGAACTTTCCGAAGAAGAGGCCTGGACACGTACTAAATGCAAAAGGAAAATTATGGAGATCGAAGATACTAGAGCTAAAGATTTGAAACAACGGGCTCGGTGTAAATGGGCCATGGAAGGAGACGAGAATTCTCGTTTCTTCCATGGTTTGATAAATAACAGGAAAGCCTCGAATGTGACTCCAGGATTGTTGATTGAGGACGTGTGGGTCACCAAACCAAAGCAAGTTAAGAAACACGTGTTTTAGTTTTTCAGAAACAAGTTTCAAGAAGATTGGATAACCAGGCCGCATTTAGAGTGCCATTTTGGCAACAGGCTGTCGGATCAAGAAGTCAGGGATCTAGTCGCGGTATTTACTGTTGAAGAGATTAAGGACGCCGTTTTTTCTTGTGGCGAAGATAAGGCTCCCGGGCCGGATGGTATGACATTCAAATTAATCAAGAAGTTTTGGAGTAAGTTGGAAGGGGATTTCGTGAATATTTTAAATGCTTTCTCTACAGCAGTGGCAAAATCAATTGGGGTTGTGGGTCATCTTTTGTTACTTTAATTCCGAAAGTCAAGGACCCGGGCCAAATGGACGATTATAGGCCCATAACCCTTATTGGCATTATTAGCAAGGTTATTTCTAAAATATTGGCCAACAGGTTAAGGAAGGTCTTGGGCTCACTTGTCAGCGATGATCAGACAGCCTTTTTGGAGGGATGTCTAATTCTGGATGGTCCACTAATATTGAATGAAGTATTATCATGGGCAAAAAAGAATGGCAGGAACATCTTTTTCTTCAAGGTAGACTTTAATAAAGCCTATGATAACGTAAACTGGGGCTTTTTATTATCTTTAATGGATCAAATGGGGTTCCCGGCGAAATGGTGTAATTGGATTTCTGGGGTCCTTTCCTCTGCTAGGTCGTCGATTCTCGTTAACGGTTCCCCGACCTTTGAGTTCAATTGTGGTAAAGGTTTCAACTGGCGGGAAGCATAGGCGATCACCTTGTCCCTCTGCATCAGTACACAACCCAAACCCGTGATAGATGCATCACTATACACAACCAAATCATCGGTACCTTCAGGCAAGGCAAGTATAGGAGCTTCACACAACTTCTTCTTCAACGTTTGAAATGCATTCTCCTGCTTATCGCTCCACTCAAACTTTACTCCTTTCTTCGTTAGTTCAGTCATAGGCTTGGCTATTCGGGAGAAATCCTGAATGAACCTTCTATAATATCCAGCCAAACCAAGAAAACTTTTAATCTCAGTAGGAGTCTTTGGCTGCTCCCACTTTGAAACAGCTTCAATCTGTGAAGGATCTACTTTAATACCTTCCGATGAAATAACATGACCAAGAAACTGCACCTCTCGAAGCCAAAACTCGCATTTAGAAAACTTGGCATACAACTTCTTCTCCCTCAACCCCTCCAAAACTGCTTTCAAGTGCTCACGGTGCTCATCTTCTGACTTAGAATAAATCAAAATATCGTCAATAAACACAATAACAAAATGATCTAGAAAGGGACGGCATACCCGATTCATTAAGTCCATAAACGCGGCTGGAGCATTGGTCAACCCAAATGGCATGACCAAGAACTCATAATGACCATATCTAGTTCGGAAAGCTGTCTTTGCTACATCCTCCTTCTTAACCTTCAATTGATGATAACCGGACCGCAAATCTATCTTTGAAAAATATGAAGCACCATGTAGTTGATCAAAGAGATCATCAATTCGCGGGAGAGGATATTTATTCTTAACCGTTCGCTTATTCAACTCACGGTAGTCTATGCACATGCGCATAGATCCATCCTTCTTTTTAACAAAGAGAACCGGAGCTCCCCAAGGCGAGGAACTAGGTTGTATGAACCCCTTGTCAAGTAACTCCTGAAGTTGCGTCATTAATTCCTTCATTTCTGTAGGAGCTAATCGGTAAGGTGCTTTAGCAACAGGTGTAGCACCGGAAATAAGATCTATCTGAAAAGTAACTTCACGGTCGGGAGGAATACCGGGAAGATCTTCGGGAAACACATCGGAAAAATCGGATACTACATCAACACTAGCAATAGAAGGCTTCTCCTTCTCTCACATCAATAACATAGGCCAAGAAATGACTCTTATTCTTCCTTATACATTTAATAGCCTTCATCATACTAATGATCTTTATCCCCCCTCTCTTCTTATCTCCATAAACCGTTACCACATTACCATCGGATGTAGGAAACCGAATAATCTTTTGGGAACACAAAATATTAGCTTCATTTCTAGACAACCAATCCATACCGATCACTACATCAAAACCGGCTAAGGTAGTAGGCAATAACTGGACTGGAAACAAACGACCTTCAATCTCAATGTCACAATCATCATATCCCACACGTATATCACTAACCGTACCATTAGCAATTTCCACCTCTATCGAGCAATCTAAAGGGGTAGTGACTCTTCCTAGCTTAGGAGCAAATAAAGTAGACACAAACGACCTATTTGCACCCGAATCAAATAAAACCGAAGCAGGTTTTGAATTAACAAGGAAAGTACCACTTACCACCTCGTCGTTGTTCTTAGCATCATCAACAGTCATCTGCAAGGCTCTCACTTTTGTTGCTGAAGTGGCTGCTTTCTTCCCGTCATTCTTCATTTGTGGGCAATCGGCAATAAGATGACCCGTTTCTTGACACTTGTAGCAACGAGTCTTGTCCCTACATTCTGTTGCAAGATGTCCCGACTTCCCACACCTATGACACCTTCTTGTCTTGTCGGAACATTGACCTTCATGAACATTCTTGCAAAAAGCACACCAAGACCCATTCTTCTTTTTATCTTTGTCACCACTTGAGCTATAATTCCCACGAAACTTCTTATTATTGTTATTAGATGACCAATTTGACCCTCTTTTGAACCCTGCTTTCTTGTCATCAACCTTCACCACAACTTTCTCACTTTTGAAGTCATCATCCAACCTCTTTGACTCCTTAATAGCCGCCGATAAAGTCACATGTTGTCTACATAATCCACGATAACTAACGGGGAGACCATCACAATAAGCCTCAATTTGGTCCTCCTGCCTTCGAACCAAGTGTCCAACAAACTTCAACTTCTCCATAAACGAGTGTGCATAATCAGAAATTGCACCGGGTTTAGCAACCAATGATCTAAACTCCTTTTCAATCAACCTTAACTCACGCGTTCCCACATACTCCTCTAGAAACTTCTCCTTAAATGTTCCCCAAGGCATAACTGCAAGTACCTCAGGAGCCATAGACACTGTAGTAGCCCTCCACCAATTACGGGCATTCTTCTCCAACATCCTACTAGCACACAAAACCTTCATATCATCCGGACAATAGCAAGATGCAAAAACTACCTCAATGTCCTCGATCCACTCCATAGCACCCACTGCATTTTGGTACCATCAAACTCCTTGGCACCACATTTCTGAAAACTTTCATATTTGAAGTTATTAACACGAGGTGCAACTCCAAGTCCTCCACCATTTTCTTTGATGTAAAGGACCTGTTTAAGGTACAAGATCAAACCCGATTTGGAAAGGAAATGAGATCGGTGCTCAAAGGTATATCCTTCGTGACTTGCTGGTGTATTTGGCGTGCTCGTAATGAGAAGAATTTCAACGGGGGAGTCATGAACACGGGGAAGATTTTTGAAGACGTAAGGACTTTGAGTTTCCTTTGGTATAGAATTAAGAAAAAGAGATTCTCACTTACTTGGGAAAATTGGTGTAACTTTGTAATTAACTAGTGTATGTATATATAGGTGTGCCACACTGCCGATTTGGTAGTATTTTGGCTTGGTGAATAAAAGTTAAATTTAAAAATAAAAAAAAACAACCAATGTCAAGAAACACGTGACGCCAAGTACTTGTTGTATGTAAAATTGTGTGTCCTAATGATTCCTTATCTTTTAGTAATCGGGTTGGTAAAATCACTCTAATCAATAAACCTTTGCAAATACCAACGACTTTTAAAGGTCAAAGATACATTTCTCATTCTTAATTCTAAATCTATTATTTACGAGAAAATATTTTTTTATAAAAATCCTCATCAATATCATATTGCCATTTTTATTTTGTATTAATCTTTATCACTTCAAACATTTTTTTAAAAAACTGATATTTGTACCACAACAATTGATATTTTTACCACAAATCCGTTTTACTGACTTGTACAGTATTTTATCCCTTCCCTTTTCTTAATGGCCAGCATAATAGTCGGGTTAATAAGTTAGTAAAAAAAATAAAAGCAGAAAATATGTAGGAGTAAAAGAGTAAATTATTCTGTTTTGTTCCCCGACAAAGCAAGGTACTACTTGGAGTTATTCTCAATGCCTGCCTTGGACTTTTATGTACTTTTTGTCATCCAATCATTTTACCTTTCAACCCAAGTCTTTTTATGCATCATTTATTTGTACCTTACAACAAACTCACAAAAATAAATCAAAGAATACATGTGTCCCAAACTCATACATTAAAAACTTGTACATGACCAGAAATAAAGTAACAAATTTCTCTAAATACATACAACACATAACTAACAAAAACAATAAAATGGTTAAAATTAAATAAAACAATCATTCAAACATAAGAATTTAACAACACAAATTAACAATTCTTTATGAGTTTAAAACCATCACATCATTGCATCGATGGTTCAAGGATCCTCTTTGTGGTTCGGGCCGGTGAGCCCGTAAAAAGGAAAGCCGCTTCTTGGCTGACCCAGCCACTGAGCCTTTTTCCGAGGCGCCTTTTCTTCCTGACCCTAATGGGCTTGGACTATGGCAAGGACTAGCCTGTCGAGATCTAGCCTTAGTGGACAATGTTGAAGCCATGTAACTAGGAACCGCTGGTGAAGAATCAAAGCTCTCGTCATCACGGACCGAACTAGCCCGGCTATGCCTCCTAATGCGGTCAGATTGCACGCTGTAGTAGCTCCTAGAGTCGTCATCCACGCTTCCCTTTTGGCTTTCGGGCCTAACCCTTGAACTATTATTTGATGGAGCCCTGGTTGGGGGTGTAGAGGGTGATTGACGGCTAGGAGGTCGGCTAGCCCTTTTACCCGTGTCTCCAGCTGGTGAATCTTTTTCGGATATGGTTTGTGCTTCCCATGGCCTGGCGGCCATCCAACGCTCTAGCCAACTCCATCCCCAATGTGGATTGTTAGGGTCCAGGAATGTCGGATTCAGAGACTTCGTAGAGTTCTTCCACATTTGCTGGTTCACATATATAGAAATGATATTACTACGAGTAATAAGTAAAGAACTTAATTGATTCATCAGATTAAACTCAAACATCGTAATCGGGCTGAAATGAAGATGTAAATAGACCTGATGAGTATGTGCATATGCCAATGCTCGTTCTCGCCGTATTGCAGCCTCTTGTTTGCTTTGTAAGCTTGCTTCAGTTTCTTCTTTTGATTTTTTACTGTCATCCCATGAACTTTCCACCTGTAATCCAAGTTTTTAAAATTTTCAAACCACTACAAAGAAAACAGGAGAAATCTAGAAATTACAACATGATTTTCAGTAGTATATGTTTCTAAAACTTACAGAGGATCTATTGTTGAACTCTTTCTCGTGCTTCATAAGAAGTTGTACTTGGAGAGCTCGATTCTCCTCAGACATACGAATGCGCCTTGAACGCACTTGAGACTGTACACGAGCCAATGTTTGCATACATTTTAATGTAGAAGTTGCTTGCCGTTTCACGGATTGGCCTTGAATCAATGACTTCAGCCTCCCTAGCCCTCTCACGGCACGCAACGCCCTCCTTGCCTTAAATCCATAAAAATCCATAAGTCCAAAACTTGGTGATACCATAACCGTAACCAGTTTTTGATAAAAAAAAAATAATAATTACCAAGTGGCCGCGATAGGCAGTTTGTATCTTGATGGCTGCAATTTCTTTGGTTGATTTACCAAAGAAATGGGCAGTGGATGTGAGTCGAACAACCTCAACAGCTGCGTGAGCGGCTGCCACGGCTGCTTCTGCTGCCACAGCGGTTGCATAGGCAACCGAATACGCGTGTTTGCTCTGTTCATTCTCGGCTTTAGTAAGTTTTGATTCCTCTGTTGGAGGAGGAGAAAGAGGGACAATAGTGTTCACTAATATAGTTTCTTTTTGTGATAATTCTTTATCCAAACTACTCCTTTGCTTTCCAAACCAATATTTCTTTGAACTTTTTTTGTTAGATTTCTGTCATATATAAACCAACATTGGCATTTCCTCAAGAAGAAAAAAAAATGAAATTTATCTAAGATAAAATGAGATAAAACTAAAATAAAAATGGAAACACACACACAAACCTTGTCTTTATTATCCTTGGATTCAGATGGGCTCAAAGCTTTCTTGACTGCTGATAACCAACTTGTCTTTTTCCCCATTTGCTACTCAAATCATCTTCACCACCATAACCATAAATTAAAAATCATAACAAATTCTAAAAAATCTTATCTAATGGTATGAAACATCATCATCAGTATATCTTTTAAATAAATACAGTTATTTCAACTAAGTAGTGTGTTTTAGTACTAGAATAGTTTCCAATACCATAAAGATGTACACAAGACTAAAAGTTGAAAAAATGTTACAAATTAGTATTCATAGTGTTCATTGCAGTACAAAAAAAAAAAAAAAAGAAGCAAAACATCACCATATATGAGTACCATAGTTAAAAACATTTATGGGAGAACAACAAACTGGTAATGTCACTGTCTTAATCTTAACAAAAAAATATCAAAAGAATAAAAATAATCAAAGTATATATATTGAACGTGTTTTGAGAAAGAAACAAATAAACACAAGAATGGAAAATTAATACCAGCATGAAATTTATTTGGTGTGTCTAGGCAGAGAGGGAATATATAAAGTATAGAACATGCATTCATTTCATTGAAGATATATGGGTGTTAATAAGTGAAATACCTGCAACTGTCAATTAATAATGCAAACAATGTTTTGATATTTGTGTTGGATATAGAAAAAAAATTGAAGTGATTAATAAAATGGTGCAAGGAGAGATTTTTTTGGGAGACAGAGAGAGATCTCGTGAATGTTTTTTTTTTTTCTTTTTTAAAAGAGAGAAAGAGAAGTAGAGAAATGACAGATTGTGGATACTGATTTCTCATTAAATTTAAAAAGGGGTGGTTGTATGCTGGGTAACGGACATAAAAATGGGTTGTTAGTATTTTTGCTAGATATATCGGTTTTATTTAAATTTTCATCTTGTTATTTGTGTTCTCTAAACCGCTATCAAGGTAGAAATGTCAGTTAAACCTGTCTACGTAGATGATTTGAAAATAGCCAAGAAATATCAAAAGAAATATTTTAGTTAACAGCGTGTATATTTGGGTTAAATACTTGTTCTAGGGAGAAAATAAACAGAGAGAACCTTTTTTCTTTAACCATTTTTTAATGTTGTTAAAAACTATTGATTTGCGGACAATATATCATTTCAAACTTAAAAAAACAAAATATACATCAGATTTATGCCATTCAAATATATTTGACACTCGAGTATATACAGAAGATAAATCGGATATTAAAATAATGAATGTTTAAAGGTGAGTTGTGCTAGACGTTGATGTCGGTTTTTTTTATAAATTTAGAATTAGAACTCAGTTGTGTGACGGTTAAAGTGAATGTGTCCAATAACTAACATGCACAAAGGGAATCTTGGTTTGAAGAAAAAACAAGCTACCAATTAATCGACTTTTGAATTTGTACTATATATGTATTCACATTCACATTCACATTCACATTCTTATTAATATTGTTTTGGCATTAATAGTATTTGATACTTTGTCCATTAGGGATGTCTTACTGGGTTTATTTTGAATAAATTTTCAAAATGGATATGCGATTAGGATTGAAGAAAAGATGATACGAAGACAGTTAAATTGAATTATATAGTTCCGTAATAACAAGCGCACAAGAAATGTAATAGGAAGAAATAAGTCAAATAACAAGCATATATTACATAAGAAAATTAACACTCTATCGATAACAATTCTGCTTTCTTTAATTTCACTACTTAAAAAGAGAAGTATCAAAATAGCCCGGTGCCCTCTCCCACAGGTCAGTCATTTACACTCGCACCCAAATAAATGCATTAATACCATACTCTATATATGATGATAAAGATGTTGGAATAATTATGAAGTCATGGTACGTTACCCGTCTTTGTGAGCCGGGCCAAGGCAGACTATGGATTAATTTGTCATGTACTATAGTGTGGCTTTGGTCCCCTTAGAATTTTGTATCATGTAAATGTGATTGTGAGCTAGCTAGGTGGTATAGAGGCATATATGTAAACTTATGAAATTCATGATCGATATGTTAATATATGGATTAATATATGTATATAAGAGTCGTCCGGGTCAAACGGTAATAAAGCT
>CM067169.1:19850480-19891874 GCA_034093135.1 Erigeron breviscapus | reverse complement strand
AGAGAGTATATGTTGAAAATCCTTAAGGATGGACCATATATACCCATGTCTCTTGGGGTAAGTCCTATTCTAGATCCAACTGGAAGAAGAGGTTCAAGAGAAAAGCTCGAAGACCACTGGTCTGATGAGGATCGTAGACTTGTAGATCTGGACACCAGACTCAAGAACATGATCCTTAGAGCTGTCCCTGAAGATCTAATTCCAACACTTGTGTGTTCCCCAGTGCAAAGTCAATGTGGGATGAATTAGTTATTCAGTTTGAAGGAGGTGATGACACTATTGTCACCAGGAAAGTTGCCTTGAACAAGAAGTATGAATCCTTCTTTGCCTTGCCCAATGAAAGTCTAACTGGTACATGCACCAGATTTTCTAGCCTCATTAATCAGATGAGAGGCTTGGGTGTAGAGAAGGATAAGGATATTCTTCTTGAGAAGTTTTGTGATATTCTTCCTTCCAAATGGGAACATGGGCTGGTGGGTCATGGACTACCCACGGGCCGACCCGTTTCCCCCCTCAAGCCACAATACAACTAATTACACATTTAAACACCGACTACACATACAACGACCCGACCAACACGCATTGTCATTTAATTCACCCAACGACCCACTTATTTCATTAAACAAGATTGTTAGTCAAATTTCACATAAAGTCAATGGGTCAAAATTCACGGATGTTACATTCTGAGTTGATTGCAACTTGTTTTGGGTCCTGATTCGAAAAAACGTGCGAGTAATCGCCAATTTTCGTTTTCCGTCGAGTTTCTGAATTTTCCGGCGATCGTTAAATCAGAAATCGGTTGGTTAGGGTTTGTTTGGACTTCTATTCTGACATTTTTCGTACCAATTTCATGTGTTGAATCGAAGAAAAGAATGAGATACTGCGAATTTAACTTTTCCGGCGTATTGTTTAACTTCTCCGGCCACCGTGTTTGATTGTGGAAGAAGAAAAAGAAGGGATCATGGTGAAATAACGAATATGCCCTTCACTTAACGGACCTAATAGACGGCTGTTAGTCGCGGAGTGAAAAGTGAAAAAATTGACCAACTTCAGGGTTTTTTCTGTAATTAAATCACTTAAGGGCAATAACTGAAAATCCTGCCAACTTGAGGGACCAAAAATGTAATTTTCTCTAGATATAAAGAAAGAAATAAACTGTTCAGTGCTTTCTTACGCGGGTTTTGAGTCTCAATACCTCGATGGTGTATTGGGGGTTAAGATGTAGACAGACCTTATCTCTACCTAAGTAGAGAGGCTGCTTTCATTTCTACCTAAATGGTAGAAAAGGCCCTAAATATCTTCTACGTTATTAAAAATCACTGGCAGTTTAGTTGTGATCAATACGGATAACCGATAATGAACAAGTATTTCAAGTCAAATAATTGAATCACAGATTTGGTAAAATGACTATTCAGGTGGTTAGATGAAATGATATGAACTTGACTTTCAGACACTCAAAGATCATAAACAATACCTTCCTAATTCGTCCTTAAGTGACACAGCCCGCAGAAATACAATAATAAACACATAGTTCAGTTGGTCTGTCAATTCAGTGAAAACGGATATGCGTTTTCGTACATAATAAAATGGTGAAGTGTCACAAATATTTGAGTGTGCCATTGCAATATATGAATTTGTTTTTTAAGATAAAACTCATAAGGATTAATTCAACAGAACCATCCAAGGCCATACACTATAATTTTTGATATGCCAAATGACAATGAAAAGTTGTATATATGTCGACTTGATTATTAAAGAAAGTCTGGTACACGGCCAAAATGGGATACACATCTAGTTATAATTATATAAGCTGGAGTTTGGCCCATATAACATTAATGGCATCACTGTATATGGAACAAATAACAACGTATCGACAGAATCTGTTCCCATTATGATATATCTACGTGAGTTGAAAGTGTAAAATGCATATGAAACAAAAAATGGGCATTGCTATTAGCATGAAATGAGTAGTAGCAGCCCATAACATCTTTAAATTGAGTGTCCAAAACAGCATGGATATGTCGGCAAATAAAATGTGTAGCACATGTCGCCACTTAAACATGGAAAACTTTCAAAACTTCCTTGTAGCGTTCACATGCCATCACTACAAATAAAAAGAACTCTTACCAGAATAACTTGCTACTTCTGCGAAAGCTGATCCGCAGATTGCTGCTCTAGAGTTTGCTGCTCTTCGGTTTTGGATATGGCATTTTTCATGAGTTCATAGCCTGCAAAGTTCATAGCACCGAGTGGAGCAATCCAAAAAAACCTAGGTATAGCCCCTTTGAATAATCCCAGTGGGCCTTCATGACGTAGAATGGATAATGCAATCATTGACATGGAAACGGGTCGCCCCTGAGGTGCCGTCATCATTCTAGTTTTCATCACATCAAAAGGTGTCGTTGTGACTGCAGCAAGACCACCAGATAGAGCCCCGACTGCAATTGTCTCCCACGGTTCAAGTTCTCGTCCCAGAAACTGCTGGGCAACCTGAAAAGATGTATAATTGGAATGTCAAGGCACTTGTTATCTTGATAGGAATCAAGGATACAGAGGTACGAGCCTATAGAACTGATCCTGTTCAAGTAAGGTTGTCAAGACACACATTAATCCTTTCTCTTAAAATGTAAACATATATCTTAAGCTGTGAAAAAAAATACCTTTTTCGACTCTCCATAAAGTCCCATGCCTGCAACATAGAATGGGACCTCCCGACAAAGAGTAGCACCGGTCCCACGGAAGAAGCCTTTGAGACCATCTTGTTGCCATGTACAGATGATCGCCTCCCCCACATTGTTAAATATACCTGCCTGCAACCTTTGTTTCAACACTTCACATGGAATTCTAACTGCTGTCCCCAAAACAGTGCTACAGAACGATGCTAAAGACTGGACCTGAAGCATCAAAACAACACGCATCACATTATGCAATTTCCGTAATAATAAGCATGTTACAGTAAATATATCTTCTAAATATGGAACTGCCAATATTACTCAAGGTAGCTTTATGATATAGTGGTTACCTGTAGGTCTGGCAGTGTCGGAGCAACATTTATCAACACGATCTTACTTGCTTCAAAGATTCCAGTCCGTAACCCATGGCTGCATCAATATAGAATAACCAAATGAGCTTTATGTTCAGAAAACGACAAAAACAACAAAGTGAGAAGAATGTAAACCTTGAAAATTGGCCTACAATTGCAGGAATTGAGCCTCTATATACTCCTCGAAATCCAACTTCCGGAAGTTTTGCAATCATTTCTGGGAAACTAAGGGTTGATGCTTGTACTCGAGTCTGACAATACAATTTCCTACTGTCAGATACAAGAGGAATGTCTGTTGGATGCCACATGGATATTTTAGTTCTATATCAAAAGGTATATTTTTATTTAAAATCCAACCAACTTTCGAGTTAAAAAATGATACAAATTTAATTCTCACAAACCAAAACAGGAAATTTATGGTTGAACAGATCAACTATAGTCTATAACATGTCTCATACAGAGAAGTAGAGATAAATGAAATGAAGTAGATGTGAGAAATTATTAAACAAAATGAGAAAATCCGTAAAAATTAATTCCCCGTGTTCCCTTTGTTTAGCCTAAAAGTCCAGACTCTAAAGAAATGTTTTCTTCACCAAAAAGAGAGAAATCAAAACACATGCAATTGCATTTCTCAGAAAACCATACTGAGTCGAGAGACCACTTCTCCATGTTTCAACTTCACCCTATCAAACATGTCATAACTTTTTAAAAACTAACAACTTACCTTTATTGTGTCAATAGGGTGCATTACAGATGTAGACAACGCACAAGCAAGACCACCTGCCAATGCAGATTTTAGAACACTTCCAGCATGTACTTCCACAGGAGGTGCCACTGCTACAACGGTAGCAGCTTGAAACCATAAATTCCTGTCATTTTTACAAGTGTCAAAAAACATTAAGTAAACGATATAAGGTACAACGAACTATCAGCACCATATATACCGCGGATCCTCTTGAAGTTGGTCAGACGGGAGAAGTAGCATAAAGTTTCTAAAATGTCCATAAGAAATAGATTCTTCAGTGTCCGACTTAAG
The DNA here is from genome assembly GCA_034093135.1 of Erigeron breviscapus. Classification (NCBI taxonomy): domain Eukaryota; kingdom Viridiplantae; phylum Streptophyta; class Magnoliopsida; order Asterales; family Asteraceae; genus Erigeron; species Erigeron breviscapus. The sequence goes on along the minus strand of CM067169.1, from coordinate 19,887,795 downwards.
AAACCGCATCATGGCAACTGCATTATCTTCATTTGCAGGAAGTCCAGCATTCTTCAATGATGCCAAGATTTCACTCTTCTGCAATGTCCCAGACTTGGTTAAACAGAGACTGGTATAAGCTCTAAGGATAGTTGGTTCCTTCTGTTCCATCAATGACAAAAACTGTTTCCAACCAAATGATTTAGAAAATAAGTGTCGTCTAGTGCGACGCATTAATTCATGAGCATATCTCCGAGGAAGCTTTCTCTTTCTAATAGCAATCTCAAGATCTTCTAAAGTTACTTCCCCGTCGCCATCTCTATCCAACTCCTCAAAAAATCTCCTTCCTGCACATATAAAAGGGTTCCTTTTAAAGGGATCAACTGAAAACACATCATATATACAAAATACTACCAACCATTAAGAACCAAGTGACAGGTTTTAATATAATTTTTTCAATATGGTATAACATGATCTTGCTACAGATGTAGGCAATTGCAAACTGACATTAAATGAAACTTATTCCCAGAAAGAGAGTCAATAATCAGGTGAAACAATTACTTTAAAATTCTACCATAGTGCTAAAAGCTTCCATTTATAAAGGACACCACAGGAAAGATGTAGGCCAAACAATCTTTCAACATGTTCTCTCTAAATTTTACATGCCCACTTGTTACTTTCAAACACCGAAACTTGACCATATAGAAATTGATCAAATCCCCAATATTGATACGAAGATGTAAAATCCTTTTCTATTAAAAGTATGTTAGTTATGGTTTAATATGGTTGCAATTTCCAATAGGAGATTGAGTGGAAGTTTGATAATTCTGATGATGTAAGGATGGAAATAGTTAACTCACTCCTGAGAGTCAAGTCAGGATATGAAAGAAAGGGCTATAAGTGAATGTTTATGCTAAAATGAATACTAAACCTTAAATCAGAGCTTAGATGGCCTACTAAAATCTAATTCAGAGATCGGTAAACTATTAAATAGATGATGTATGTTTAAATAATACACGGAGGTATTTTGATGCTGAGTAAGTAGTCGAAGTACGGTAATTATAATACCAATCGCATGCTATATGATTTATAATACAAAAGTCTAGTCATCATAGTTGTTAAATAGATGACATACCTTCCGACTCTGTGTATCTGAAGAAATCCTGGACAGAGAAAAGTTTCTTCTTATCAGGATGGTCTTTTGTTGACCGTCCTAACTGGGGTACAAGCTCGATTAGTTCAGTTAATGAAACTGTGGACAAGGTGGACCTCAATCGCTCAACATTTGATAAAGGGATACTGAACAAACCATTAGCCATCTTCTGTGGAAAACTACTAACATTCTCTTCTGTAACATTTGAAGTAACAGTATCATCACTGTCGTCCTTAACAGGAGAACTCATGTCAACAATACCTGGCGGAACACCTCCAACTCTCGCAAACTTCAAATTTCCTAAAAACCCACTAAGATCTGCTTTTGTACCTTCAAAAAGACTACCAACAGCCTTCAAATGATCAATTTGGCCAGTAACGGGAGGAACTGCAGATAACTCACATTTCTCACTTCCAAATTCTTGGACACCCAACTCTAACTTGTGTATATTTTGAGCAACCTGGTCAAGTACAAACCCAATAAAGTGCTCAAGCGACAAACCATTTCCACCTTTCATCTTCAAATTTTCCTCAAATGGCACGAAAAGTAACTCCTTCTCATTTTCTTTTTCCAATTCCATCCGCTTCCCATCATCAGAAACACTTTCTGGAAATACCCTTTTAGACATTAATCCACTTCTATCTCTAGAATTCTTTGACTTATACTCATTTACATGCATATGTTTACAATTCCTTTTTTGTAGCTTCTTTTTACCATTCCTAAATGGGGCCGGAACTGCTTGAACAAAACTACTAACATTCTCTTCTGTAACATTTGAAGTAACAGTATCATCACTGTCGTCCTTAACAGGAGAACTCATGTCAACAATACCTGGCGGAACACCTCCAACTCTCGCAAACTTCAAATTTCCTAAAAACCCACTAAGATCTGCTTTTGTACCTTCAAAAAGACTACCAACAGCCTTCAAATGATCAATTTGGCCAGTAACGGGAGGAACTGCAGATAACTCACATTTCTCACTTCCAAATTCTTGGACACCCAACTCTAACTTGTGTATATTTTGAGCAACCTGGTCAAGTACAAACCCAATAAAGTGCTCAAGCGACAAACCATTTCCACCTTTCATCTTCAAATTTTCCTCAAATGGCACGAAAAGTAACTCCTTCTCATTTTCTTTTTCCAATTCCATCCGCTTCCCATCATCAGAAACACTTTCTGGAAATACCCTTTTAGACATTAATCCACTTCTATCTCTAGAATTCTTTGACTTATACTCATTTACATGCATATGTTTACAATTCCTTTTTTGTAGCTTCTTTTTACCATTCCTAAATGGGGCCGGAACTGCTTGAACAAAACTACTAACAATCAAAGACCAAGTAACCGCAAATTGCATACAATTAATACAAGTCCCATCTTCTTTATTCCAGTCCTGTACATCCAATTCTTTCTTCGACACACCAACCTTCCGATCCCTGTCACCGCCATCAAAAATCCCCAAAATCGTCTTAAACGGGACCTTAATTGACAACCCCTTCTTCCTATCACTCCTAACCACATCAAACACTTCTACCTTACTCCTATCCTCTACGTCCAATTCACTCATTTTATGTCCATTACCCTTGGGCCACCTATGTTCAAAATCCTTTGCAGCTTTCCTAAAACTAGTTTCTATCGGTCCAAAAGCATTCTTTACGTGCTCAATCGAGCTATAAAACGATTCCAAAGGATCATTTCCTTTCACATTCTTCATCACTGTATAACAATAACAAGTCAAACCCTAATTTCCAAATCAACAACAAAAAACCCTAATTTCATCCATCAAACAGTATGTAAAACCTTTAAAATAATACAACATCATACAGACAAAAAACAAATACAAAAATCAAGTTTGTCCTTGGCAGTTTTTCACTTATAATTCATAAAATATTAATCTGTATATATAATTGTACTGTACAGTCAAGTTAAAATCATCAGTATTTGTATATATATTAAATTAATTATTAGTATTTCATGAATTAATGATCTACTGATTTGGAAAGTTTACCTGATAAAATTAGGAAAGAATGGATGAAAGGTGAACGATATGCATTTATTTATATATATATGGATATATATAGATATGGATACGGATGTATGTATGTATAGGTTGTATGAATAAATATAGATATAGAAATGGTGATTGGGGAAAAAAACACAGAAGAAAGAAGAAGTAGAGGCTTCTAATTTTTTGAGTATATGTATATATGGTGTGGACTGTATTTCACTATTTTTCTACAATTTCAATACTACTCTATTAAATTAAATAATAGAAATAACTTTTTTTTTAAGTTTTATTATTGTAATAAGTTAAAAAAATATTGGTAAAAGGATAAGACATATGACTGTGGATAATGGTGACGCGTATCCTACATGGATAAGGACACACTGTTTAAAGTTACTTTAACATGTGAATTAATGTTTTTCTTTGTAATGAACTTCGTTTTATAGTGATTTATATTATATATATACAAATATACTTGCAATCCTTTATAAGTACTAAATTACATTGTGCGAATAAGCTTTATCATTTTCATTTTGTTGTAAAGATGGTTTTGGTATATAGGTCATAACTTTTAATATTATGCGAAGATTTAAATGTTGTCTTTGTGTTAAAGAGTGGAAATATATACTACTCGTACTATAAGAATGTCTTACAAAGAGAATTGGAATATTGTATGGATAAGTGGTTTAAGGTTTACTAACATACAGATAAGATGACCAAATTAGTAGTGTTACAAGCTTATGGGAAAAAAAAGGCCTACAATTTTGTATTAGTCATGAAAACCTTGATACACTTGACATGGCTAAATTTGTCCTACCATTCTAGGAGCAAATTTCATATATTGAATATGATAACTTTTGCACATTTTGTATTCAATAGAGAAAATATCCAAGTTGTTATATTCCCAGAAGATTGATGTAACGTTTGGTCTAAATTACTAACAATCATAATTTTTTTACTTAACCTACTATTGGTATACAGTGTAAATGTGAATATTAATTTATTTAAATGTAGTAAAGCTTACACTTTAAACTAAACAAAATTCATTTAAAAGAATGGAGATAAAGTTGTGACGGAAAGTGCAATAGAGCACGGTTAAGATGTGCCCAAAAACAAATTGACAAATGAGAAAATCAACAACGAAAATGCATATGCAGAGATAACGTGTAACATTGCATGTGGACACGTTTGTAAATGCATTCCCACATGGCATTATGTGGAATTCTTTACCTACTTCCATTTGCCACGTATTTATCCAATCCAACCACTCACATTTTACATGACAGAATGATGGGAAAATAATTTTTGGAGATTCTTTTATTTGTAGTGATATTGGCTTTTTTTAATCATCCAAATGTCGATGAATGTTTTGTTGATATGACAATTATTACATTAACATGGATATATAGTTACTTCGAAGGAACTTTTTAACTTCCAAAGATAGTATAAAACTTTTCTACAGTAGATAATATACGAGATCAAACACTTTTTAACTTCCAAAGATATATAAAACTTTTCTACAGTAGATAATATATGAGATCAAACATAATTAGCAATTTTCTTCAACCTGTGTGACATAATTTGATCTGTTAAGTACTAAGTGGATCAAATCACAGTATATGAACTCACTACATTGTCCTGGAATCACCTCGATCTACATTTCAATTTTTATACGGGTCAATACAAATGTTAACGGCTCATTAATGAATACAAATTAACCAAACAAGGTAAAGTCCCTCTTGTTAAATTCTTTTATGTTGTTCGGCAAGCAAAAACTCACGCACTATCACAACATATTGTCTCAACCGAGACAGAGTCACAGAACCCATGACCATTTGATTGCTAGGTTGGTCATTGGTGGATCACTATCGATAACCAGTAGGCTAAGGTCCAGTGGTTCAAGTCGCACTCCATTTATACATATTGGTCAACAGCTTTTCGTATGTTAGACCTTAAATGATATTAAATAATCATTTCATAGTTCTGCTACATTTTTCTTGTTACTCATACAAGACAAGTCAAAAGATATAACAATGAATACAAAGTTCTGTTAAGAGCAACCATTGGCACAAAGATCTGTATATTACCACATCAGTTGTATGTCATCAGAATTGACTAGAACAAAAGCTTTCGGTTGTAGGGCCCGACCTGAATCAAAATGCCGATCCAGTATCCTTGGACTTTCGAAGCATTACATCTTTGGCTTCATTAATTTTGGAAGCTAAGTAATGGCTGCCTCCAGCATCCGGGTGGTTTGCAACCATTACCCTTCTATGTGCTTCCCTCACCTTGTCTGCAGCAACGCTTTCTCTGTCCAACATGACCCATATTAGAAATGTCTAAATGCCCTTCAAAAATATAACAAGCTAAACAAACTTTTATGTTGTAATTGTTATAAGTAACCTATCTTGGTTGTCGATGTATTCCTCCACTTTCTCTACCAATTCTAATCAAATAGCATCTTAATATTACAAGATTTCTCGAGGTTAACATACAACTTTGAGAGCATGTGCATTTTCTTCACATTATATTTTCCCGAAGCAAAAGAAAAGGTCTAAAACTACCATTTAGATAATGAGAGAATGAAGGAGTCTACTAGGTTGTAAATAAAGCTCCAAAAGGGATGACGATATATTACCTAACACCAAGGATCAGAGCCGCTTCACGTCTTGTCATTGTTGGTTGGAAGCCTCCATCATAGAACTTGCGTGTTCTAGGCCTTGGGGGTCTGGTCTTGAAAGAATGCCACGCCTGAATTCCATACTTACCAGCCATGGCTGCAGCTGCCACTGCAAGCCCAGCAATAAACGGGGTAGCCTGTATCAACATATAAAGATCATTAGCTTTTAGAAATTACTGAATCTCCTTTTTAGATAAGCATTTCAATAACCAGTCCTTTGTTCAACCACACAAAGAAATATCAAAGAACTAAATTGGTCGTTTCAAGTTTAACGTATTAACAAGAAAAACTCCAAACAAGAACATCTTTAGAACATTATGTGCCACACCAAAAGTTTTTCAAAAATAACCGATCCAACAATAGATACCAAACCAAAATAATCAATCAAATCATGTCAACGATCACTTTGTCAAAAGGGCAGTTACCAAGGATCCTACAAAACACATACCCTTGCCTATTAGGACATCTGACCGAAACATCAAACATATCCTACAAGACTATTGAGTATTGACTTATCACGTTGTATATATACCATTCATTCTATTAATAGTACATGACTAACAGGATACCGGATTACCGCATATGAGTATATGACTCCTTATTGAGCTGGTTTCCCACAATCATCTCGAACTCGAAACTTAAATGCTTTATAACAATGGTATAAACAATTTCTCAGGGCATAACAAGTTTATGAGCTGACCATGCTTTTAGATATATGCAAATGAATAAAAATCTATATCAACATCTATGTATATAAATATTATTTCAAACCCATTCATTTTCATTCCATTTTTTTGGGTACCCACAAATATAAAAACAAAAACATTTTTTGTATGCAAAATCTCGATCAAAAAACAATTTTAAAAAAATCAACTTCAGATGATATCTAACTAGGGTTAATCTAACAATTTCCCAAATCATACAAAAAAATGGTAAACCCTGAAATTACAATAATACAAAAACCCTAAATTACACAAAAATAAATGCAGAAAGAAATGAAAAAGACTTACCATTAACGCTTAACAGTTCCAAGGTAGAAGACAATGTTTGCATCAAACGATTTTGTTTCTTGAAGATTCTATACACTTCTGAGACACAAATGATATAAATAATCCGTTAATTAGGAAGGGTATATAACCTTATTTTATTTTTCTTTTTCTTTTTGTTGTTTTTGTTTTTGGGCCACTAATAAGCCCACCTTTTTAGTGTAGTGAAAAACAACCCAAACTTATAGTCCAATCAGCCTTTTTAACCCTGAATAAACAGATAAAGAAAATTAAGAAAGAAAAAAGTTTGGGTTTATTGTATGTCTTTCATTATAGAAAGGAAAACATTCTTTTTGCTCAATGTAGATATATACTTATATAATTTTGATTTAACTATTGTAAAAGTATCTCTTATTTTTCTATATCATTTTAGTTCATCAAATAGTAACCATGAGAAGATGGAGTCTTAAACTAGTTAAGGATAAAGTAAGTTTGATTGCAGGTATAATCAAGTTGATATAGTGTCAGGCTTAAACTCCATTGATCGCTAGTCTCAAAGTTTGAAACATGGTTTAAGGATGATGGCAATGGTCACTCTCATGCCTAACCATGTCTAGCCATCTACCAATAATATACTGCCACCCCATTCCATGCCTAACTCATGTCTAGCCATGCCTAACCTATGGCAACCATGCCTCTCCATGCCTCACCATCTCTTACTATTTTTCTCCAATCATACCCACTCTTTCTCCTATCCCTCCTTAAATCATTGATTATCCCCCTCTCTCTCTCTCTCTCCCATGCCTAAGCGGCAATGTATGCCGAAATCACTCATGCCTAGCCCATGCCTTGACGTTGGCGGCGGTGTTTGCCGCTAGGCATGGGCATGCCTAGCCCCATGCCTAGACCATTGCCATCATCAAGCTTGGCTTTGGGTGCAAATTGAAGGCTAATTTGTTTGTAGATATTTTCAACTAACGATTCGACTTGATTATTAATATTTATTTATATAATTAAATTCGACTTGATTATTAATGTTTATATAATTAATAGCAATTAGTTGAGGTTAACCCGTATGCTCAGATTGACTCAATACTTTTTAGGTCTAACTCAATTCCATTTGATTATATAACTATATAGTTTTATATACACTTAACCATAAGAACAAGAACGATGCTCGATAAATCTAAAAAAACTTTACAAATAGTTTATTTATTTCTAGTAAACTCTATTTATACAGCCAAATACTCTTATATGAATTAAAATATGACTCATCATCATAAGTTATGTGACTAATACTTCTTGATAACAACCCATAATCCTAGATTTTTTGCACGCACATTATAATTAGGCACAATTTCCCGCTTTATATCTGATAGTTATGATCCTAGATATATCTATACTATCTAATAAATAAAAAAAAACATTTTTTTAAGTGTTAGAAAAGTTGTGTAATATTTTCATCTAGCACCTCTTAACATATTTTCACCTACATTGCCCTCATAACAATTAATGATTAAATTACACTATTAATTCTTTATCTTTTAAAGTATCTCCATTAACTATTTACATCAATTACTTTACATCAATTATCTACACAACTCAACGCCGCCTCCACCACCAACAGTCGCCCCCCACCACCACTGCGTCGACGTCACGACCACTGTCGTATTGCGCGGGTACCATACTATGCAGTTTCAAATGAATCAATGTTTTAATGAGCCGTTCATAAATTTGCACATTTGACAAACATTTTATTTATATTTGTTTGTTTAGTAAAGGCGAGCATGAACAAACCTTATCCATCATTCATTTACATTGATAAGTTGTTTTTTTAATGTTTCTTTGTGTATTTTTCATATATTCTAATATTGTATTGTATGCCTGTTTATATCCGTATGTTAGTAAACATGAAAAAAGAAAAAGCTTATTTTATCATCAACCGAAAATTTGTTTGCTTGTAAATTCGGACAAAACAAGCAGGTAAAAGAAATTTTGTTTTCCCTTTTTTGTTGTTAAAATTAAATGGGAAGACAAGAAACAACTCGATTCATTTTGGTTCTAATTTGTTACAGCTCCAAACATGTATATTTGATCATTTGTCGGTACTTTTGATTGTCACATAAGGTCCAGTTATTCACATTAACTTTCCTAAATAAATAAGGCTAAGGTATAATTCTGTAATAAGATGCAAAGAGATTAACATGTACTCGTACTTAATTATGCAAGTGTCTCGTATGTCAACTGTCCCATGTTTTGCTTCTTGTTATCCTATTTTCTTTATTTCTGAAATACTATAGTACCTAAAAGGAAATTGGCCGAAGATAAACATATAGGTCGATATGTCCGAGTGGTTAAGGAGATAGACTTGAAATCTATTGGGCTTCGCCCGCGCAGGTTCGATCCCTGCTGTCGACGATAAATTTTTACTAGTTGATATATACGCTCATACTTATGATATGAGTTATGAATTATGATAGTCAATGGAACTTTGTTGCGTGAGAGTGCTGACCACAACATTTTTATTGTTAAAAGTCAAACTTTGACATATGAATTATTTAAGTCTAACCTCGTTTTTTTTAAAAATATATGATTTTTTTTTGAAAAAAAAGGAATGATAGTAAGACATTATTGTAATTACATCAGATGGAGTTATATAATTTAGACATACAATCTTCATCTAAACTAAATACACATATTTACCGTTACGTTAGTACTCCCTTTTTGGCTGTTAAAATAACCGTAGTTATCCTAGATAGATAATATTGAAAATTTTAGAAAGTAACCAACCAATGTCACTACCAATTCAAAATGTGTGAGAGAGAAAAAGAATGGGAAGAGGTATCTTACAAAAAAAAGACAACAAAAGGAAGGTTTCAAAAATGAAAAAAGAGGCGGTCTACAACAACAAATCGTGAAGTTCTTCGTGAACAACATTCCCGATGGATGTCGCCCATGGGACCTTGCGACTGTCTTAAGGAACCATGGGGATATCGCGAGAGTATACATCGCGAGGAAACGAACCAAGGATGGATCAAAGTTTGGCTTCGTTAGCTATAAAGGGGTCAAGGATTGGAAATCATTGGAAGAGCACTTGAAGTCTGTAAAGTTGGGTAGATACACGCTATCCATTAACATCGCAAGACACGCTATCGAAAACGAAGAAACTGGTATAGGAAGGAAGAAAGGTGATTTCAAAAAAGATGGCCTCATTTTTCGGCCACTAGCTGAGTTCTCTTACTCAGGTGGTGCTCAGAAAAAACCTTTTGGTGCGACGTCTTATGCCGATGCGGTTAGTGGAAGGAAAGGGATTGAGGCCAAAGAGAAAGAGATGACGGTTGATGATAAAGTTTGTGGGATGACGACAGTTCATGGGAGAGCGTTGGTGGTAAAGTGCATTAATTTCGTGACACTTTCTTCCATCAGCACGTTGGTTGGGAAGCTCGGGATTGAAAACCTAATGCTTCAGTACTTAGGAGGTTTAAGTATGCTGATTATTTGTCCAAGTAAAGAAGAAGCACACGGGTTCATGTATAAGGAGAAGATTTGGAGGAGTTGGTTCTCTAAAGTTGAAGAATGGTCCGGTCAGTCTCTTCCGTTCGAGAGGATTGCTTGGGTTGAGATATATGGTGTGCCTCTACACCTGACGAATGCAGACTTGTTCAATAAGATTGGGGGAAGATATGGAAAGGTTATCCACGCGTCAAAAATCAACGACGAAAGCTCAAATAAGGCGGTGGAGGGAATTGGTATCCTAGTTGGGGAAGGAAAAGAAATCGAAGAGGTAATCATGTTAAAATGGCGCGATAAGAAATATCGTGTGTGGGTGATAGAGAAATCGATCAACTGGTGTCCCAATTCACAGTCAACGGGGTCCGGAAAAGGGAATTCAGGGTGTTCACCGGAAAACGCCAGTAGTGTGTCGGGGATGCATGAAAACGAAAAGGCAAAAGCTGATGGCTTGGGAAGTGATAAGTCCTTGCATGGGGAAGACGCGGGTAACAGTGCGTGTAACACCCGACATTTAAAAATATGGGTTTTCAAAAATCTTTCACCTAACGGTGTTAAATTGCGGAAGTAAAGACTGTAAAAGTCAAAACCGATAAAAACATTTTGGTTTCTGCATTTAGTTGGTGTTACACGTCATATCAAACAATAGTTCAAATGAAAACCCAACGGTTGCCCAACATTAAACAACCGTTCACGCATTATTACATATATTCGACATCAAAATGAAATGTAATCAAAAGTCTCCATAATAAGCAACTATGGGTAGCTAAGGAATCTGCATGCTTTCTACCCACGCCCTCACGTCCTGCATCTACAAGTCCTTCAAGCTAAACCTGAGGGAACAACCACATTAAAGAACAAGTGTTAGCTATAAGAATAGCTAAGTAAGATCACACTTAATTTAAAAGCATTTGTCCAATTAAAACATTTCGTCATTAATAGACAAACTCATTAGGCACAACACAAAACACACATAACTGCATATCAACTTCATATCAATTAGGATAGTCATCCTAAATGTGTCTATCCTGCATTAGTTCCCACATTGTCACACGTATCTTCGTTATCTGCATATAAGTGTGCCCTGCATCACACCCGACTAGATGATCAACCAAAAGACTAATCATCGTATGTCGTTAAGGAATGGCAAGCCAATCCAAGAGTAATCCGTATGTGGAGGTGGTCAAACCCCTCGTATTACTCGCCCTGCATTATAAAGACCATGTTGCAAGGAGCCACCCAAGCAACAACTACGTCAACGTACTCGTCCGGCTAAGACTTGTACGGGTTAAGCTTAACACTTTCCCTGCATTATATTTACGAGCTCGATTTCACACATAATAGTTTAGGCAACACACATAACCTAAACATAATCACACATTACCTTCATTTCGTTTGGGCCCTTAAACGTGCAAGTGACATGGCAACCTACCAAGTCTAGTGAGCTAGGTGTACAAGCCATGTAGTATGCATATGTCACACATTAACTCCATTTCTACATTTCACACATAATAAGATACTTCGTAATTCTACATAAACTGCATAACAATACACTACATTAAACAATACTTCATTTCACTACATTAGGGTCTGCATTTCAGGTCTCATGGTCAACTACATGTCCCATAATACCTCCCGTGTAACCCGAGATACCCACATATATCATAAGTTACCGTTAAGGAAGTTATAAGTATGAAACCTTTGCTTGTTGAACCCTCAGCGTGACAAAAGTAGTGTATCTTACCTTGATACAACTTAACAACAAGCTACAAGCACAATACAACGATGACTAGGTGTCTCCAATAACCTAGAACAAGTATAAGATCGAAATATAAGCTAAACGACACATTTTGTGAAATCTGGGCATGTGGTGCGTCGCACCTCCCACATGGTGCGTCGCACAGATCCATCAGAAAATTCTGATCAGATGTAGGTGCGTCGCACCTACCCCTTGGTGCGTCGCATATCGGGCTATTGGCTGAAAATCAATTTTCCAAATCTGGCTGTGGTGCGTCGCACCACCCTCCTGGTGCGTCGCACCTGGAGTGTCGACCAGAAATCTTAATTTTGTTCTTTGATCAAACGAATTCCATACGAACCCATACCCCAAATCCAACTTGAGGACTTAAAATTAATCCTTTTAATTGCACTTTCATCAACTTTAACCATCCTATTAATCCTTTAATCCTTTACATCATAAATCAATCATTAAAACACCCGAATAACATGAATTCGATAAACGTTTGATCAAATAACCCAACCCGAACCCTTATGGCCTGGATTAGGACTAATATCAGACTCACACAATCAGATCTCAGATGAGGAATACCTATATTACCTGTATTCAGTGATAAAGATCCAAGATCTAAGCAATACACGATCGATTTGGCTCCAAAACGAATAGATCTAGTGAGAAACTTGAGAGGGAAGGGAGGGGATCGGCTAGGGCTTTGTTTAGGGGAATAAAATCTGCAAATGCCAACCTAATGACACCCCTTAACTCCCTAAACCCGTTTTTAACTTTCCTTCTATGTCAAAACTAGCCCTAAGCTTCCTAATCCTTCATTATTGGTCACAAACTACTTTATTGACCATATACATCATTAATCCTTCATTAAATATCACTACATAGACATTAATCTTCATATTACACACATTTATACTACATTAACATTTAGGCTTACAAGCCTCACACATAACACACATTAACTACATATAGGCATTAAATCTAAAATAGACTTAACGACACACACAATATTGACTTAACGGCATTAGTCAACTAGTAAAGAAAAGTTTGGGATGTTACAATTACCTCCCCCTTAAGAGGATTCCGTCCCCGGAATCTCATCAGTAAGGAACAACTCGAGATACTTTTCCTTCATTACTGCTTCAGTTTCCCACGTTAAGCTTTCTCCATGATTATGCTTCCACTTTATCAACACAAGGTCAATCACTTTTCGGCGTAACTTCTTTTGCTTTCTTCCAAGTATCGCTACCGGTTCGTCTATTATTCTCTTCATTGGGTCAATACTCACGTCTTTAATAGGAATCACACTTGACTCCTCAGCTAAACATTTCCTCAAGTAGGATACATGAAAGGTGTTGTGAATTCCATCCAATTCTGGAGGTAATTCCAACTGATATGCCACATCTTTAATGCGCTTCACAACTTTAAAAGGTCCAATGAAACGTGGACTCAACTTTCCCTTCTTTCCAAATCGAATAACTCCTTTCCAAGGTGATACTTTCAGCATCACTAAATCACCAACATTAACTCAATCGGTCTCCTTTTCTTATCTGCATATGTTTTCTGCCTTTCTCTTGCCACACGTAAGGCTTCTTTAGCTACATTAACCTTTTCAGAGGTAATTTCAATAATTTCGGGACCAGTCAACTGCTTTTCACCGGGCTCCATCCAACAACTTGGAGTTCTACACCTTCTTCCATATAACATCTCAAATGGTGGCATTCCAATGCTTGCATGGTGACTATTGTTGTAAGCAAACTCAATCATCCTCAAATGATCATCCCATGCTCCACCGTATTCAAGTACACACGTTCTCAACATATCCTCTAAGGTTTGAATGGTTCTCTCACTTTGCCCATCGGTTTGAGGATGATAGGCGGTACTCAAATTTATTCTACTACCCAACTCCCGTTGAAAACCCTTCCAAAAGTTTGACACAAACCTCGAGTCTCGATCCGAAACAATAGATAAAGGAACTCCATGTTTCGCAACTACTTCATCAATGTACATCTTTGCCATCTTCGTTAAAGGCACATCTTGTCGGGTAGCTAGAAAATGAGCACTCTTCGTCAATCTATCTATAATCACCCATATCATATCATTCCCTTTCGGCGTTTTAGGTAGCTTTGTTACAAAGTCCATGGTAATATGATCCCATTTCCACTCGGGAATGTCTAATTGATGCAACAAACCATACGACTTTTGATGGTCCATTTTCACACGTGCACACGTCAAACACTTTGCTACAAAATGAGCTACTTCTCCTTTAATATCCGGCCACCAATAAATCGGCTTCAAATCTGCATACATTTTGGTGACACCGGGATGAACCGAATATCTACTTCTATGGGCTTCCTCAAGGATCAATTCTCGGTTACCACCAAGCAATGGCACCCAAATTCGACCCTTGTATGTTTTGAACCCACAGCTATTAGTCTCCATCACAAGACGTTTCTTCTTTCCAATGCTTTCATTGTCAATGTTATCCTTCATCAATGCCCTCACTTGTGCTTCTTTAATTCGATCAAGTAGCCCCGACTTGGCTTGAACTTGCATGCTCATCAACTTACAAGAAGAACTTTGCACCTTTCTACTTAGTGCATCCGCCACTACATTGGCTTTACCCGGATGGTATTTGATTTCACAATCATAATCCTTAAGTAACTCCATCCACCTCCTTTGTCTCACGTTCATCTCCTTTTGATTAAAGACATACTGCAAACTTTTATGATCGGTGAACAAAGTGCATTTTGTACCATACAGGTAATGTCTCCACAATTTCAATGCAAATACAACTGCGGCCAATTCAAGATCATGGGTAGGGTAATTCTTCTCATGTGGTTTCAACTGGCGAGAAGCATAGGCGATCACCTTGTCCCTCTGCATCAGTACACAACCCAAACCCGTGATAGATGCATCACTATACACAACCAAATCATCGGTACCTTCAGGCAAGGCAAGTATAGGAGCTTCACACAACTTCTTCTTCAACGTTTGAAATGCATTCTCCTGCTTATCGGTCCACTCAAACTTTACTCCCTTCTTCGTTAGTTCAGTCATAGGCTTGGCTATTCGGGAGAAATCCTGAATGAACCTTCTATAATATCCAGCAAACCAAGAAAACTTTTAATCTCAGTAGGAGTCTTTGGCTGCTCCCACTTTGAAACAACTTCAATCTTTGAAGGATCTACTTTAATACCTTCCGATGAAATAACATGACCAAGAAACTGCACCTCTCGAAGCCAAAACTCGCATTTAGAAAACTTGGCATACAACTTCTTCTCCCTCAACACCTCCAAAACTGCTTTCAAGTGCTCACGGTGCTCATCTACTGACTTAGAATAGATCAAAATATCGTCAATAAACACAATAACAAAATGATCTAGAAAGGGACGGCATACCCGATTCATTAAATCCATAAACGCGGCTGGAGCATTAGTCAACCCAAATGGCATGACCAAGAACTCATAATGACCATATCTAGTCCGGAAAACTGTCTTTGCTACATCCTCCTTCTTAACCTTCAATTGATGATAACCGGACCATAAATCTATCTTTGAAAAATATGAAGCACCATGTAGTTGATCAAAGAGATCATCAATTCGCGGGAGAGGATATTTATTCTTAACCGTTCGCTTATTCAACTCACGGTAGTCTATGCACATGCGCATAGATCCATCCTTTTTTAACAAAGAGAACCGGAGCTCCCCAAGGCGAGGAACTAGGTTGTATGAAACCTTTGTCAAGTAGCTCCTGAAGTTGGGACATTAACTCTTTCATTTCTGTAGGAGCTAATCGGTAAGGTGCTTTAGCAACAGGTGTAGCACCGGGAATAAGATCTATCTGAAAAATAACTTCACGGTCGGGAGGAATACCGGGAAGATCTTCGGGAAACACATCGGAAAAATCGGATACTACATCAACACTAGCAATAGAAGGCTTCTCCTTTCTCACATCAATAACATAGGCCAAGAAATGACTCTTATTCTTCCTTATACATTTAATAGCCTTCATCATACTAATGATCTTTATCCCCCCTCTCTTCTTATCTCCATAAACCGTTACCACATTACCATCGGATGTAGGAAACCGAATAATCTTTTGGGAACACAAAATATTAGCTTCATTTCTAGACAACCAATCCATACCAATCACTACATCAAAACCGGCTAAGGTAGTAGGCAATAACTGGACTGGAAACAAACGACCTTCAATCTCAATGTCACAATCATCATATCCCACACGTATATCACTAACCGTACCATTAGCAATTTCCACCTCTATCGAGCAATCTAAAGGGGTAGTGACTCTTCCTAGCTTAGGAGCAAATAAAGTAGACACAAACGACCTATTTGCACCCGAATCAAATAAAACAGAGGCAGGTTTTGAATTAACAAGGAAAGTACCACTTACCACCTCGTCGTTGTTCTTAGCATCATCAACAGTCATCTGCAAGGCTCTCACTTTTGTTGCTGAAGTGGCTGCTTTCTTCCCGTCATTCTTCATTTGTGGGCAATCGGCAATAAGATGACTCGTTTCTTGACACTTGTAGCAACGAGTCTTGTCCCTACATTCTGTTGCAAGATGTCCCGACTTCCCACACCTATGACACCTTCTTGTCTTGTCGGAACATTGACCTTCATGAACATTCTTGCAAAAAGCACACCAAGACCCATTCTTCTTTTTATCTTTGTCACCACTTGAGCTAGAATTCCCACGAAACTTCTTATTATTATTATTGTTGTTGTTGTTAGATGACCAATTTGACCTTCTTTTGAACCCTGCTTTCTTGTCATCAACCTTCACCACAACTTTCTCCCTTTTGAAGTCATCATCCAACCTCTTTGACTCCTTAATAGCCGCCGATAAAGTCACATGTTGTCTACATAATCCACGATAACTAACGGGGAGACCATCACAATAAGCCTCAATTTGGTCCTCCTGCCTTCGAACCAAGTGTCCAACAAACTTCAACTTCTCCATAAACGAGTGTGCATATTCAGAAATTGCACCGGGTTAGCAACCAATGATCTAAACTCCTTTTCAATCAACCTTAACTCACGCGTTCCCACATACTCCTCTAGAAACTTCTCTTTAAATGTTCCCCAAGGCATAACTGCAAGTACCTCAGGAGCCATAGACACTGTAGTAGCCCTCCACCAATTACGGGCATTCTTCTTCAACATCCTACTAGCACACAAAACCTTCATATCATCCGAACAATAGCAAGATGCAAAAACTACCTCAATGTCCTTGATCCACTCCATAGCACCCACTGCATTTTGGGTACCATCAAACTCCTTGGCACCACATTTCTGAAAACTTTCATATTTGAAGTTATTAACACGAGGTGCATTAACAACTCCAAGTCCTCCACCATTAACTCCATTAGCACCCACGGCTGCCATGGATGGTTCAGCACTTTGGGAGGGACTAGAGTAATTCCCTTCCGAACGCTCACCCCTTTGTTCACTCCCAATCCTTTTTGCATTTCTTTCAGCCCTCAATTGAGCTAACTCCTCTTCATTTCTCATTAAGAGAGCTCGGATAGCTCTCAATTCCTCATGTAATTGGGCTTGATTGGGAACCTGCTCTATTACCGGGTTTGCCCTATCTACTTCAGAGGCGGTTGGTGGATCACCAAGACGGCGATTTTGTACACGGGGTGGCCTTTGCTCTACTTCATTTCCAGCCCCGTTTCCATTAGGAGGAACACCACCACCATTTCCTCCTGCTCTCTGGTTACTAGCTCTAGTGTTTGCCATTAACTCTACAAAGCAACGACGACGGTTAGCAAGAGTTAAAGAGTGACTACATATGTTAAGGCTCTACCACATATAACTACATTATCACACACAATAATCAAGCCTTAAATCACACTCTCACTCACTCCCCAACCCGTCTTAGAGCATTCCACTTCATTAGCTAGGCATCCTACTTAAGCCTAACCTACTTCTCATCGGTCTAAGTCCAAAATCCTACGGCATAAGTCGAATTTTGGTTCACTTAAACCAATTCTCTGATACCAACTTGTAACACCCGACATTTAAAAATATGGGTTTTCAAAAATCTTTCACCTAACGGTGTTAAATTGCGGAAGTAAAGACTGTAAAAGTCAAAACCGATAAAAACATTTTGGTTTCTGCATTTAGTTGGTGTTACACGTCATATCAAACAATAGTTCAAATGAAAACCCAACGGTTGCCCAACATTAAACAACCGTTCACGCATTATTACATATATTCGACATCAAAATGAAATGTAATCAAAAGTCTCCATAATAAGCAACTATGGGTAGCTAAGGAATCTGCATGCTTTCTACCCACGCCCTCACGTCCTGCATCTACAAGTCCTTCAAGCTAAACCTGAGGGAACAACCACATTAAAGAACAAGTGTTAGCTATAAGAATAGCTAAGTAAGATCACACTTAATTTAAAAGCATTTGTCCAATTAAAACATTTCGTCATTAATAGACAAACTCATTAGGCACAACACAAAACACACATAACTGCATATCAACTTCATATCAATTAGGATAGTCATCCTAAATGTGCCTATCCTGCATTAGTTCACACATTGTCACACGTATCTTCGTTATCTGCATATAAGTGTGCCCTGCATCACACCCGACTAGATGATCAACCAAAAGACTAATCATCGTATGTCGTTAAGGAATGGCAAGCCAATCCAAGAGTAATCCGTATGTGGAGGTTGGTCAAACCCATCGTATTACTCGCCCTGCATTATAAAGACCATGTTGCAAGGAGCCACCCAAGCAACAACTACGTCAACGTACTCGTCCGGCTAAGACTTGTACGGGTTAAGCTTAACACTTTCCCTGCATTATATTTACGAGCTCGATTTCACACATAATAGTTTAGGCAACACACATAACCTAAACATAATCACACATTACCTTCATTTCGTTTGGGCCCTTAAACGTGCAAGTGACATGGCAACCTACCAAGTCTAGTGAGCTAGGTGTACAAGCCATGTAGTATGCATATGTCACACATTAACTCCATTTCTACATTTCACACATAATAAGATACTTCGTAATTCTACATAAACTACATAACAATACACTACATTAAACAATACTTCATTTCACTACATTAGGGTCTGCATTTCAGGTCTCATGGTCAACTACATGTCCCATAATACCTCCCGTGTAACCCAAGATACCCACATATATCATAAGTTACCGTTAAGGAAGTTATAAGTATGAAACCTTTGCTTGTTGAACCCTCAGCGTGACAAAAGTAGTGTATCTTACCTTGATACAGCTTAACAACAAGCTACAAGCACAATACAACGATGACTAGGTGTCTCCAATAACCTAGAACAAGTATAAGATCGAAATATAAGCTAAACGACACATTTTGTGAAATCTGGGCATGTGGTGCGTCGCACCTCCCACATGGTGCGTCGCACAGATCCATCAGAAAATTCTGATCAGATGTAGGTGCGTCGCACCTACCCCTTGGTGCGTCGCATATCGGGCTATTGGCTGAAAATCAATTTTCCAAATCTGGCTGTGGTGCGTCGCACCACCCTCCTGGTGCGTCGCACCTGGAGTGTCGACCAGAAATCTTAATTTTGTTCTTTGATCAAACGAATTCCATACGAACCCATACCCCAAATCCAACTTGGGGACTTAAAATTAATCCTTTTAATTGCACTTTCATCAACTTTAACCATCCTATTAATCCTTTAATCCTTTACATCATAAATCAATCATTAAAACACCCGAATAACATGAATTCGATAAACGTTTGATCAAATAACCCAACCCGAACCCTTATGGCCTGGATTAGGACTAATATCAGACTCACACAATCAGATCTCAGATGAGGAATACCTATATTACCTGTATTCAGTGATAAAGATCCAAGATCTAAGCAATACACGATCGATTTGGCTCCAAAACGAATAGATCTAGTGAGAAACTTGAGAGGGAAGGGAGGGGATCGGCTAGGGCTTTGTTTAGGGGAATAAAATCTGCAAATGCCAACCTAATGACACCCCTTAACTCCCTAAACCCGTTTTTAACTTTCCTTCTATGTCAAAACTAGCCCCTAAGCTTCCTAATCCTTCATTATTGGTCACAAACTACTTTATTGACCATATACATCATTAATCCTTCATTAAATGTCACTACATAGACATTAATCTTCATATTACACACATTTATACTACATTAACATTTAGGCTTACAAGCCTCACACATAACACACATTAACTACATATAGGCATTAAATCTAAAATAGACTTAACGACACACACAATATTGACTTAACGGCATTAGTCAACTAGTAAAGAAAAGTTTGGGATGTTACAGTGCGTGGCATGGGGAAAAGGAGGAAAGAGACCAGGGTGATAACTATTGGGGGAGTCTCAAGAGGGACTTTGTTTTTAATTTTGATGCACGTGAAAAGAAGGGTGGGGCTTCAAAAGCCAAAAACAAATATAAAGTCAAGGATAATTTGGAAAATATGTGGGTAAATAAACTATCCCCTTCCTCCAGGCCCAAGAAGCGGCCCAGGGATGATTATATTATTCCTTTCGATGGGCCAGCTCACCAAAATGCCCAGGAACCCAACATTGATGAAGGGCATATAGTAGATGATTTTAATAAAGATGGGCCCATGGAGGACTTATTACAAGTAGCAGGCGATGAAAGAGAAAAGGACAATTCCGATTTAATCAGCCGCCCTGCAAGAACACATCCCAATGGGGATAACATAGATACTGTTTCCATAGGGCAAATTAATAAAGAAAAAGATTTCGTCAATCAGACCATGGTCAATTCAGAGGCAGACGCAATCGATGTCGAGATGGAGGTTCAGGAAACAATCGATTTGGGCAAACTCTTCGGGGCGAATCTCGAAAAGGCCAGAAACAAGGTGAGAAATGCGGTGGAAAGTGAAGGTAATAATGTAGTTAACCATGAATAGCTTATCTATTAACATAAGGGGTATAGGGGGGGACAGAAAAGCTAGTTGGATCAAAGGGATTAAAACAAGTGAGAAGGTCTCTTTTATTGCTTTACAAGAAACTCAAAGTAATGGGGTGTCGAATGAAACGATAAAAAGTTATTGGGGTAATTACGCGATGGAATACGTGGTTGTCGAACCTAACGGGAGGTCAGGTGGGTTGATTAGTGTGTGGGATCCGAATATTTTTTGATTGTAAAAGGCGTTATCAAATGGAGCCTCGATTGTGTTTCCCTTGTTAATGTTTATGCACCGCAAAGCAATAGAGATAAGAAAATCTTGTGGAATAGGCTAAAAAGCAGCATTGGCGATGCTCAAGGACTTTGGTTCTTGATGGGAGACTTTAATGTGGTTAGAACAAGTGAAGAAAGAAAGGGCTCGAGGTTTAAACGAAGTTGTGCAATAGATTTTAACTCATTTATAGAAGAAGTTGGGCTGTTCGAATACGAGATGAAAGGAAGCAAGTATACGTACTTAAAATAGGATGAAAATGGAAAGAAACTCAGTAAAATTGACAGGTGCTTGGTATAACAGGGCAGTTGTAGATAAATGGCCTGACGCCTGTTTTAGAGCACTTCCTAG
Organism: Erigeron breviscapus; assembly: GCA_034093135.1. Taxonomy (NCBI): domain Eukaryota; kingdom Viridiplantae; phylum Streptophyta; class Magnoliopsida; order Asterales; family Asteraceae; genus Erigeron; species Erigeron breviscapus. Next base: position 19,866,156 of record CM067169.1, on the reverse strand, counting down.
ATACATGTCGGACCACAATCCGATTCTGTTATCTATCGTTGAATTGAACTATGGGCCAAAGCCTTTCAGAGTCTTCAATTCGTGGTTAGATCGACCCGATTGTGAGACTGTTATTAATGAAGCTTTGGACTCTTTCATATGTAATGGGCCGCCGGATGTCTGTCTGATAAAAAAGTTCAAATGGAGGGACAAGTTGTGGGATAAGGAAAAAGAAGAGATGGAAGTGTGCAGAAAAGAATTAGAAGAGCTGGAGCAGCAATTAGAGTTAAATGAACTTTCCGAAGAAGAGGCCTGGACACGTACTAAATGCAAAAGGAAAATTATGGAGATCGAAGATACTAGAGCTAAAGATTTGAAACAACGGGCTCGGTGTAAATGGGCCATGGAAGGAGACGAGAATTCTCGTTTCTTCCATGGTTTGATAAATAACAGGAAAGCCTCGAATGTGACTCCAGGATTGTTGATTGAGGACGTGTGGGTCACCAAACCAAAGCAAGTTAAGAAACACGTGTTTTAGTTTTTCAGAAACAAGTTTCAAGAAGATTGGATAACCAGGCCGCATTTAGAGTGCCATTTTGGCAACAGGCTGTCGGATCAAGAAGTCAGGGATCTAGTCGCGGTATTTACTGTTGAAGAGATTAAGGACGCCGTTTTTTCTTGTGGCGAAGATAAGGCTCCCGGGCCGGATGGTATGACATTCAAATTAATCAAGAAGTTTTGGAGTAAGTTGGAAGGGGATTTCGTGAATATTTTAAATGCTTTCTCTACAGCAGTGGCAAAATCAATTGGGGTTGTGGGTCATCTTTTGTTACTTTAATTCCAAAAGTCAAGGACCCGAGCCAAATGGACGATTATAGGCCCATAACCCTTATTGGCATTATTAGCAAGGTTATTTCTAAAATATTGGCCAACAGGTTAAGGAAGGTCTTGGGCTCACTTGTCAGCGATGATCAGACAGCCTTTTTGGAGGGATGTCTAATTCTGGATGGTCCACTAATATTGAATGAAGTATTATCATGGGCAAAAAAGAATGGCAGGAACATCTTTTTCTTCAAGGTAGACTTTAATAAAGCCTATGATAACGTAAACTGGGGCTTTTTATTATCTTTAATGGATCAAATGGGGTTCCCGGCGAAATGGTGTAATTGGATTTCTGGGGTCCTTTCCTCTGCTAGGTCGTCGATTCTCGTTAACGGTTCCCCGACCTTTGAGTTCAATTGTGGTAAAGGTTTGAGACAAGGTGACCCGATTTCACCTTTCTTGTTCATTATCGTTATGGAAGCTTTGTCATGTTTAATGCGTAGGGCGTGTATCAACGGATCTTTTAAAGGGATTGAGCTTTCAAATAACGGGCCAGTTATTTCACATCTCCTTTATGCGGATGACTGTATGTTTTTGGGGGAATGGTCAGAGGTTAACATCAAGCAGGTAACTCGAATTCTTAGAATTTTTCATTTGTGTTCTGGCCTTAGAATTAACATGCGTAAGTCGGTTATGTTCGGTGTCGGGGTTACTGATGTGGAGGCAAAAAGGGCCTCTGATATTGTATGCTGTAAATTAGGGGCGATTCCATTCAATCATTTAGGGATATGTATCGGTGGTAATATGAACAGGATAGCGAATTGGGACTTTCTTTTTGAAACTTTCAAGGCAAGATTATCAAGATGGAAGTCTTCGTGTTTGTCTTTAGGGGGTCGTGTGGTGCTTATTAAGTCGGTAATGGAGAGCTTGCCTACATATTACTTTTCTCTATTTAAGGCTCCCCAAAAAGTGATCGATGGTTTGGAAGGAATTATAAGGAGATTTTTATGGGGTGGTTCTAATGAATCGAGTAAGATTAATTGGGTTGCGTGGGATCGTGTGGCGTCTCCAGTTGAGGTTGGTGGTCTTGGCTTACATAAGCTTTCAGAATCCAATTTGGCACTTCTGTCCAGGTGGTCTTGGAGATACTTGAATGAGCCAAACGGTTTATGGAGGAAGGTCATTGATGCGATTCACGACACAAAGAGACGTTGGGCATCCATCCCATTCAACAGTTCTGTGCGGGGTGCTTGGCATACGATTGTTAAAACTTTAATGAAAATGAAGATCTCTGGTAAATGCATCATTAGTATGTTCAAAGGGGTTTACGGTGATGGGAGAAACATTAGGTTCTGGCTCGACTCCTGAGCATGCGATAATCCATTAAAAGATGAATTTCCCCTTCTCTTCAAGAAAGATAGGAATAAGAAATGTCGGGTAAGTGATAAATATTGCCAGGATTCAAACAGCTTTGCGGGGTTCCAAGCTGTTAACAGAGCAGGTCTGTCGGGTGCGGAATTGAACGAATGGCACAGACTTAACGGTATTTTGGAGAACATGCAGCCAACTGGGAGAGAAGACCGATGGGATTGGATTGGAAGAAAAGGAAAACCTTTCTCCGTTAAGGAAGTTAGAGTGCTTCTTAACCAAGACAAAGACTACAGTGACCGTTTTGTTTTCAAGTGGTCAAAGTGGACACCAAAGAAATGCAATATTTTTATGTGGAAAGTAGGGATGAGTCGCATTCCGACTCTAGCGGCTTTAAGAAAACGGAATTGTTTGTTTGAGTCCACGATTTGTGGTTTATGTGATCAAGATGAGGAAACAACAGAACATCTGCTCTGTTCGTGTGTTATTTCCATGGAGGTGTGGCATCGTATTAGTCAATGGTGCAAGCTACCGCCGGTCTTTTTCTTTGATGTAAAGGACCTGTTTAAGGTACAAGATCAAACCCGATTTGGAAAGGAAATGAGATCGGTGCTCAAAGGTATATCCTTCGTGACTTGCTGGTGTATTTGGCGTGCTCGTAATGAGAAGAATTTCAACGGGGGAGTCATGAACACGGGGAAGATTTTTGAAGACGTAAGGACTTTGAGTTTCCTTTGGTATAGAGTTAGGAAAAAGAGATTCTCACTTACTTGGGAAAATTGGTGTAACTTTGTAATTAACTAGTGTATGTATATATAGGTGTGCCACACTGCCGATTTGGTAGTATTTTGGCTTGGTGAATAAAAGTTAAATTTCAAAAAAAAAAAAGATTTTTGAAGATGTAAGGACTTTGAGTTTCCTTTGGTTTAGAGTTAGGAAAAAGAGATTCTCACTTACTTGGGAAAATTGGTGTAACTTTGTAATTAACTAGTGTATGTATATATAGGTGTGCCACACTGCCGATTTGGTAGTATTTTGGCTTGGTGAATAAAAGTTAAATTTAAAAATAAAAAAAAACAACCAATGTCAAGAAACACGTGACGCCAAGTACTTGTTGTATGTAAAATTGTGTGTCCTAATGATTCCTTATCTTTTAGTAATCGGGTTGGTAAAATCACTCTAATCAATAAACCTTTGCAAATACCAACGACTTTTAAAGGTCAAAGATACATTTCTCATTCTTAATTCTAAATCTATTATTTACGAGAAAATATTTTTTTATAAAAATCCTCATCAATATCATATTGCCATTTTTATTTTGTATTAATCTTTATCACTTCAAACATTTTTTTAAAAAACTGATATTTGTACCACAACAATTGATATTTTTACCACAAATCCGTTTTACTGACTTGTACAGTATTTTATCCCTTCCCTTTTCTTAATGGCCAGCATAATAGTCGGGTTAATAAGTTAGTAAAAAAAATAAAAGCAGAAAATATGTAGGAGTAAAAGAGTAAATTATTCTGTTTTGTTCCCCGACAAAGCAAGGTACTACTTGGAGTTATTCTCAATGCCTGCCTTGGACTTTTATGTACTTTTTGTCATCCAATCATTTTACCTTTCAACCCAAGTCTTTTTATGCATCATTTATTTGTACCTTACAACAAACTCACAAAAATAAATCAAAGAATACATGTGTCCCAAACTCATACATTAAAAACTTGTACATGACCAGAAATAAAGTAACAAATTTCTCTAAATACATACAACACATAACTAACAAAAACAATAAAATGGTTAAAATTAAATAAAACAATCATTCAAACATAAGAATTTAACAACACAAATTAACAATTCTTTATGAGTTTAAAACCATCACATCATTGCATCGATGGTTCAAGGATCCTCTTTGTGGTTCGGGCCGGTGAGCCCGTAAAAAGGAAAGCCGCTTCTTGGCTGACCCAGCCACTGAGCCTTTTTCCGAGGCGCCTTTTCTTCCTGACCCTAATGGGCTTGGACTATGGCAAGGACTAGCCTGTCGAGATCTAGCCTTAGTGGACAATGTTGAAGCCATGTAACTAGGAACCGCTGGTGAAGAATCAAAGCTCTCGTCATCACGGACCGAACTAGCCCGGCTATGCCTCCTAATGCGGTCAGATTGCACGCTGTAGTAGCTCCTAGAGTCGTCATCCACGCTTCCCTTTTGGCTTTCGGGCCTAACCCTTGAACTATTATTTGATGGAGCCCTGGTTGGGGGTGTAGAGGGTGATTGACGGCTAGGAGGTCGGCTAGCCCTTTTACCCGTGTCTCCAGCTGGTGAATCTTTTTCGGATATGGTTTGTGCTTCCCATGGCCTGGCGGCCATCCAACGCTCTAGCCAACTCCATCCCCAATGTGGATTGTTAGGGTCCAGGAATGTCGGATTCAGAGACTTCGTAGAGTTCTTCCACATTTGCTGGTTCACATATATAGAAATGATATTACTACGAGTAATAAGTAAAGAACTTAATTGATTCATCAGATTAAACTCAAACATCGTAATCGGGCTGAAATGAAGATGTAAATAGACCTGATGAGTATGTGCATATGCCAATGCTCGTTCTCGCCGTATTGCAGCCTCTTGTTTGCTTTGTAAGCTTGCTTCAGTTTCTTCTTTTGATTTTTTACTGTCATCCCATGAACTTTCCACCTGTAATCCAAGTTTTTAAAATTTTCAAACCACTACAAAGAAAACAGGAGAAATCTAGAAATTACAACATGATTTTCAGTAGTATATGTTTCTAAAACTTACAGAGGATCTATTGTTGAACTCTTTCTCGTGCTTCATAAGAAGTTGTACTTGGAGAGCTCGATTCTCCTCAGACATACGAATGCGCCTTGAACGCACTTGAGACTGTACACGAGCCAATGTTTGCATACATTTTAATGTAGAAGTTGCTTGCCGTTTCACGGATTGGCCTTGAATCAATGACTTCAGCCTCCCTAGCCCTCTCACGGCACGCAACGCCCTCCTTGCCTTAAATCCATAAAAATCCATAAGTCCAAAACTTGGTGATACCATAACCGTAACCAGTTTTTGATAAAAAAAAAATAATAATTACCAAGTGGCCGCGATAGGCAGTTTGTATCTTGATGGCTGCAATTTCTTTGGTTGATTTACCAAAGAAATGGGCAGTGGATGTGAGTCGAACAACCTCAACAGCTGCGTGAGCGGCTGCCACGGCTGCTTCTGCTGCCACAGCGGTTGCATAGGCAACCGAATACGCGTGTTTGCTCTGTTCATTCTCGGCTTTAGTAAGTTTTGATTCCTCTGTTGGAGGAGGAGAAAGAGGGACAATAGTGTTCACTAATATAGTTTCTTTTTGTGATAATTCTTTATCCAAACTACTCCTTTGCTTTCCAAACCAATATTTCTTTGAACTTTTTTTGTTAGATTTCTGTCATATATAAACCAACATTGGCATTTCCTCAAGAAGAAAAAAAAATGAAATTTATCTAAGATAAAATGAGATAAAACTAAAATAAAAATGGAAACACACACACAAACCTTGTCTTTATTATCCTTGGATTCAGATGGGCTCAAAGCTTTCTTGACTGCTGATAACCAACTTGTCTTTTTCCCCATTTGCTACTCAAATCATCTTCACCACCATAACCATAAATTAAAAATCATAACAAATTCTAAAAAATCTTATCTAATGGTATGAAACATCATCATCAGTATATCTTTTAAATAAATACAGTTATTTCAACTAAGTAGTGTGTTTTAGTACTAGAATAGTTTCCAATACCATAAAGATGTACACAAGACTAAAAGTTGAAAAAATGTTACAAATTAGTATTCATAGTGTTCATTGCAGTACAAAAAAAAAAAAAAGAAGCAAAACATCACCATATATGAGTACCATAGTTAAAAACATTTATGGGAGAACAACAAACTGGTAATGTCACTGTCTTAATCTTAACAAAAAAATATCAAAAGAATAAAAATAATCAAAGTATATATATTGAACGTGTTTTGAGAAAGAAACAAATAAACACAAGAATGGAAAATTAATACCAGCATGAAATTTATTTGGTGTGTCTAGGCAGAGAGGGAATATATAAAGTATAGAACATGCATTCATTTCATTGAAGATATATGGGTGTTAATAAGTGAAATACCTGCAACTGTCAATTAATAATGCAAACAATGTTTTGATATTTGTGTTGGATATAGAAAAAAAATTGAAGTGATTAATAAAATGGTGCAAGGAGAGATTTTTTTGGGAGACAGAGAGAGATCTCGTGAATGTTTTTTTTTTTTCTTTTTTAAAAGAGAGAAAGAGAAGTAGAGAAATGACAGATTGTGGATACTGATTTCTCATTAAATTTAAAAAGGGGTGGTTGTATGCTGGGTAACGGACATAAAAATGGGTTGTTAGTATTTTTGCTAGATATATCGGTTTTATTTAAATTTTCATCTTGTTATTTGTGTTCTCTAAACCGCTATCAAGGTAGAAATGTCAGTTAAACCTGTCTACGTAGATGATTTGAAAATAGCCAAGAAATATCAAAAGAAATATTTTAGTTAACAGCGTGTATATTTGGGTTAAATACTTGTTCTAGGGAGAAAATAAACAGAGAGAACCTTTTTTCTTTAACCATTTTTTAATGTTGTTAAAAACTATTGATTTGCGGACAATATATCATTTCAAACTTAAAAAAACAAAATATACATCAGATTTATGCCATTCAAATATATTTGACACTCGAGTATATACAGAAGATAAATCGGATATTAAAATAATGAATGTTTAAAGGTGAGTTGTGCTAGACGTTGATGTCGGTTTTTTTTATAAATTTTCATCTTGTTATTTGTGTTCTCTAAACCGCTATCAAGGTAGAAATGTCAGTTAAACCTGTCTACGTAGATGATTTGAAAATAGCCAAGAAATATCAAAAGAAATATTTTAGTTAACAGCGTGTATATTTGGGTTAAATACTTGTTCTAGGGAGAAAATAAACAGAGAGAACCTTTTTTCTTTAACCATTTTTTAATGTTGTTAAAAACTATTGATTTGCGGACAATATATCATTTCAAACTTAAAAAAACAAAATATACATCAGATTTATGCCATTCAAATATATTTGACACTCGAGTATATACAGAAGATAAATCGGATATTAAAATAATGAATGTTTAAAGGTGAGTTGTGCTAGACGTTGATGTCGGTTTTTTTTTTTTTCTTTTTTAAAAGAGAGAAAGAGAAGTAGAGAAATGACAGATTGTGGATACTGATTTCTCATTAAATTTAAAAAGGGGTGGTTGTATGCTGGGTAACGGACATAAAAATGGGTTGTTAGTATTTTTGCTAGATATATCGGTTTTATTTAAATTTTCATCTTGTTATTTGTGTTCTCTAAACCGCTATCAAGGTAGAAATGTCAGTTAAACCTGTCTACGTAGATGATTTGAAAATAGCCAAGAAATATCAAAAGAAATATTTTAGTTAACAGCGTGTATATTTGGGTTAAATACTTGTTCTAGGGAGAAAATAAACAGAGAGAACCTTTTTTCTTTAACCATTTTTTAATGTTGTTAAAAACTATTGATTTGCGGACAATATATCATTTCAAACTTAAAAAAACAAAATATACATCAGATTTATGCCATTCAAATATATTTGACACTCGAGTATATACAGAAGATAAATCGGATATTAAAATAATGAATGTTTAAAGGTGAGTTGTGCTAGACGTTGATGTCGGTTTTTTTTATATTTAGAATTTTTTTGACGATCTCGTGAATGTTTTTTTTTTTTTCTTTTTTAAAAGAGAGAAAGAGAAGTAGAGAAATGACAGATTGTGGATACTGATTTCTCATTAAATTTAAAAAGGGGTGGTTGTATGCTGGGTAACGGACATAAAAATGGGTTGTTAGTATTTTTGCTAGATATATCGGTTTTATTTAAATTTTCATCTTGTTATTTGTGTTCTCTAAACCGCTATCAAGGTAGAAATGTCAGTTAAACCTGTCTACGTAGATGATTTGAAAATAGCCAAGAAATATCAAAAGAAATATTTTAGTTAACAGCGTGTATATTTGGGTTAAATACTTGTTCTAGGGAGAAAATAAACAGAGAGAACCTTTTTTCTTTAACCATTTTTTAATGTTGTTAAAAACTATTGATTTGCGGACAATATATCATTTCAAACTTAAAAAAACAAAATATACATCAGATTTATGCCATTCAAATATATTTGACACTCGAGTATATACAGAAGATAAATCGGATATTAAAATAATGAATGTTTAAAGGTGAGTTGTGCTAGACGTTGATGTCGGTTTTTTTTTTTTTCTTTTTTAAAAGAGAGAAAGAGAAGTAGAGAAATGACAGATTGTGGATACTGATTTCTCATTAAATTTAAAAAGGGGTGGTTGTATGCTGGGTAACGGACATAAAAATGGGTTGTTAGTATTTTTGCTAGATATATCGGTTTTATTTAAATTTTCATCTTGTTATTTGTGTTCTCTAAACCGCTATCAAGGTAGAAATGTCAGTTAAACCTGTCTACGTAGATGATTTGAAAATAGCCAAGAAATATCAAAAGAAATATTTTAGTTAACAGCGTGTATATTTGGGTTAAATACTTGTTCTAGGGAGAAAATAAACAGAGAGAACCTTTTTTCTTTAACCATTTTTTAATGTTGTTAAAAACTATTGATTTGCGGACAATATATCATTTCAAACTTAAAAAAACAAAATATACATCAGATTTATGCCATTCAAATATATTTGACACTCGAGTATATACAGAAGATAAATCGGATATTAAAATAATGAATGTTTAAAGGTGAGTTGTGCTAGACGTTGATGTGTGTGTTTTAGAGAGAGAATGAATTAGTTGGATGATTGGTATTAATGAGTGTCAAAGGTTACAAAATAAGACATGAGAGGGGGTATTTATACTAGTCTAGGAAACATATTACATCTAGACCCCCTCACTTTGTCATATGTACAATTACATCAAAACTAACAAATCAAGCACTAATCTCCCCCTTAGTACTGATTTGAGAAATGTGTTGGTTCATTGTCTTGGCTTCTTCCCTTTCTGTTTATGGATATTTATCTTGTTAGGATACCACAGCCATCCTTCTCCTGGTGGTTTTGAATTTGGTGGAGGTCTTTGGTTGTCAACATAGTTTGATGGAGGTGTATTGTGTTGACCAAGCACATTGCTTGGTGCATATCTAATCCAGCAGCCTCCCTTCACATACTTAACGTTCTCATTTGGTGTAGCTCTTTTAGCTTCTCTGAGCTTTCTGATATCCTCTCTCTTTGTAAGCCTGAGTTGAATTTTCTTAACAGCCCTTAGGAGATTTTGTTTGGTGTTTGGATTGCTTTCATCTCCGGCAAAGCATTCCAGAACTCGTTTACAATATTCGAGTGTCCCATCTGAGTAACTGGATAATTCGGTGAATCTGATGAGTATTTTCTTCCCAATGCTATTAATGAATACACCATCATTTTCTGGAGACAGAACAAGATGGCCAATGCTTAGTTTTTCGATGTCACCAGAGTACAAGGACTGATCAGGATAGGGTACATTGATCTTTCTCTTTTGGAGTTCTAACCCTATCTGAAAATCATTAAGAGAAGCATATTGGATACAGCTTGATATGAATCTCTTAATAGCGTCAAAGGCTTTCTGATCATCCTCATTTTTAGTCATGGATTGAAGAAAATGCTTGTAGAGATAGATGAGATCATCTACATGTAGCATGCTGAAATGATATTCAGTGAAGTGATATTTCTTCAAGTTAGTTCTCATTACAATGAAGGAAGGTACTTTGATGAAGTTTTTCTGTCTCATGTGAACTTTGATGATGTGTTGGATTCTGTACTTATATTGATCTTGATTGACAGGGGGAAATAATCTTTTCGCTTCGTCAATCAATTCTTTATACTCTTTAGCTTGGATAGGGTCCTTGAACTTATACATAGACATGATTTCTGGTGGTATGCTGCTGGTGACTTTGGTTGGACCACAGAAGATTGGGTAAGCATGTTCTTCAAGGAATCTTGCTTTGTAGGCAACTGCTTTTTGGTTTGAAATTGATATCGATCATTCTTGCCTTGTTCTTAAAGAAATACTCCTCATCAATGTATTCCTTTTGTTTTTCAGTGAAGGTATCAGCAGGAAGGTCGGGAAGCACTGCATTTGGTCCAAACATGTCTTTGACAATCTGAATCATGGGTTCACCCCCAAAATCTTTTTCTTCACCAGACTTAGGATCATCCCTCATTGCCTTGAACCCTCTGAAGTTATCGAATGAGTATTTCTTCTTTGGCCTTGAGGATTCAGCTACATCCTTTTCAGCATTATCAAAATGAACTGTGCCATCCGAATCAATTCTCCAGCTTTCATCATCAGGGAACTCAACATTTAGAATCTCGGGGAAGGAGAATTCTTGCTCAGGCTGCACAACTTCAGTTGTTTCTTGCTCAACATTGATAAACGCCTAAATCGTCTAACTTTAAGATATAAAATTGACATGTTTTGGTGCTTGTTAATAGACGATTAGGGCGGTTTTATGTTTGTTGAGTGATTTCAGGTCATAAGTAGCAAAATGGAGCTAATTGGATGAAGGAACGAGTCAAGAAAGGTCAAAGCAAAAATCTAGAAAATTGCCATTTCTGGGGCACAGTGCAGGACGCCCAGAACCACAGTGCGGGACGGTGGCACCTGTGTAAAAATCCGAATTTTATGGATTTAATTATTTTCAGTTTATATTACTTTCAAACACGAACTTGGAAGTTATCTTTCACATATTTCACACACCTGGAGCAGTTTTTCATCCTCTCAACACCCCAATATCACCATCAATTCACAATTCCATGGAGATTCAAGCCTTAATTGAAGAATCAATGATGAAGATACTAGGCTAATTTTCTTTTGATCATTCTCATGTGAACAATTATGTAAGACAATTGTATTCAACCTGTCTTATGTTCAAGTTGGATTAGATGTTTAATTCTTAATTGTGTTTTGCATCTAATGTTGTTTGGTTTGAATGAATGATTACTTGTTTATAACTTTGAATGAATTCCATCTATCTTTTGATTTTAAATTCTTGTTAATCAATTGTTATTGGAAGAATCTCTTATGAATTTGTAATCTAGTTAATGAATAGATAATTTAGTTGTGTCAATTCCCCGGTTTTCGTTATCGTGAATCATCACAACCTAATTGATTAATTCTTAACATTCATTCAATCCAAGCGTATAACGAATCATGTCTATGTGGTTTCCAATGAACATAAGTTAGGTTATACTTTTGAAAACATTATTTGAAACATGAGAATGGTCCCTTTTATTTAATTGAATTATTTTGTTAAGTTCATAATCATTTTTAGTTGTTAATCAAATCAATCAATCAATCAATTTTAAGTTTATGTCTAGTTTACTTAACTTTGTAAATTGTTTAACACTTTCCCATGATTCTCTGTGGAAACGATACTCGACTTACCCTTGCTAATTAGTGGTATTTAGTTTATATTTTTGATCGGTCCAACGACATCGATCAAATTTTGGCGCCGTTGCCGGGGAATCGGTGTGCAAAGTGTTAAAGTTTGTTTTAAATTAGTTTAGTTAAAAACTTTCAGAAAATTCAAAAAAAGAATTAGTTTAGTTTTAGTTAGTAGTTTGTTTATTTCCTTTTGAATTCTTGTAGTTCAGTGTTACACGAGGTGTGTTGTTTGTGTAGATTACAGGTTGTGTATGCATACGAGATATTCAAAGAAGAAGTCACCTTTGTTGTTTGATCCGGAAATTGAGAAAACAGCTAGGAGAAACCGAGTACTTCACCGTGCAACCATGAGCGACCCCTGGTAACTCACAAAGAAACATTCCACCAGCCGGAATCCAACTAGAACCTAACCTTGAACAAAATGTCCAACTTCTAAACCAACATCAACCACAACATCCACCCCGATCAATAAGGAGTGGTTACACAAATCCCAACCGACAAGGAACACCAACTTATGTTGGAGATGCATCACGAGGTGTAGAGGAGTCGGTATATGATAGGGTTGATAATTGGGATGATGGGAGATTTGATGATCATGCGGATGGGTATGATTGGAATGATGGGGAAGATTATGTGCAACCACAAAACTATCAATACCCCCAATATAACCAACCTCGATACATCAACCAAAGAGTTCCTCAAGGACCACCACCTCGCCACTACCGTCGTGGAGTTCCACCCAATCACCAACCACACAACCGTGCCATGCCAAACATGAACTATCAACCTCCACCACAAGGAGTTGATAGTCATTTCTGACCCGCCATAGCCATTAATGCTTCACCTATAGTACCCCCGGTTTTGAGGGGTAGAGCTTTTGAAGTTAGACCTCAATGTTTGAGCATTTTACGGAGTTTCTATGGGAAGGCATCGGAAGAGCCTTATTTGCACATATCGGAGTTTGAGGCTATTTGTGGTACCATTGGAGGTCAAGGATTCTCACCGGATGAAGTTAAACTAGTCTTGTTTCAGTTCACTTTGAAGGATAAAGCAAAGCAATGGTTCTTGGCATTGCCATCGGGTAGTATTTTCACATGGGCTGAAATGCAACAACAATTTTTGGATGAGTATTACACCATGCAAAAGACTAGTGATGCAAGGACTTCCATTAGAACTTTTCAGCAACAATCGGGTGAAACATTTCATGAATCATTCAAGAGGTTTAATGAGTTGTTGAGAACATGTCCACACCATGGGATTGCTAAATGGGAGTTAATCACGGCTTTTTATGATGGTTTATTACCGGAAGAAAAACGAGATGTGAATTCGATTAGCAATGGTACTTTCTTGACAAATCCCGAAGATGTTGATTGGGAATTCTTGGAGAAAATGAGTGTCAATTCGAAAAGGCAAGCACAATCCAATAGAAGAGCAAGGCATCCAATAGCGTCTACTTCATCAACAAGTGATCAACCCACCAAAGATCGACTTGAAGCATTGGAACGAAAGTTTGCTAAGTTGGGGAAAGCTGAAAATCGGGGTGTTGCTCAAGTTTCTCAAGAATACCCGATTTGTGAGAGTTGTGATGAACTTGGACATACGGCTTTGCAATGTCCATTGGTCCCGAAACATGTTGAAGAGGTGAATCAGGTGTATGGAGAAAAGAGGCCATTTGACATGAATTCCAACACTTATCACCTGGGAATGAGAAACCATCCAAATCTTCGGTATGGAAATTCTTCAAATCAACTTAACCCGAACTTTCAAGGAAACAACCAAACCGGTGGAGTACCATCTCAACCATTCCAAGGCCGAAATTACAATCAAGGAAATTACCAAGGTGGCCAAAATCAGGGAGGATTCAATAGAGGCTACCTAAGGAACTATCAACAAGGTAATAATCAAGGTGGGCCTTCGGGAGGTAATGATGTGTCAACCCGGGAAATCATGGAGTACTTGAAAGAAATGGATAGGAAGAATGAAATTCGGGATAAAACGGTTGAGAGTTTGCAAAAGCAAGTTTGGCAATTGGCGGAGGATGTATTGGAATTGAGGAAGAATCCGGGAAAGCTACCAAGTGATACGAAGATCAATCCACAACATCAAAGTGGCGGCTCCAAGAATGTCAAAAATGTGGAAATCAACAATGTAAGTCTTCTTCGTAGTGGTAAAGTTTATGATAATAAAGTTGTGCCTCTATCATCACTTGTTGATGGTGTGGTGGAGGATGTTGATGAGAATGAGGATAGTGAGCATGAACCGGAATTTGTTCTACCTAAACCAACTAAAAAAGTGTCTTTTAAAGAGGTAGAAAACAATAGGTCTAGTGGTAAATTTTCTGAAAAACAAGGAAAGGATATGGAGGGTAATACCATTCTTTTTCCTTTGGCTTTGATTGATCCAAAACTTAGGCCTACACTTAAGAAAAGAGGTCCCCATGAGGAAGAAATGTGGGAAATTTTTAAACAAGTGAAAATTAATATACCTCTTATTGACATCATCAAACAAGTTCCGGCTTATGCTAAATATCTTAAGGAGTTGTGTACCCAAAAACGGCACCATAAACTTCCAAAGAAAATTGTTTTAAATGAAGAAGTTAGTGCCGTTGTGATGGGCATACTCCCACCTAAACTCCAAGATCCGGGAGCGCCTTTAATTACTATTCAAGTTGGTGATTTTAAAATGAATAAGGCACTTTTGGATATGGGGGCGGGTGTGGGGTGAGTATCCTACCGGGTATTTTGTATGATCAGTATGACTTTGGACCCTTGGAAAAAGTTGACACCACCTTGGTGATAGCTGATTTGTCACTAAAACTTCCTAGAGGAATTGTCCAAGATGTGATCGTTAAAGTAGAGGACTTTTATTACCCCGTAAACTTTTTGGTACTTGATTTTGCATCAAGTGGTAATGTTAGGCAGCCCAATGTCATCATGGGTAGACCCTTTTTGGCCACCGCTAATGCATTAATTGATTGTAGAAGGGGTACGGTTGAAATGACTTTTGGCAACCGTAAATTGAGGTTAAATGTTTTTGCTAGTGTTCCTAACCCCGTAGTTAGTGACGAATGCTTTATGGCGGACGTCATTGATGAGTGCATTCCTCATGAAAATGAGGAAGACACAAGGGAGACTTGTGCTTTGGTTGACAGGTTAATCATGGAGCATAGTGAAGCGTTGAAAAAGGAGGAGAAAGATTGGGAGATTATGGCAATTCAAGAAGGTAGACCACCATGGACTCATTTGGTGGAAAGTCTACCGGACCATATTGACACCCATCTCAAACCATCAATTGAAAGTCCACCACAAGTTGAGTTGAAAGAGCTCCCATCTCATTTGAAGTATGCATTTTTGGGAGATGAGAAAACTTTGCCGGTGATTATTGCATCAAATTTGGAAGAAGTTCAAGAAAGAGCATTACTAAAGGTGCTCAAGGAGTATAAGGCGGCCATTGGATGGACAATTTCCGATTTAAAAGGCATTAGCCCATCAATTGTGATGCACAAAATCATCACCGATGCTGAAGCAAAACCTTCACGTGATGCTCAAAGAAGGTTGAATCCTCATATGCGTGAAGTGGTGAAGAAAGAGGTGCTAAAGTGGTTGGATGCTGGAATTATTTACCCAATTTCGAATAGTACATGGGTAAGTCCAACACAAACGGTGCCTAAGAAAGCTGGAATTCAAGTGGTGAAAGGAGATAGTGGTGAACAAATTGCTACCCGACCCATCACCGGGTGGAGGGTGTGCATTGACTACCGAAAGTTGAACACCGCTACTTCAAAAGATCATTTCCCATTGCCATTCATTGATCAAATCATCGAAAAGCTTGCAGGTCAAAAGTTTTATTGTTTTCTAGATGGTTATTCGGGTTATAATCAAATTGCTATTCATCCCGATGACCAACACAAGACCACATTCACATGCCCATATGGGACTTTTGCCTTTAGGCGAATGCCATTCGGGTTATGTAATGCTCCCGCCACCTTTCA
>CM067169.1:19832488-19849480 GCA_034093135.1 Erigeron breviscapus | reverse complement strand
TGCTAGATTAATTAATTAATTAATTAATTAATTAATTAATTAATTTAACTTGGTAGTTTATAATTGATTTCAATTTTAATTAGTAAGTCACATTAATTAATTAATTAATTAATTAATTAATTAATTAATTAATTAATTAATTAATTAATTAATTAATTAATTAATTAATTAATTAATTAATTAATTAATTAATTAATTAATTAATTAATTAATTAATTAATTAATTAATTAATTAATTAATTAATTAATTAATTAATTAATTAATTAATTAATTAATTAATTAATTAATTAATTAATTAATTAATTAATTAATTAATTAATTAATTAATTAATTAATTAATTAATTAATTAATTAATTAATTAATTAATTAATTAATTAATTAATTAATTAATTAATTAATTAATTAATTAATTAATTAATTAATTAATTAATTAATTAATTAATTAATTAATTAATTAATTAATTAATTAATTAATTAATTAATTAATTAATTAATTAATTAATTAATTAATTAATTAATTAATTAATTAATTAATTAATTAATTAATTAATTAATTAATTAATTAATTAATTAATTAATTAATTAATTAATTAATTAATTAATTAATTAATTAATTAATTAATTAATTAATTAATTAATTAATTAATTAATTAATTAATTAATTAATTAATTAATTAATTAATTAATTAATTAATTAATTAATTAATTAATTAATTAATTAATTAATTAATTAATTAGAGTTGATCCGAGAATGTGAAATAATTTTAAAATAATTAATTAATTAATTAATTAATTAATTAATTAATTAATTGTTTATATGGATCCGAGTTTGTACAAACTCGGATCGAGGACTTTAAATTTTGAGAAGATTGATCCGAGAATGTTGAATCTCGGATCGAGCACTTTGTGTCAAATCATATTGTTATTTTAATCAATTTGAATGATCTGTGAATGTACAGACTCGGATCGAAACATTGAAATATTATTGTTTAAAAATGATGATCCGCGAATGTGACAAACTCGGATCTATGACTTATAAAGTTTTGAAGAAGAGTTGATCCGAGAATGTGAAATACATATTAGAAAGAAATGATAATTAAATTGATTAATTAATTAATTAATTAATTAATTAATTAATTAATTTAACTTGGTAGTTTATAATTGATTTCAATTGAAATACATATTAAAATAATAATTAATTAAATTGATTAATTAATTAATTAATTAATTGATTGTTTATATGGATCCGAGTTTGTACAAACTCGGATCGAGGACTTGGTTAAATTTTGAGTCGATTTGGGGAATTCGGGGTAAGTATGAAGATCTGGGTAAGTTTTTGGAGGAAATGGGGATCAAATATGAATATTTGAATATTTGATGAAAATTCTGGAAAAATGATGAACAAATGCGGATCGAACCCAAGATCTTCATATCTTCAAGGGCAAAACGGAAAAATGCCAAGGGATTTGAGCCCAGAAAATTCAAAACACAAATTTATGCAAGTTCAGATCATGAAATAGGCAAATAAACATCAATTATTCAATAAAAGGACCTAATCATGGCATCTAAACACAGTTATCAAGCAAATAGATCACATCAATTCATTCATGCATTTAATCAAACACTTGGTGTGCGAAATGTAAATCAAGAACAAACCTTGATCTAGATATGGAATGGATGAAATCTAAGTGATCGAGATAAGGCAGATGCGATAACTAAACCCAACAGCGATTATTATTCAAGATTTAGATTAAGATTATGAAATGATGATGATGATCTGGGCGGAAAAATGGCACGGAGATGATATAACTATTTGTTTTTGAATTTTGAACTTGTGAATGGGAAAGTAAGAGAGAGAAAGAGGTGAAATAAATGAAGATTCCCGCCTGGTTTAAGTATAAATAGGGTCCGGATCAAACCCGGGTCAAGTAGACCCGCGTGTCAACCCGGATGATCTTATGGATCGAACAGTTGGGCTGGGATACGGTTTTGAGAATTTGGGCTTTGAGTAGATGGGCTTGACATGACAGATGGACAAATGGAATTAACAGGAAATGGGCTTAATCAAAATAAAAGAACAGAGCAGGAAAAAAAAACATATAAATTTAAAAAATAAATACAAAAAATAAATAAAAAAATAAAAAATAAATAAAAAAATAAATAAAAAAGATAAAAAATAAAATAAAAAAATAAATAAAAATAGACTAAAAATCTTTTTGGGTTTTTAAAGGATTTTCCAAATTTTGTATTTTGTTTTTCAATAAGGCAAAGCAAGAAACAAACACACAAACACAAAGAGAAAAATAAGAAACAAACACACAAGCATGCATAAATTGTAAAACTCCCCTCGAAAATAGCATATATTTACACACTCCCCCTCGGAACATGCATTCTCTCATATTCCCCCCTTCAAACATTGCATGTATAAGACAAGTTACATATAATACATCAATGATTGCAGCAAATAGAAAAGAATGGAGAGAAAGCAATGAAGAAAAATGGTTAAGTCTGAAGGTCCAACATTCCTAATTTTGTTTTTAGGAAGTTGAACCGTTGTTCATCAAGGGGTTTGGTGAAAAGATCAGCAAGTTGGTAGTCGGTAGATACAAAGTACAACTCGATGTTACCTTTTTCGACATGATCTTTGAGAAAGTGATACCTGACATCGATGTGCTTTGTTTTTGTGTGTTGAACAGGATTAACAGAAATTGCAATTGCACTTTTTGAATCACAGTATATTGGGATTCTGTCATACTTGAAGCCATAGTCAGAGAGTTGTGTTTTCATCCACAAGACTTGAGAACAGCAGCTAGTAGCAGCAACATATTCAGCCTCTGCTGTGGATGTAGAAACACAGTTTTGTTTCTTTGATGACCAACTGACTAGTTTATCTCCAAGAAATTGGACACTCCCAGAAGTGCTTTTGCGGTCAAGTTTGCAGCCTGCATGGTCTGCATCTGAGAAGGCAGTTAGTTCGAAACCGGTATCTCTTGGATACCATAAACCAAGATTTACAGTACCCTTAAGATACCGAAAGATTCTTTTAACAGCCTGATAGTGGCATTCCATGGGGTTTGCTTGGAATCTAGCACACATACATGTGGCGAACATGATATCTGGCCTACTAGTAGTAAGATACATTAAAGATCCTATCATACTGCGATATAACTTTTGGTTATAAGGTTTTCCATTTAAATCAGCATGAATTTTAGTTCGAGCTTTCATGGGTGTGCCAATTGGTTGGCAGTTTTGCATTTCAAATTTCTTTAACATGTCAATGATATATTTATTTTGACAAATAAAAATACCAGTAGAGAGTTGTTTCACTTGTAGACCAAGAAAGAAATTTAATTCACCCATCATGCTCATCTCAAAGTTTTTAACCATTAAGTCAGAAAAGTTTCGACAATATTTAGGATTAGTAGAGCCAAATATAATGTCGTCAACATATATTTGAATGAGAATGATGTGTTTGCCTTGTCTTTTGATAAAAAGGGTAGTATCAATGGTACCTTTGCTGAAACCATGTTTAAGTAAATAAGCAGTGAGAGCGTCATACCATGCACGAGGAGCTTGTTTCAGACCATACAAAGCTTGTCTAACCTGTAAACATGGTGAGGCCTTTTTGGATCCACAAACCCTTCTGGTTGCTCAACATACACTTCTTCCTTAAGAACTCCATTGAGGAAAGCAGTCTTGACATCCATCTGATAGACGGTAAAGTTCTTGAAAGCAACATAAGCAAGAAAGATATGAATTGCTTCAGTCCTGGCAACAGGAGCAAAAGTTTCGTCGTAATCAACACCCTCTTGCTGTGAGTAACCCTTTGCAACAAGACGTTCTTTGTTTCGTACCACAATCCTATTTTCATCTTTCTTATTTTTGAAAATCCATTTGGTAGGAATTGGCTTCTTGTTGTAGAAAAAGTTTGGAACCAATTTCCAAACTTTTAGACGCTCAAACTGAGTAATTTCTTCTTGCATGGCCTTTACCCAATCCGAATCTTTTAGTGCAGCTGACACTGAAGTAGGTTCAACTTCACTAAGAAAATTAACGAAGAGACATTCATTAGCAGAGGCGGCTCCGGTCTTCATTGAAGCTTCAGGATCCCCAATAATTTGAGATGAGGGATGAGGCAACATAGAACGAGACCACCTGCCAGAATGAGGTAAAGTGGCAGCAGGTTCATGGTTTAAGGTAGGATCTTCAAAAGTGGATCGAGGAAGCTGTTGAACCCTTTCAAATGAGGGTTCAATTAATTCTTGTGGTGCATCAAAGTAGACCTCAAGATTCTGATCAGGATTAGTTTGCTGAGTGATATGAGGTATTGGTGGATTTGAAGATGCGGGAATAGGTGGGGTTTGATCAGGAGATGATTCTGAGTTTGAGCATGTAGTAGTGTCAGGAGAAGTGGTATTCTCTGGTGTAGAACCATCTGTTGGTGCAGAATCAACACTTGGTGGGCTTTCAGAAGAGTCAGGAGTAGAGGTGTTAACAGAAGGAGAATCAACTTTCACTGAAGTGTCAGAGGGAGATTCTGGTTCCAAAGAAGTGGAGGATTCAGAGCTTGTTGTATTGGTTTGTGGAGAAATAGGTATTTCATTTTGAGCAACATCTGGAGATGGCAAAGTCGATTTGAGTTGTTTGTTTTCATAGAAGGTGTCGAAGAGAAGATCAAGTTCATTGGGGGAAGGAGCAGGATATGGAGAATGATGTATGAATTTCTTTGTCTGTGCGGAAGATGGTGAGTTGTTATTCGAGGTTGCGGAAGTTGGTGAGACCTTGGGTTTTGGAGAAATAGAGTTTTTCTCATACAACATTCCTGAGAGTTCATCGAACCAAACATTCATGCTTTCGGTGATCTTCTTTGTTCTGCGATTATATACACGATAAGCAATAGACTCTTTGGAGTAGCCAACAAAGACACCTTCATCACCTTTAGGATCAAATTTTCCCAAGTTATCATGATCATTAAGCACATAGCATGTACACCCAAATATGTGAAAGTAATTGATATTGGGGATGCGTTTGTTGATGACCTCATATGGTGTTTTATCAAATCTTTTGTTAATGATGGAACGATTCTGAGTGAAACAAGCCGTGAAAACTGCTTTGGCCCATAAGGAGGGTGGAAGTTTTGAATATGCAAGCATTGTTCTAGCAGCTTCAACCAACGTTCTGTTTCTTCGTTCTACTACACCATTTTGCTGAGGAGTTCGAGCTGCTGAGAATTGATGAGTGATTCCATGGGATTTGCAGAAGGCATCAAACTTTGAGCTTTTGAATTCAGTCCCATTGTCAGAACGTATAATCCGAACGGATTTTTGGAGATTCAATTGAGTTTGTTGGATGAATTCGATAACTGTTTGAGTTGTGTCTTATTTGGATCGAATAAAGAAAACCCAGGTGTATCGAGAGTAGTCATCAACAATGACTAGAATGTACTTCTTGCCATTTGTGGTTTGAACTCTCATAGGGCCACATAAGTCCATATGAATAAGATGAAGAGAATCTTCAAAGCTAGGTATGGTTTTAGACTTATGAGATGCCCTCTTTAGCTTTTCGACTGCACAAGATGGGCACATATGATCACTCTCATACTTATACGTAAGTAATCCTTCTACGAGGCTTTTGTTAACAAGTTCATTGATTGTTGGGAAATTGAGGTGGGATAAACGACGATGCCATAACCAAGAGTTTTGAGCAGTTGCTTTAGCAAGAAGACAAATGGAGGAAGAAGGAGGTTGAATATCGAATAGATTAATCTGGAATAGGTTATTATCCCTAGTTCCTGTAAGAACATCCTTACCCTCTTCAGTTTGAACTTGACAGAATGACGACGGAAAAGAACTTGAAGGTCATTATCACAGAATTGGCCAACACTGAAGAGATTGTGGCCAAGACCTTCAACATAGTAGACCTTCTTAATGGTAATGCCATTTTGTACAATGTCTCCATAGCCTAAGATGGGAGCAAGTTGATCATTACCAAAGCGAACTGTTCCCATGAAGCGTTTTACAAAATTCCTTAGAAGAGACAAATCTCCGGTCATGTGTTTAGAACAACCAGAGTCCATAAACCAAATACAAACCATGACTTCCTACAACATTTTGAATGAAAATAGATTTAGGTACCCACTTGAAGACGGGTCCTTGGGTGTTAGAGAGCACAATAAAGCATGCAGTATGACAAGAAAGCAAAGAAACTAAACTAAAAAACAAAACACACAACAATCACAAAAAGAGAGGCACACACAGAGCATAAAATAAAAATCACACACAGAAGATAAAAACACACATTAGGTGAAGGTGTTTTAGGTTGGGGATTTTTAGGTGAAGGTGTTTTAGGTTGGGGATTTTTAGGTAAAGGTGTTTTAGTTTGGGTAGTTTTAGGTGAAGGTGTTTTAGGTTGGGGATTTTTAGGTGAAGGTGTTTTAGTTTGGGTAGTTTTAGGTGAAGGTGTTTTAGGTTGGGGATTTTTAGGTGAAGGTGTTTTAGTTTGGGTAGTTTTAGGTGAAGGTGTTTTAGGTTGGGGATTTTTAGGTAAAGGTGTTTTAGTTTGGGTAGTTTTAGGTGAAGGTGTTTTAGGTTGGGGATTTTTAGGTGAAGGTGTTTTAGTTTGGGTAGTTTTAGGTGAAGGTGTTTTAGGTTGGGGATTTTTAGATGAAGGTGTTTTAGTTTGGGTAGTTTTAGGTGAAGGTGTTTTAGGTTGGGGATTTTTAGGTGAAGGTGTTTTAGTTTGGGTAGTTTTAGGTGAAGGTGTTTTAGGTTGGGGATTTTTAGGTGAAGGTGTTTTAGTTTGGGTAGTTTTAGGTGAAGGTGTTTTAGGTTGGGGATTTTTAGGTAAAGGTGTTTTAGTTTGGGTAGTTTTAGGTGAAGGTGTTTTAGGTTGGGGATTTTTAGGTGAAGGTGTTTTAGTTTGGGTAGTTTTAGGTGAAGGTGTTTTAGGTTGGGGATTTTTAGATGAAGGTGTTTTAGTTTGGGTAGTTTTAGGTGAAGGTGTTTTAGGTTGGGGATTTTTAGGTGAAGGTGTTTTAGTTTGGGTAGTTTTAGGTGAAGGTGTTTTAGGTTGGGGATTTTTAGGTAAAGGTGTTTTAGTTTGGGTAGTTTTAGGTGAAGGTGTTTTAGGTTGGGGATTTTTAGGTGAAGGTGTTTTAGTTTGGGTAGTTTTAGGTGAAGGTGTTTTAGGTTGGGGATTTTTAGGTGAAGGTGTTTTAGTTTGGGTAGTTTTAGGTGAAGGTGTTTTAGGTTGGGGATTTTTAGGTGAAGGTGTTTTAGTTTGGGTAGTTTTAGGTGAAGGTGTTTTAGGTTGGGGATTTTTAGGTGAAGGTGTTTTAGTTTGGGTAGTTTTAGGTGAAGGTGTTTTAGGTTGGGGATTTTTAGGTGAAGGTGTTTTAGTTTGGGTAGTTTTAGGTGAAGGTGTTTTAGGTTGGGGATTTTTAGGTGAAGGTGTTTTAGTTTGGGTAGTTTTAGGTGAAGGTGTTTTAGGTTGGGGATTTTTAGGTGAAGGTGTTTTAGTTTGGGTAGTTTTAGGTGAAGGTGTTTTAGGTTGGGGATTTTTAGGTGAAGGTGTTTTAGTTTGGGTAGTTTTAGGTGAAGGTGTTTTAGGTTGGGGATTTTTAGGTGAAGGTGTTTTAGTTTGGGTAGTTTTAGGTGAAGGTGTTTTAGGTTGGGGATTTTTAGGTGAAGGTGTTTTAGTTTGGGTAGTTTTAGGTGAAGGTGTTTTAGGTTGGGGATTTTTAGGTGAAGGTGTTTTAGTTTGGGTAGTTTTAGGTGAAGGTGTTTTAGGTTGGGGATTTTTAGGTGAAGGTGTTTTAGTTTGGGTAGTTTTAGGTGAAGGTGTTTTAGGTTGGGGATTTTTAGGTAAAGGTGTTTTAGTTTGGGTAGTTTTAGGTGAAGGTGTTTTAGGTTGGGGATTTTTAGGTGAAGGTGTTTTAGTTTGGGTAGTTTTAGGTGAAGGTGTTTTAGGTTGGGGATTTTTAGGTGAAGGTGTTTTAGTTTGGGTAGTTTTAGGTGAAGGTGTTTTAGGTTGGGGATTTTTAGGTGAAGGTGTTTTAGTTTGGGTAGTTTTAGGTGAAGGTGTTTTAGGTTGGGGATTTTTAGGTGAAGGTGTTTTAGTTTGGGTAGTTTTAGGTGAAGGTGTTTTAGGTTGGGGATTTTTAGGTGAAGGTGTTTTAGTTTGGGTAGTTTTAGGTGAAGGTGTTTTAGGTTGGGGATTTTTAGGTGAAGGTGTTTTAGTTTGGGTAGTTTTAGGTGAAGGTGTTTTAGGTTGGGGATTTTTAGGTGAAGGTGTTTTAGTTTGGGTAGTTTTAGGTGAAGGTGTTTTAGGTTGGGGATTTTTAGGTGAAGGTGTTTTAGTTTGGGTAGTTTTAGGTGAAGGTGTTTTAGGTTGGGGATTTTTAGGTGAAGGTGTTTTAGTTTGGGTAGTTTTAGGTGAAGGTGTTTTAGGTTGGGGATTTTTAGGTGAAGGTGTTTTAGTTTGGGTAGTTTTAGGTGAAGGTGTTTTAGGTTGGGGATTTTTAGGTGAAGGTGTTTTAGTTTGGGTAGTTTTAGGTGAAGGTGTTTTAGGTTGGGGATTTTTAGGTGAAGGTGTTTTAGTTTGGGTAGTTTTAGGTGAAGGTGTTTTAGGTTGGGGATTTTTAGGTGAAGGTGTTTTAGTTTGGGTAGTTTTAGGTGAAGGTGTTTTAGGTTGGGGATTTTTAGGTGAAGGTGTTTTAGTTTGGGTAGTTTTAGGTGAAGGTGTTTTAGGTTGGGGATTTTTAGGTGAAGGTGTTTTAGTTTGGGTAGTTTTAGGTGAAGGTGTTTTAGGTTGGGGATTTTTAGGTGAAGGTGTTTTAGTTTGGGTAGTTTTAGGTGAAGGTGTTTTAGTTTGGGTAGTTTTAGGTGAAGGTGTTTTAGGTTGGGGAGTTTTAGATGAAGGTGTGTTAGGTTGAGGTTTCTTTTGTTGAGGTGTTTTATTGGGTTGTGAAACTGATGGGGTTTTGGGAGAAGAGTATTTGGTATATTTGGTTGATTGTTGAGATTTTGTGTAGAAGGAGTTTGGTGAAAAAGATACTTTGGGTTTTTTAGGTTCAGAGGTGGTGGCCTTATCTTCATCCTCAGAGGGGGGGTCACAGATATCACAATCACAACATTTGTTTTTAGCACATGCCATGGTTTTGAATTTCTTTACCTCTTCTCTCAGATTTTGATTTTCATTATACAAAGTTTGAGCAATTTTGAACATTTTCAATTCTTTGCTTTTGAAAATCGTAGTTTTTGTTTGCAATTCATTTCTGACTTTAGACAATTTCTCATACAAAAGCAATTGAGTGATCTTTACATTTGTCATGCAAATCCTTCTCAACAAAGGGTAAGTCAGTCTGAGTCGAGGTGTTACAAACCTTCTTAGGAGCCGGAGTCCTTGGGACAGTTGGTTTCTGGTCACTCTTGGGATTTTGACTATTACTTTTGAGGTGATCAATGACCTTTTGTTTTTGTTCCAAAGTGCCTTTTAAAACAACAATTTGTTTTTCCAAAATGGAAGATGGAATGTAAGGCTTAAGCTGAAAAGTTGTTGGAGAACTTGCTTTTTTCCATTGGAATAATTTCATTACTGACTTCTTGAATTTTAGGACTAGGAGCATCAATACTTAAAACTGATTCATATTTTCTTCTTTTATGCAAACGATAAGATGCATTCAAATCATCGGAGTCAATAAAGAAAGTTGGACAAGGTCTTGAAACACCCTCAAATTCACAAACATAATCCCATGAGTGAACATATTGTTGAAGCAATCCAAGTCTCATATAAGCATCATCATACAAGGGGGAAATGGCTTCTTGTGCTTTGAGCAGATAATGAGGATTTTCAAATCCCAAACCAAGTTTAAATTCATTACCAAACCACTGAGGAGTATTCAAAAAGACAGTTTGTCTGGTGTGCCCTTTTTTATAAAGTTTGTCATGATAAAATTTGATGTTCTCTTTGAGATCATCAATTCTTTTCTCAAGTGTTGCATTTTGACAATCTTTTAAAAAACAAGCATGATTTAAATCTGCAATTTTGTCCTCATGTTCTTTAAAATTTGGTTTTGATTTGGAAAGTTTTTCTTTTAAAATGTAAACTTCCTCATGTAAGGATTCTGCTCTCAACTCTTCCCCAGTCTTTTCTTCGGTCAATTGTTTGACAGTCCTTTTGAGATCTCTAATTTGGCTATAGAGATCATCATTCAAAGCTTGAAGCTTGCATTCATTCAATGAGGGTGTGTTGGGTTCTTGGAAAAGATCGCAATCACTAGCACAATTTGTTTTTATCTTTTTTTTTTTTTTTTTTTTTTTTTTTTTTTTTTTTTTTTTTTTTTTTTTTTTTTTTTTTTTTTTTTTTTTTTTTTTTTTTTTTTTTTTTTTTTTTTTTTTTTTTTTTTTTTTTTTTTTTTTTTTTTTTTTTTTTTTTTTTTTTTTTTTTTTTTTTTTTTTTTTTTTTTTTTTTTTTTTTTTTTTTTTTTTTTTTTTTTTTTTTTTTTTTTTTTTTTTTTTTTTTTTTTTTTTTTTTTTTTTTTTTTTTTTTTTTTTTTTTTTTTTTTTTTTTTTTTTTTTTTTTTTTTTTTTTTTTTTTTTTTTTTTTTTTTTTTTTTTTTTTTTTTTTTTTTTTTTTTTTTTTTTTTTTTTTTTTTTTTTTTTTTTTTTTTTTTTTTTTTTTTTTTTTTTTTTTTTTTTTTTTTTTTTTTTTTTTTTTTTTTTTTTTTTTTTTTTTTTTTTTTTTTTTTTTTTTTTTTTTTTTTTTTTTTTTTTTTTTTTTTTTTTTTTTTTTTTTTTTTTTTTTTTTTTTTTTTTTTTTTTTTTTTTTTTTTTTTTTTTTTTTTTTTTTTTTTTTTTTTTTTTTTTTTTTTTTTTTTTTTTTTTTTTTTTTTTTTTTTTTTTTTTTTTTTTTTTTTTTTTTTTTTTTTTTTTTTTTTTTTTTTTTTTTTTTTTTTTTTTTTTTTTTTTTTTTTTTTTTTTTTTTTTTTTTTTTTTTTTTTTTTTTTTTTTTTTTTTTTTTTTTTTTTTTTTTTTTTTTTTTTTTTTTTTTTTTTTTTTTTTTTTTTTTTTTTTTTTTTTTTTTTTTTTTTTTTTTTTTTTTTTTTTTTTTTTTTTTTTTTTTCTTCTTTTCTCTTTTTTTGATGACATCTTGCTCATAACCTTGCAAGGTTTCAACCAAAGTATGAATTGACATGTCATCGATATCTTGAAGCTGCGATATCATTTTACCATACTTATGCCAGTATCACACTTTAAAGAAAGATCATCATTAATTTTAGAAAGTTCCAAAATTTTAGACTCTTTTTCAAGTAAAGTGTTTTGAATTTTCTTTATTTCTCGTGTTAAAGAACCTTTTTGTGCAGTTAGTGATGCAATCTGAGATTGCCACTAAAAAATGGTCGAGTTGGGGATGGAAGTTACCTCTTCCTCAGCTTCTTCTGCTGCTTCTTCTTCTGAATCTGAACCTTCAAGACTCTTGGTCTTCTTGATAGTAGTCATGAAGCACAGGTTAGCACTCAGATCTTCTGATTCATCGTCAGTCACATGAAGCCAGTGATCATCCTCTGCAAGTAAAGCCATACCCTTCTCTTCATGTAATGCCAACATTAGCTTATTCTTGTAGTACTCTGAGTTTCTAACTCTTGGCTTCCTGCAGTCTTTAGCAAAGTGGCCTTTCCCTCCACAGTTGTAGCATTTTACTTCTCCTTTCTCTTGACCATTGAACTTGTTTTCAACTTTGTGAGGTTCAGCTTGCTTGAAATCTTTGAAAGGTCGTGGATTTTGCTTCTGCTGGTAGGCTGAGGTGGATGAAGTTCTCTGATTGTTGTTTGTTGGCTTGTTCTTGTAGAATCTCTTCTTAATGGTTCTTGTAAGTAGAGTGATGGCCTGAAGCATTTCTTTGTCTTTATCTTCAATGTCAGGATCTGCATCAATAATATCTTCTTCATCAGAACCAGAGACATACACATGAACGGCTTTGTTCTTTGAGTTCTTCTTTTCGGCAACTAAGGCAAGAGGATCAGAAGATGTAGAGGAGATGCCTTTCTTCTTTTCTCTTTTTTTGATGACATCTTGCTCATAACCTTGCAAGGTTTCAACCAAAGTATGAATTGACATGTCATCGATATCTTGAAGCTGCGATATCATTTTACCATACTTATGCCAGTATACTTAAAGATTGTTGAGAAATTTGATGTTCAATTCATTATTGGCACGATTGATGTTGTTCTTTCGAAGCTCATTGATGATATTGCAGAATCTAGTATATGCATCAGATAGTGATTCATCTTCTCTCTGTTTGAAATTCTCATATTGGTTCAAGACATTCTTTACTCTTTGTTTTGAAGCCATTTTTGAGCCTTCCATCTGCTTGGTGAGTTCATCCCAAATGGCTTTCCCGGTTTTGAAGGAGTCGACATTGGAGAAAATGTCATCTGGAAGAGCTTGTAGAAGATATGACCTTGCCCATTTATCTGCTTTTGCTCTTTCCTTCTGAGAGGCACTGTATTGTGAAGGAGTTAAAACTGTGTCAGAATCCTTTTGAGTGAAAACCCCGGGACCTTCTTTTAAAGATTTCTGTATTAGTTCACCCAAGTCTTGACGATCAATAAAGTCCATGAACCGTTCTTTCCATTGGAAGATTGAACCACGATAGAGAATTGGTGGTCTAGTATCAGAACCCAAAGCAAATCCATCTCTGTTGCTAGACATGGTTAATCAATTACAGTTGAGAAATTACAAGTACAAGATCCGTAAATGTAGAAACTCGGATCGAGTACTTAGTGTGTGCAGAGGTTCCCTTTCTGTATTAAAGTATGAGAAAGAAGGATCTGCAAATGAGAAATGCGGATCAAACACTTAACCAAAATAAACAAACTTTTCCAAAGGATCCGAGAATTAGAAACTCGGATCGTGTACTTAGTAGAATCGAAGTAACCTTTCCCTAAAATGTAAAGAGGAAAAAGCTGATCCGCAAATGTGAAACTCGGATCCAATACTTAGACAGATCAAAGTCTCCTTTCCTTAAAAAGGTATAAAAGAAAGATGGATCCGCAAATGTGAATTGCGGATCGAGTACTTACCACACAGCTTAACAATCACCACAGTCGATCCGCAAATGAGAATTACGGATCTAAAACTTAGTACGTGCAATATAACCTTTCAAAGAAATAATATAAGAGAAAATAGGATCCGAGAATGTGAAACTCGGATCGAGAAATGCAGATCACTACTATGAAGTAACACTTGAAGAACAAAGGATCCGAGAATTTAGAAACTCGGATCGAAGACTTAATGAAATTGGATACTAATTTAGGTAGAAAAAGTAATAAAGACAAAAGTGAAAAAATGACAAAATAGAGGAAATAGACAAAGGAATATTAGGTGGCAGACCCATTATCCAAGGAATTCAGAGATTTATTATAGCGCTTGATTTGTTAGTTTTGATGTAATTGTCCATATGACAAAGTGAGGGGGTCTAGATGTAATATGTTTTCTAAACTAGTATAAATACCCTCTCCCATGTCTTATTTTGTAACCTTTGACATTCATTAATACCAATCATCCAACTAATTCATTCTCTCTCTAAAACACACACATATATACAAAGATTCATTTATATACATATATTAATTCATATATTAACATATCGATCATGAATTTCATAAGTTTACAATATACATTAATTATACATATCTATTGAGACTTATGAATGATCGAGCCACCCTTATAGAGATTTAATTTGGTTTTCCACATTTGTAAAATGAAGCAAAACAAAACAGATACATCAGACATGATAGCTATGAATAAGCTATATATAATTTACTCATGATAACCATACCACGAAGTTATGGACAGCCGGCGGCAAGGTCAACCACCAAGATAGATAACGGACGTTTGTTAAACTGAAAGGTGGTGTTGCCCACAACTTTACATGCCTCCCACTTATTAATTTTTTGCTCTATTAAAATCTATTTCTAGCCAATCCAATATATTTTTTTTAAAGGTAATTTTTATTCACGGAACCCCGCACAAACAAACACGGGTCAATAACTATACATCGCTTATGTTACATTGAATTTACACCAATATTCCCAACTAATCTTATCATCTTTCGTTCTAAGTTTGTACCACATAAATGTACTTGTATTTAAATTCTTAAATGTGTCATTAATTTTGACAATGAACCCACTCAACAATATACGCCTCTGCCCCAACTTTTTTTTTGAAAGACAGTAACGGATAAATGGCTAACACCCCCCACGCAGATGCGCCCACACCGGTTCGACTCCTGGCAATACCCTAAAGGGTTTGCTCTCCATGTGTTAGATGGGTATAGCATTGCTAAGGCCCCCTTACCACATTTGCATGTGGCAGGATTCGAACCTGAGACCCCCCAGGAGGAAACCACATTGTGGAAAACCCCTGACCACTGGGCTAACACCCCTGACCACTGGGCTAACACCCCAATTGCTAAGGCCCCCTCTGCCCCAACTGAGCTATAAGAAGAGTAAAAAAAAAGCTTAATCAGTATTTTTGAGTACAAGATGTATTTATCTTGCATGTTATTATACCAAAACTGAGGTTAACTATATATTCACACAACCAAGTTTTAAAGATTCTATATAGTCTATTACAACTTTCGATCTATAATTGCGAAATTTAATTATATCTTTTTTTTTTTTTTTTTAGAACAGCGAAGGGCCGGACCACGGGTATCCGGACTGAATACCGTGGGCCTACCCGATCCCCTCCCCCGCCCGATCCACCCGGTAAATTCAACTCGCTCGCCAAGAATATTGGCTAGTAACAACGCTCGAGATGGGATTCGAATGTGTGACCCGTGCTACAACATCCGGGGTGTCCAATCACTGCGCTAGCAAGTATGAATCTTTTTCATAACAACCACGCACTCTATTACCAGTAATTAATGGTTAGTTGATTACAATCCTAATCATTAGTTATGATTAGATTAGAAGAGTAAAAATAAAGACAGTTGATCATGTAGTTATATCTTTTGAGATCTAACATGCATATATAATTATAGAGGTGTACTCACGCTATGCGACGGTAGCGGAGGTGTGGTGATGGCATCGACTATTAATGGTGGTGATGGCGACGCCGAGTGTTATTGATAATTGATGTAAAAGATTATTAATGTAAAGGGATAGTGTTATTGATAATTGATGTATACATATAGATTAATACAATTTATAACTTCTTATGCCAATAAATTCATGAAATGGTTTGGGTATAAACTATTGGTCCTATTGGATATAATACGATCTTTTTTCACGTTACTTGTACATCTATATATCTCAAACAAGACCAAGGCTGTCAGAATCTTTATAGAAAGAATCCTATATATACCATTCCTCGACATATTGCGAATTTACTTTTGCTCCTATTGATTCTAAGCAATCAACCTTTTCCGAATCCAAAAAAGTATCTGCTGTATCATTTGGCATTTTTTATGAATGTTCGAATGGTCAGAGCTTGTTCTCATTTATGTGACATTTAGCATTTATAAATAAATTTATATATGTTTTGATAAATTAAATGAAAATTAAAAAGTTTATTTGACCACTATATATGGTTGCTGACTTGCTGTATCCTTACTAACTAAACTCACCAAACTGACGAACTTTTCAGTTAACGCTTTCAAAAGAATCGTAAGAAAATTAAAGGCTTAAATCCGATTTTCCCTTTATGTTATTGGCCAAGTTTAATTACGAACTGTACCAAAAGTCCAAAACAATTCTATAAATTATTTTTTGTAGGGTGACCCAAGCCCCCAAAGGCCCAAACTCATGATCCAATAATTAAAGTGAACCTAAGCAAACTTAATGGGCTCGACTAGCTATACTACTTCAGTTCATCCTCTTCATTTCTGGCTCGACTAGCCATACTATCAGAGTATCAGTTCATCCTCTTCATTTCTGGCCCAACTCTATTGGTAGGCTTTTTAATGTCATTATTGGGTTATGGTCGTATTCGCTGGTTTCATTGAATTTCATTATGACACATGAGATGACAAGTCAAAACACAAACACACACATAAAAAAAAAAATAGTAATAAATTCACCCATATCTCCATTTTATGGTAAGAAGATGATGATTCAAAGTTTTCGTCCAATTAAAGATCGTAAAGAAGTCATATGCATCTATAAGAATGTTTTTTTAAGTTCACCTTGAAATTTTTATCTTAACTAGGTGAGATGCTAACATTGACAAAATTGTCGTCGCACAGTTAGGGAAACTAACATTGACAAAATTTTCGTTACATTTTGTTTTTGAAGAAGATATGAGTACGTATATAATGACAATTGATTCAAGGGGTGGGTCGATGGGTATCCAATTGTGGTACTGGGGCTAGGGTTCCCCCATTAACTTTTTTTTGACCATTGATTCAAGGATAAACATGCCCTACTCATAAACATGGTAGATTATAAAATCAAAATAAACAAAAATGTACATACATACATACATGCTCTAATTAACACATGCCAAATGAATGTGGTCGAAGTTGGAAATTTTACAACATGACAAATTACAAACCAACTTAATGACCTAACTTGACTACTTATTCAATTTTCATAATGGTTGGATGATGATGACTATCACCACCACCACAACCCAAAAACCTTACAAGACTCCAAGACCCAATTCCACCACCATTGCCACTACTTATCTTATTTTGCATACTATCTTTAGGCCCCATAGATGTTTGCCTTTTTTTCAAGTCTCTAATATGCATTTCTCCCGGAAAACTACTTGATCCAAATCCAAACATAAGCAAGTACCATCTTGGCTTGGTTGCCGAAGCCAAGATGGACACTTTTCTTATCGGCACCTCATACTTCAAATCGAGTTTCTCCAATTCGCTATTTGATTTAGACTTCTTGAAAAATCTAAAAAATCTCCATCTTTGTGAGTGTTGTTTTTTTTGCCGGGTGTTTTGAGAAACACTAGATTCTTTGTAAGGAATGATC
>CM067169.1:19759988-19829988 GCA_034093135.1 Erigeron breviscapus | reverse complement strand
GAACCCGATGAGTGTAGTATAGTTAAGTGAGCAGGGACGCTTGCACTACCTAATCTAATAATATGTGTAATTCTAGCGGTTGTGGGGTTGTCACGATTTCCTATTAAACTAATTAAAACTGAAAAGTAAATAGAAGCTGCAACCGCTTATTCAGCGAGAGGCTAAGTCTGAAAATAGTTTGAAAAAGCGAATAACAGTAATTAAATTAAAATACTTGTTTGGCATCTTCGATCTCATGGTACGACCAAATATCATTCTACCTGCTTGCTAGTCTGTTAGAAACTTAATCACGGCTTAGATTCTCGTTCGATTCACTTTGCCTAAATTACTAGTGTTGTCCCAAGACTCACATTATTCTATAAACAATTTCTCGTTAGATTCATTGTTTAAGCATTAATGACCTAAAGTTCGTGTTACTAGTTCATCTTTAAGTTACCCGGCTCTTAAGCGATGACCAGATAATAATTATCTCCGGTGACCACAGTACTCGTTTCCAAGTCACTGGATCGCGTCTGACATTGTTAAGCTTCATGTTATATTCATCCTAATTACTACGGTTCTGGATCCCTCGGTTACAAGTGAATCACCTTTTACAACTAGTTATAGATCGACTAGTGTTTTCCATCCTAATGTATTAATCCTAGTGTATGATTATAGACCGATCATCATAATTAAATCAATAAATGCAGATATAGAACTGGTAATAATATGAAAAACTAGTAAAACATGTATCTACGATAAACAGTAAAACACACTCCAACAGATCTAACAAATAAAGTAAAATAGATAAACATCTACATGATCACATCGATCCAAATAAGTATTCAGCCTACTAGCCTGACATTATTAAAGGAATAACAAAGTCTGAAAAGATGAAACACATTGTTTACCAACTGAAAGTAAAATGAAAGAGTAGATCTAGGTTGAGGATGAAGATCGGAAGGTATTAGAAGCTCCAAAACCTCCTTGGAATCTGCAAAGTCGACCTAGGATTGAATATGGGCGGCTAGGGCTGCTGAATCGGCTCTCTCTTAGGGTTTTGAGGGATGTTTCGGCTTAAACAGTGAATAGGTTGGTTGCTGGTCTGGGCCGCCCAGCGGCGCTGGATGGGGCTCCAGACGACGCTGGCAGCTGCTGCTGCTTCTCGTACTTCTTTGTTCGGCTCCCGAATCACCTCATTGTGTCTTGTAACTTCATAGGCCTTCATCTTGAGTCACTTGATGCCATTTACCCCCACTTGCATCTTCCGTGAACCTGCATAAACATACGATTCATTAAGTACCGATAGTTTCGGAATATTAACTCATTTAAGACATAGAAATGAGGTCTTTCGATAGGGTTTTTATCACAAAATGGACTGTAACACCTCAATATCTAAAAAGTATTATTTATACAATTATAAGTTAGAATAAATAATATATCAATGAAATATTAGTTTAAAAAAAAGGGATGTATTTTGTAATGATAAAAAGGACTTGAAATGAGAAAAGCTATGGATTGGGTAAAAATTGTCATTAAGCAAAAATACGGGGACCTAATAGAAAGATTATTCACTAAGTTTTGCTTACCTTTTAGTTGTTTACCCTTTTTATAGGTTGTCACGGTTGTGGAAACAAGATTTAGTGCTTTGAAGATTATTGAAGTTGAATTGTAAAACTTGGAGTATTTGGCTAATTACGGAAAAATGGTATTGATGTTATAACCCTTAGGGCCCTCCTGATCTTGGCTCATGATATGTCATATTGGTAAAGTTATTGATATGTCAAGTTTTATATTCAAGGAGTTTTTGGGTATTTATAATGGGTCATTTTGTAATAGTAATGTAATTACCATGATTAAATGTATTTTGGAAACTCATTATCCGTAACAGGTTTTTGATGTAGATTTTACGAAAAGGTCATGCCGAAATTTCTAATTTTTGTGAGTTGTTTTTTATAACGAGTTTTGGAAAATGTATATATCGAGATTTAATTATAATTGAGTACATTCTTTAAAAAAAAAAAAATCTTATAAAATGGTTGAGTCGAGTTGGTCCTTTCAAGTAGGTTTAAGTCTAGGTATCCTTGTAATCCTAATATACCTAAATCCCTTAAACCTTGGCTCTGATTACCAACTTGAAAGGACCAACTCGACTCAACCATTTTATAAGATTTTTTTTTTTTTAAAGAATGTACTCAATTATAATTAAATCTCGATATATACATTTTCCAAAACTTGTTATAAAAGAAAACTCACAAAAATTAGAAATTTCGGCATGACCTTTTCGTAAAATCTACATCAAAAACCTGTTACGGATAATGAGTTTCCAAAATACATTTAATCATGGTAATTACATTACTATTACAAAATGACCCATTATAAATACCCAAAAACTCCTTGAATATAAAACTTGACATATCAATAACTTTACCAATATGACATATCATGAGCCAAGATCAGGAGGGCCCTAAGGGTTCTAACATCAATACCATTTTTCCGTAATTAGCCAAATACTCCAAGTTTTACAATTCAACTTCAATAATCTTCAAAGCACTAAATCTTGTTTCCACAACCGGGACAACCTATAAAAAGGGTAAACAACTAAAAGGTAAGCAAAGCTTAGTGAATAATCTTGCTATTAGGTCCCCATATTTTTGCTTAATGACAACTTTTACCCAATCCATAGCTTTTCTCATTTCAAGTCCTTTTTATC
This sequence comes from Erigeron breviscapus, assembly GCA_034093135.1. Lineage (NCBI taxonomy): Eukaryota > Viridiplantae > Streptophyta > Magnoliopsida > Asterales > Asteraceae > Erigeron > Erigeron breviscapus. The sequence goes on along the minus strand of CM067169.1, from coordinate 19,827,296 downwards.
ATTACAAAATACATCCCTTTTTTTTAAACTAATATTTCATTGATATATTATTTATTCTAACTTATAATTGTATAAATAATACTTTTTAGATATTGAGGTGTTACATGGACGCTCATCAAGAAGAATAAATTAAATAGCAAATACTTTTTCAGTTCAAACGTGTAACATAAAACGGATTGTTTATGGTGCAAACCAATTTAAAAGCTGAATGTTTGTCAATGCATTTGTCGTTAACTAGCAACGTATTACGTAAAACAGGAGTTTTATGTACACAAGTTAGTGGGTGACAGTCTGACACCCACACAGTTGCATGCATGGATATAATGTGTCAGATAAGATCTACATGATTCTCACCAGTTTTGTCGTTTGCCGCCTACGTTTTATCTAAAATGCAGCATTTTGGTGCACTCCAAGAAAATGGGTACAACACTTATTGGATAGATTTTCTGTCAGATATTATCCACAAGTGTTGGCCCTATATTTGTCGTTTACCATAAACGTTTTACCTAAGACGTGGCTTATGCGAGTTCTTCGAATAAAGTGACCAGGATAGTGGATGTCCTCCCAAAAAATGAATACATTTTCTTTAAATACTTTTGCTACTAGCAACGTATGTCGTAAAATGGAGAGTTTTATGTACACAAGTTAGTGGGTGACAGTCTGACACCCACACAGTTGCATGCATGGATATAATGTGTCAGATAAGATCTACATGATTCTCATCAGTTTTGTCGTTTACTGCCTACGTTTTATCTAAAACGCAACATTTTTTTGGTGCACTCCAAGAAAATGGGTACAACACTTATTGGATAGATTTTCTGTCAGATATTATCCACAAGTGTTGGCCCTATATTTGTCGTTTACCATAAACGTTTTACCTAAGACGTGGCTTATGCGAGTTCTTCGAATAAAGTGACCAGGATAGTGGATGTCCTCCCAAAAAATGAATACATTTTTTTAAATACTTTTGCTAACTAGCAACGTATGTCGTAAAACAGAGAGTTTTATTTACACAAGTTAGTGGGTCACAGTCTGACACCCACACAGTTGCATGCATGGATATAATGTGTCAGATAAGATCTACATGATTCTCATCAGTTTTGTCGTTTACTGCCTACGTTTTAAAAAAAAAAAAAAAAAAAAAAAAAAAAAAAAAAAAAAAAAAAAAAAAAAAAAAAAAAAAAAAAAAAAAAAAAAAAAAAAAAAAAAAAAAAAAAAAAAAAAAAAAAAAAAAAAAAAAAAAAAAAAAAAAAAAAAAAAAAAAAAAAAAAAAAAAAAAAAAAAAAAAAAAAAAAAAAAAAAAAAAAAAAAAAAAAAAAAAAAAAAAAAAAAAAAAAAAAAAAAAAAAAAAAAAAAAAAAAAAAAAAAAAAAAAAAAAAAAAAAAAAAAAAAAAAAAAAAAAAAAAAAAAAAAAAAAAAAAAAAAAAAAAAAAAAAAAAAAAAAAAAAAAAAAAAAAAAAAAAAAAAAAAAAAAAAAAAAAAAAAAAAAAAAAAAAAAAAAAAAAAAAAAAAAAAAAAAAAAAAAAAAAAAAAAAAAAAAAAAAAAAAAAAAAAAAAAAAAAAAAAAAAAAAAAAAAAAAAAAAAAAAAAAAAAAAAAAAAAAAAAAAAAAAAAAAAAAAAAAAAAAAAAAAAAAAAAAAAAAAAAAAAAAAAAAAAAAAAAAAAAAAAAAAAAAAAAAAAAAAAAAAAAAAAAAAAAAAAAAAAAAAAAAAAAAAAAAAAAAAAAAAAAAAAAAAAAAAAAAAAAAAAAAAAAAAAAAAAAAAAAAAAAAAAAAAAAAAAAAAAAAAAAAAAAAAAAAAAAAAAAAAAAAAAAAAAAAAAAAAAAAAAAAAAAAAAAAAAAAAAAAAAAAAAAAAAAAAAAAAAAAAAAAAAAAAAAAAAAAAAAAAAAAAAAAAAAAAAAAAAAAAAAAAAAAAAAAAAAAAAAAAAAAAAAAAAAAAAAAAAAAAAAAAAAAAAAAAAAAAAAAAAAAAAAAAAAAAAAAAAAAAAAAAAAAAAAAAAAAAAAAAAAAAAAAAAAAAAAAAAAAAAAAAAAAAAAAAAAAAAAAAAAAAAAAAAAAAAAAAAAAAAAAAAAAAAAAAAAAAAAAAAAAAAAAAAAAAAAAAAAAAAAAAAAAAAAAAAAAAAAAAAAAAAAAAAAAAAAAAAAAAAAAAAAAAAAAAAAAAAAAAAAAAAAAAAAAAAAAAAAAAAAAAAAAAAAAAAAAAAAAAAAAAAAAAAAAAAAAAAAAAAAAAAAAAAAAAAAAAAAAAAAAAAAAAAAAAAAAAAAAAAAAAAAAAAAAAAAAAAAAAAAAAAAAAAAAAAAAAAAAAAAAAAAAAAAAAAAAAAAAAAAAAAAAAAAAAAAAAAAAAAAAAAAAAAAAAAAAAAAAAAAAAAAAAAAAAAAAAAAAAAAAAAAAAAAAAAAAAAAAAAAAAAAAAAAAAAAAAAAAAAAAAAAAAAAAAAAAAAAAAAAAAAAAAAAAAAAAAAAAAAAAAAAAAAAAAAAAAAAAAAAAAAAAAAAAAAAAAAAAAAAAAAAAAAAAAAAAAAAAAAAAAAAAAAAAAAAAAAAAAAAAAAAAAAAAAAAAAAAAAAAAAAAAAAAAAAAAAAAAAAAAAAAAAAAAAAAAAAAAAAAAAAAAAAAAAAAAAAAAAAAAAAAAAAAAAAAAAAAAAAAAAAAAAAAAAAAAAAAAAAAAAAAAAAAAAAAAAAAAAAAAAAAAAAAAAAAAAAAAAAAAAAAAAAAAAAAAAAAAAAAAAAAAAAAAAAAAAAAAAAAAAAAAAAAAAAAAAAAAAAAAAAAAAAAAAAAAAAAAAAAAAAAAAAAAAAAAAAAAAAAAAAAAAAAAAAAAAAAAAAAAAAAAAAAAAAAAAAAAAAAAAAAAAAAAAAAAAAAAAAAAAAAAAAAAAAAAAAAAAAAAAAAAAAAAAAAAAAAAAAAAAAAAAAAAAAAAAAAAAAAAAAAAAAAAAAAAAAAAAAAAAAAAAAAAAAAAAAAAAAAAAAAAAAATACCTTATAAATAAAATTTCCAGTGCCAAAAGTTGAATCCACACAAAATAGGAAAAAAACACTTTTTCTTCATATTCTCCCATCCAATTCAAAAAGAAGCGTTGTATTCGGACAGCGTGACTCAACATCTTTTTTATACCCTGAAATTTTGAACGCAATCATTGACAACGAATGAACAAGCGCATATATCTTGGTATCGAGGATGATAAAGATGAAACAATCTCGATAGCGAAGATGAACAAGCGCATATATCTTGGTATCGAGGATGATAAAGATGAAACAATCTCGATAGCGAAGATGACAATATTTTACTACTAATAAACATGTATGTAAGTACTATTGTTGTCTTTCTATTAAGAAGGCGTGCATACACCGAGATGGAACAAACCTCGTATTGATGACGATTGCAATCACGTTACTGTGTTATCGTACATACGGAGTTTCAAAATTAATGCCGTTAGCATACAATCCGAAAAAAATACGCAAAGTTGTATAATAATTATTATTGAAATACTATTGTTATTGTCTAACAATTGGTTTACGTACAAAGTTTTATTTCTACTTAACGTCTATAATACCATGTCGTTTGTATATATAAAACTTATTAGGATGTAAATACTATTATGTGGTTTTATTATCTTGCGTTTTAGGTCATATGGGGGGTTGTATACGCACTATAACGCGTCTTATGTCATACGGGGTTTATATCATGACTATAAATACTTACCTTCTAATCAGAAAATTTCCATTGCCAAAAGTTGTATCCACCCAAAATGCCGAAAAAAAACATTATCTTCATATCCCCCATCCATACTATGAACCATTCGACAAGTAGCGTTGTATTCGGACAGCGTGACTCAACATCATTTGTATACCCTAAATTTTCACCCGAAATCGAAGACAAAGAATGCACAAGCTCCAATATATCGGTAATGAAGCCGATAACGAATATGGCAGTAGCTTACTACTAATAAACATACGTAAGTAATACTGTTGTCTTTGTATCAAAGAAGGCGTGCATACACCGAGATGGAACATACCCCTTCTTGATGTCGGGCTGAATCACATGTCTTTTTTCCATTATATTTATAATGGTTTTTATGTTTACACACTTTGTTATCAACCACCGTTACAAGGCGGTACATGATGTATTTAAATGTGTCAATCAAATATATAGTTACATGTGTTTGTGCGTGTAGTTTCATGGTGTATTTTGGATTTTTGGTATGAAAGGTCTTTTTGGATGTAGATGAAACTAATTCTTTATAATCATTTTGATATATTTTTAACTATGTAATGCCCTTTTAAAATTATGTAATGTGTTTTGTTGTTAAAACACATTAATTTATATAATTTTGTGTAAAAGTAAACTAGAATACTTGTTGAAATACATGTTCCGTTTTATTTTACATGGAGAATCTTACCGTTTTATCTAAAATGGAGACTTACCAGCACAGTCACCTGGACAAAGTGTCTATAAATAGATGATCATTTTTTGTTAACTTTAGCATGTAAAATACTTTTACACTTAAAATGAAGCATAATTTCACTAAACACATGCATCACACAATAGTTATGGTTCTACACTCGAATGGGGGTAGAATTTTCAAAATATCGGATAGGGTGACTCAACATCAAGACAAGATTAAAAAATTGGAAAAAGAAAGCCCAAATTGTGGATTTCGATTTCCTATATTAATTTATTTTTATACGTTGATCGATTTATACTATGTACGATTTGCATAGTATAGTTGTTTTACTTTTTCCATTGGTTGATCGATCAAAAATTGATTTGTATTATATTCATGATGTTTAGTTATAATAATATTGCAAATATGATATTTGATATGAATGAAATTATATATGAATGTAGCTCAAATCGCATAGATAGCAATCCATTGTGACAACCGTCATCTGAGCATATTTTCCCCATGTACTTTTCTGATCGTCTTTAATTCATTCCGTTCATGTGCGCGACTTTATAACTAGAATATATGCTTTAAGGGAGTGGACGTCATTAGTCTTTAAGACTTTACTATCGGAATAAGTGGACTTATGTTTTTATTCGGGCTTTATGAGCATTTAGACTTTAGAAAAATTGCACGTGGACTCGAGGACAAGTGGAATACTAGTTGTCTTGTGGAAATGTCAAATAAAAGCAAATACTTAAAAATTGATGCAATTAAAGATTTATTAATCAAAAATTGTCATGTTTATATCCGTTAGAAAGCTATTGAAAAGTTACATTTAAATATGTCGATGATATGAATTAACGGGTCTCGAGTATTCTTGGATGGTCGTGTCAAACGAGTTTTAGTGGGGTCAAAGAAGGGTCAAAATTCGGTCAAAGCTAGGGGGAAAAAAATAACAAAACCCTAGTTTTTCCTAAACCTAACCTCATTTCTCATTTTCACTTCTCCCTCTCCTCTCCTTTTCCTCTCTAGCCGCCCCCACCCCCTCTCTTTCACTAAAATCCGGCGGCCACCACTCAACCACCACCGGACCACCGTACGGTCGCCACAATCCGCCACCATCTACCACCTTAGCTTCTAGATTCTTCATTTTTCTTGTAGATTTGGGTAAGAATTACATGGATCTATGTATCAAATGATTTTTCTTCATCAAAACTCACGAAATTCATACATAAATATATATATATATATATATTTTCGGATGTATTTTGTATATATATATATAATATATATTAGGTATACATATATATAAATCCGATTTCCATGAATTAAATCCGAAGTTTTTGATCTATTATATATATAGACCCGATTTCTTGACCAAAAGTATTTATATTTCCGGTATATATGTTAGATCCGAAAAGAAGAGCCCGAAAACCTTCCAAATCCGGGTTGTATGGCCCGATATCTTTTGAATCCATGAATGTTTGAACTGAAAACTCTTAGATCCGAGATGTTTTAATCCGAAATCCTTCAAATCCGTGAACCATGATCCGAAATCTTTATTCTTGGTAAGATTTGAGGTTGTAACGTGATTTTGATTCTTGTTCTTGTCCTATGAGATCCGAAAATATATATATAAATTCGAAATTAATTATAACCGTGGGTATCTGTGATTGTCGACTTGTTCTTGGTTGTTTTTGGTTAGATTTAGCTTAGATCCAGGTTGTAAAAGGTGATTTGAATTGTGTATTATGTTTGGATCTAGTCTTGTTCTTGACATTTGGCTCGGTCAACGCTGGTCAAACCGGCCGAAAACATTTTTGGCTTCAAAAATCTATTTGTCTTGAATTTTAGTGTTTAAATCTAGTTTTGGAAGTCGTTTTCTAGTCGGTCAAAGTTGGTCAACGGGCAGATTTTTATTGTGTCTATTTTGGTCTTTTTGATAAAATTAGGGTTAAGTTTAAATGGGTTTGTAAAGTCAAAATTGATTTAAGATTTGTTAAAGTCAAAATTAGGGTTTTCTAGTCAAAAGTCAAAATTAGGGTTTCTTGGTCAAAGTTAATTATGGTTAGTCATTTCGAGTCGTATTAATAATTTAATCCAAATTTGTCGTAACATCGGTGTAATACGGACTTATGACTATATATATACATTTATATAAAAGGACTTTGTAAAGACTATATAGATTATACGACTTTTCGGACATAACATATTTTATAATAAATGTTCCATACGAAGACTTCACATGATATAAACAATAAAAAGTGACATTATTAAGCGAACTCTTTCATTTGGACAATTTACAAGGACAACGAGACTATTATATATAGGGGGAGGCTATCTACACACATCAAATGTTCCTAGAAAACACTACCAAAACACACCGTTTTATGTAAAACTCCCCGTTTTATACCCCGATGCTACGTTTTTGTGTATCCAAAACGGTGTTGGATCATCTACTTTTATATAAAAGGGACCGTTTTGGTACAAGAGAAAATTTTTTCCGCTTTGAATAAAACGCTACGTTTAGGCATAGAAAACGGCACTGGCATATACACATTTGACGTAAAATGGCCGGTTTTGGCAGTTCACCTAATATGCAGCGTTTCATGTAAAATGGCACCAAAAACGGGGGAATGACACCTGTCATTCCCTTACATGTGTGTCAGACCACGTGTAATTCTCAAACAGTGTTTTGCTATCTACACACCGGCCAAACGCAGCGTTTTATGTAAAACGGGGTATAAAACGGGGAGTTTTACATAAAACATGGCGTTTTGGTAGTGTTTGTATGAACAGTGGACGGTGTAGATATAGTATCACCCTTTATTTATCACTTGGTGGCTTGATGTGTGAAATCTAGTTTTAAAAATTTATAACAAGATCTACCGTTTACTGACTACCACACACTTACGGGCAGTGTACCCGTTCGTATGTAATATAGTTAACTGGCAAGACCAGGATCGAACACAAGGACTGAATGTTGTACTAAAGGTTGTGAAAATGCAGAACAAGAGAAAGTTTGGTTTGTGACCGACTTGTCACTTTGCGTTTCCGAAAGCTATGTAATTAACAAGTAGATGAAAGTACTCAACCGGTGTCAATCGAGAGCACACTAAAATAGTTTGAGTGTAAACAAATAATTAAAAAGCCATCTATGTCGAATCCGCTATACAAAAAGTCTAGGTTGCATATAGGTTAAGCTCATGGTTCATATAAGTTGGTGATCATAATCGTGATAAGACAAGAACACATTCGGCGTGCACTCCGTTTGTAAAATCGACTCAATCACCTAATCAATCCAATTTCTTGCAACAAGTGGTACCACCAACCCTATTACAATTCCTTGAACTAACTAGTTTGTTTGACTATTTACGTACAATTCTATCTTTGTGAAAGAAACGTGGTACCACCATCCGTTAAATCCACTTAACAAAGCAATTTCTATTAAACTTGTATCTTTACTATCATACCATGACCTAGCAAGAGTCGTTCATAGACAAACAACTAAAATAATACTTGCATTCAACTAGTACCACTATCGAAAAACGCAAATATCACCAAGTACACAAGATTAAGTATAAGAAATCACTTCATTAAGATCTTGACAAAATGTTAAGTAAGACCAACTTGAATTCAAAATAATATGCAACCATAACTAATTATTTCACTTCATCTTCATAGATGTATAGCGATTTAGCTACTCATAATGAAAAGAACTAAGTATTCAATTAGAGAAGAGAACATAGTGTACCAAATATAGATTAGAAATCCAAATCGAGGTTACAACTGAGCTACAATAAGTAACTATAGCCAAAATAAGTCTTCAAATCTTCAAAATGATGTTGGAGGAGTGAAAACCCTTGGAAAAACCTTCAAAAACGGCTAGGAGTTAAGTATGGAGGCTCCGGTGTCCAACATTAGGTTTAGGGTAAAGTGAGGGGGTTGTATTTATACCCCAGGAGAGAGAAATCTGACAGTTCAGCGTCTGGTCGCGCCGCGAATGGACTTCTCGCGTCGCGAGTCGTGCCCACATTGGAGCCTTTCAAAACAGGGACTTTTGTCGCGTCGCGATTTTTCATGGTCGCGCCACGAGTGAAGTTTTGTACTGTATCGCGCCGCGAGGATATCTGGTCGCGCCGCGAATGCTGCAGAATTTGGGATTTCAGCTTCGTTCTTCATCGTTAGTGCATACGGACCACTCTTAAGCTATTTTCCACCAATTATGAGCGATGTACCTGCTGTAGACCTGAAATCACTAGCAAATACCTTAAAGCACCACAAAACATGTATAAACGGCCATAATTCGTATACAAAACGTCCAAATACGATGTGGAAGATATATATAAATTGAGCCATATCAAACCTCCCCACACTTAAACCTTGCTTGCCCTCAAGCAAGTATGCACTTTAAACCAATCTCAAGTTACCAAACAATCCAAATGTCAAAACAAAATTAGTTAAACTAGAAATTTCCATCCAAGCGGTGTTGAATACCAAAAGCAAATGCATTTAAAAAACTAATGAGCAAGGTTTAAGACGAAATCAGAAAATTCGACTAATCTAGAGCAAAACCATCTTTTAGTTACAATTAGAAACCCACCTATGCTTGTGTTAACACCTCTTGAACATTTCTATCGTTCCAATTGACCTTAAGCTCGTTCTTACTAAGCTTATAATCCACTAGCAAGCTTCACAATTATTATTTGCAACATAAGCAATATTCCACAATGATTACCGGTATTTTTGTCCACTAAAACACTCACGCCCTTGGTTTTCCATAAGGTTTTCATTACGTTATACTTATGAGTCCCTCGACACAACATACTCCTATGGTCTAGAATTGCAACTCTATCCACACATTAGGTGATCATACGAAAGTGCACTTTAAGCGTCCGGCCAGCGGTTCGCTACGGATACCTAAGTATCGTTAAGAGACATACGCCAGAACTCAAGGTTGGGTTGCATATCCAGAGACCATGCTCTAAACACTAACACATACGAGAACAAAATGTTTTATAATTTAATACCCGTGAGTTTCTATGAGACCCGCATAACAAACTTTCGGACAACTCATCCCAAGTTGGAAGCTTTAGGTGAGTTAGGTAAAACGAAGTTACCCCAAGGACCTACTTATTCGAGTCTCAAAGCCCACATTAGCACTAGACTATTGAAAAATGTTTTGCGCGTGTTCCCGCATGTGCCACCCAATTGATGCCGAAGCACCCCAGACACCCCGATATAAAGACCCAACATAATGACTAGAGCCACAACCTATAACATAGGAATTAAGGACCGGACATCCGGTGTGCAAACCATATGTTAAGTCAAATTACCACAAGTATATTTAATATATTTCAAGCACTTTGTGCACACAATTTGCAAAATTCAAATGGAAAACCTCAAGCGGTGCCTACCAATACATCATCTAGTGAAACTATTATTCACATTTGCTTCATCATTAGGGTACAATTAGCAGGCAACCTAGATTATATTGAAGTTCGGAGCAAGCCTATGACCCCTTGGAACGATGACATGCCACAAGCACTAGAAAAGGAAAGCTAAAGGTAACTAATCTCTAGTTTTGTCCTAAATTAGCAAAATCCAAGGTCCTCATTTCTCGTCTTTGCATAAAACCTATAGCCTCAAAAATTTAAAAACTAATGAGCAAGGTTTAAGACGAAATCAGAAAATTCGACTAATCTAGAGCAAAACCATCTTTTAGTTACAATTAGAAACCCACCTATGCTTGTGTTAACACCTCTTGAACATTTCTATCGTTCCAATTGACCTTAAGCTCGTTCTTACTAAGCTTATAATCCACTAGCAAGCTTCACAATTATTATTTGCAACATAAGCAATATTCCACAATGATTACCGGTATTTTTGTCCACTAAAACACTCACGCCCTTGGTTTTCCATAAGGTTTTCATTACGTTATACTTATGAGTCCCTCGACACAACATACTCCTATGGTCTAGAATTGCAACTCTATCCACACATTAGGTGATCATACGAAAGTGCACTTTAAGCGTCCGGCCAGCGGTTCGCTACGGATACCTAAGTATCGTTAAGAGACATACGCCAGAACTCAAGGTTGGGTTGCATATCCAGAGACCATGCTCTAAACACTAACACATACGAGAACAAAATGTTTTATAATTTAATACCCGTGAGTTTCTATGAGACCCGCATAACAAACTTTCGGACAACTCATCCCAAGTTGGAAGCTTTAGGTGAGTTAGGTAAAACGAAGTTACCCCAAGGACCTACTTATTCGAGTCTCAAAGCCCACATTAGCACTAGACTATTGAAAAATGTTTTGCGCGTGTTCCCGCATGTGCCACCCAATTGATGCCGAAGCACCCCAGACACCCCGATATAAAGACCCAACATAATGACTAGAGCCACAACCTATAACATAGGAATTAAGGACCGGACATCCGGTGTGCAAACCATATGTTAAGTCAAATTACCACAAGTATATTTAATATATTTCAAGCACTTTGTGCACACAATTTGCAAAATTCAAATGGAAAACCTCAAGCGGTGCCTACCAATACATCATCTAGTGAAACTATTATTCACATTTGCTTCATCATTAGGGTACAATTAGCAGGCAACCTAGATTATATTGAAGTTCGGAGCAAGCCTATGACCCCTTGGAACGATGACATGCCACAAGCACTAGAAAAGGAAAGCTAAAGGTAACTAATCTCTAGTTTTGTCCTAAATTAGCAAAATCCAAGGTCCTCATTTCTCGTCTTTGCATAAAACCTATAGCCTCAAAAATTTAAAAACATAACCAAAATGCTAGTAAAGGAAAGAACTTCAAAAATTTTCATTTTTCCAATTTACCATCCCCCTCCCCACACTTAAGTTGTACATTGTCCTCAATGGACGAATAACTAAGGCGAATAATGGGAAAAAGGGAAAAAATGCAAAATGTAGAAAGGAACAATGAAAAACCTCCGGGTGAAAGCGAGAAATCACCATTGCAAAGTTGAAGCCAAAATTCAAGTGGGTGTGAACTGACTGCCAGCATAAACCCGCTTGCTTATTCAAAATTTCCAAAAGCAATCTTCCAGAGTTCAACTTGCAAAACCCCAAAATTTTCACCTGACAATTACCACAGACAAAATACGAAGCTAGTGCATAGTAATAGTAAAGGAAATTCAAGAAACAAGCAAACACATGTCTCATCGCCTACCCGGCGGAATTACAACCACATCGAAAGTAACTAAAGTGCAATGTCTTAATAGTTCAGAAAATAGCAAGAAAAATAGACAAGATCAGTCGTCCTCCATGTCATGGGAGGAAGGTACGCCATCTCCAGCATCAGGATCGGGTGGTCCGCCAAATATGCCCCTGTAAAAATCATAGCCAGGCCCTGAATAGCGCTCACCAGTGGTGTGCCTATATGACCCAAAGTGGGGCATATCCTGAGCGCCCCGGTGCTACTACCGGCACCTGCTGTGTTTGAACTGGGACCTGTCCAACCGTGCTCCTGTGGTGGATGCTGCTGACCTGGGTGCGGGCTGAAGAACCCGAAAGTGGTGCTGGCTGGCATGAAGATGGAGGGAGGACTGTAGGCCTGAGTAGGCGGTGGTGGAGGTGGAGAGTCCGGTCTGATCCAATGGTTAATGTAGGGAGACCAAGACTCGGCCTGGTAACCCAGGCGGTTCACCTGGCTCCACAATGTTCTCTGCCCATCCATCATCATATCCTGAGTGTCCTGGAACTGCCTCTGATTACCCAGGATCTCATCAAGCTTACCTCCCCAACCTGAAAAATCATAAGAAGGATAAGGATTAGGTTGCTCCATTTGGGGTGGCGGCTCCACCCTCTGTCTCTGAGCTGGCGGTCCTTGCTCATCCTCAGTATCATCACCCAAATCACTCGGTGCTGTCATCAACCGTGCCTTCTTCAACTCTGTGGCATCAATGATAATGGTAGGCTCAATGTCTGACACTCTCCTCCCCTCACTAGTGTTTGCCATGCCCAACCTCTCCATGATCGAGGTCACGAAATGACCACATAATAATCTATGCTCCCGGTGCTTCTGCATGTGGCGAGCAAGGATATAAGGAGCGCAACCATATCGGGTTGGGGTGAAATCTTGGAACTGCCTCTGATTACCCAGGATCTCATCAAGCTTACCTCCCCAACCTGAAAAATCATAAGAAGGATAAGGATTAGGTTGCTCCATTTGGGGTGGCGGCTCCACCCTCTGTCTCTGAGCTGGCGGTCCTTGCTCATCCTCAGTATCATCACCCAAATCACTCGGTGCTGTCATCAACCGTGCCTTCTTCAACTCTGTGGCATCAATGATAATGGTAGGCTCAATGTCTGACACTCTCCTCCCCTCACTAGTGTTTGCCATGCCCAACCTCTCCATGATCGAGGTCACGAAATGACCACATAATAATCTATGCTCCCGGTGCTTCTGCATGTGGCGAGCAAGGATATAAGGAGCGCAACCATATCGGGTTGGGGTGAAATCTTGGAACTGCCTCTGATTACCCAGGATCTCATCAAGCTTACCTCCCCAACCTGAAAAATCATAAGAAGGATAAGGATTAGGTTGCTCCATTTGGGGTGGCGGCTCCACCCTCTGTCTCTGAGCTGGCGGTCCTTGCTCATCCTCAGTATCATCACCCAAATCACTCGGTGCTGTCATCAACCGTGCCTTCTTCAACTCTGTGGCATCAATGATAATGGTAGGCTCAATGTCTGACACTCTCCTCCCCTCACTAGTGTTTGCCATGCCCAACCTCTCCATGATCGAGGTCACGAAATGACCACATAATAATCTATGCTCCCGGTGCTTCTGCATGTGGCGAGCAAGGATATAAGGAGCGCAACCATATCGGGTTGGGGTGAAATCTTGGAACTGCCTCTGATTACCCAGGATCTCATCAAGCTTACCTCCCCAACCTGAAAAATCATAAGAAGGATAAGGATTAGGTTGCTCCATTTGGGGTGGCGGCTCCACCCTCTGTCTCTGAGCTGGCGGTCCTTGCTCATCCTCAGTATCATCACCCAAATCACTCGGTGCTGTCATCAACCGTGCCTTCTTCAACTCTGTGGCATCAATGATAATGGTAGGCTCAATGTCTGACACTCTCCTCCCCTCACTAGTGTTTGCCATGCCCAACCTCTCCATGATCGAGGTCACGAAATGACCACATAATAATCTATGCTCCCGGTGCTTCTGCATGTGGCGAGCAAGGATATAAGGAGCGCAACCATATCGGGTTGGGGTGAAATCTTGGAACTGCCTCAGTAACCACAGATCGTCGCTACACACTTTGTCGTTGGCATTTCCCCTATGGATGAAAGAGTATGTAATAAGTTTATGCAAAAGCCTAACTTTCTTGGACCGGATGTCCGACACCTTGCTCACCCCCGAGCTAAACGTAGGCTTCCCCGAAATCCTACTCCAATACTCATGAAAAGTAACCCCATCATCAAAGTGAGAGGTATCCAGAATGCTATCTTCCAAAAACGACTGAACCAAACCATCATTGAACTCGTTCTTCTCAAACATGCCACAAAGATAACCAAACTCGGGTATAGTGCAATGGCGCTGCTTGCCGCCTAATCGGAAGTGGATCACCCGATCCTCACTGATATCATCGATAGGTAAGAATCCCACTCTAAGAGAGGAGTAGAATTCTAGGCACCATTCTAACTTAGCCGGTCTATTCAGCTCAAAGACCCTGCCCCACATATTGATGTCTGCAACCCAACCCGTTTCCTCATCGGTATATGTTGTCCTAAATCTGTCATCAAAGTAATTATCCAAAAGTGCATCACGAATAATCTGCCAGTCCATTGTCCGAGGAGGACACAACTCATAATCCTGGATTTCCGCCAACCTATTCATGAACACTTGGCGTTCCGCCTTAGGAACATCCTTGAATTGCAGCCAAGGATGTGTTTGTGTTCTGAGGTGCCTAAATAGTTTGCTCGCTGGAGCAGTAGGGGGGGTGTAGCTATCGTCGACATAGTCGAATTGATAGTTGTTTGGCCACACCGATCCTTCATACTTTTGTCCAACGGGTTGTTTCTGCAAAATCATTCAAAATATGCTAAATAAGGCAAAGGAAACGAATGGAGGTATTTACGAACGGTTAGAACAGACAAATGGCAAAAACCGGCAAAATGGACAATTCTCGCGACGCGAGGCTCCCCACTCGCGCCGCGAGTCTGCCAATTTTTTTTTTTTTTTATTTTTTTTTTAGAATGGGTTTTGAGTCTAATTAATAATGCTTAAGCTAATTTGAGTTAAAATGAAACAGGATGACTAGATCTTAAAAATCCCCAAATTAAGATATAAGAACCCTAATTAGGTTTTCTAAGATTCAAGCAAAATTAATCAATCCTAGGTACAATAAACAATAATACTAACTAATAGAAGTGATTAACAAGCATTAATTGAAAGAAAATCAAAGAAGATAAATAAATCCTTAATTAAATTGAATCAAAATTGAAAAGAGAAGAGAAAGAGTTGAGAATCACTTACCCCTCTTGACATGATGATGAAAATGGAATGGAGAAGAAGATGAAGGGTTGAAGAGAGGAAGAAGAAGAACAAAGAACTAGTGTGTGTGTGTTAGATCTTGTGTGTGTGTGTGTTTTTTTTTTTTTTTTTTTTTTTTTTTTTTTTTTTTTTTTTTTTTTTTTTTTTTTTTTTTTTTTTTTTAATTTTTGATTTTAATACTTAAAAGGCAAGAAGCTTACCTGGACGCGACCAATCGCGCCGCGAGTTACCGGGGTCGCGCCGCGATACTGTTAAAATTGCCTCTCGCGTCGCGAGGTGCTAAATTCGCGACGCGATAAAAACCTCTGCTCGGATCAACTCGAAAATCACCCAAAACTCGCGACGCGAGAGTACAACTCGCGCCGCGATCTGCTGCCTTTCTTCAGATTTTTGGCTTGTTAACACACGTTTGCGCATACCGGTTCACCCCAAACCATTTCTAACCTGTAATTCTCAACAAAAACATAAAGATAGAAGGAAAAATACTGAAAACAACTAAAAATGATAACAACACACGGGTTGCCTCCCGAGAAGCGCTTTATTTATTAACGAGTCATTAGCTTGACTCGATCAAACCTCAATTTCAAGCAAAAAGTTGGAGCTTCTCAACCACGGCTCCCTCCGCAACTTCTTCTTCATGATAAAGCTTTAACCGATGTCCGTTGACAATGAACGAGCTCCCATCCTCTCTAAACAACTCGACATATCCCGAAGAATATACATGCTTGATAACAAACGGTCCATTCCACCTAGACGTAAGCTTTGGTTGGTGGATCTTGAACTTAGAGAGAAACAACAAGACCTTATCTCCCACCTTGAAATCCTTTCTTTTGAGCTTCTTGTCGTGCCAAACTTTTGTCTTTTCTTTGTACAACAACGAATTGTCGTAAGCACCATGTCTAAGCTCATCAAGCTCATGGAGTTGAAGCATTCTCGTTTCTCCGGCTTCCACCAAGTCCATGTTGCAATGCTTTAAAGCCCAATATGCCTTATGCTCAATTTCCACCGGCAAATGGCAAGTCTTCCCATAGAGAAGTCGGTATGGAGTAGTACCGATGGGAGTCTTGAAAGCGGTTCGAAACGCCCATAGGGCATCATCTAACTTCTTGGACCATGACTTAGGGTTTCCATCAACGATCTTCTCAAGTATCCTCTTCAAAGCACGGTTGGTGTTCTCAACTTGCCCACTAGTTTGTGGGTGATAGGAAGTTGAGAAACAATGGGTAACTCCATACCTTTTCAAGACTTTCGCCAATTGATGATTGGCAAAATGAGTGCCCCGGTCGCTTATCAAAGCTCTTGGCATTCCAAATCGGCTAAACAAAGCCTTCAAGAAATCAATCACAACCTTACCATCATTTGTTGGCAAGGCTTTCGCTTCGGCCCACTTTGAGACATAATCAACCGCAACCAAGATATAAAGGCACTTGTTGGATGGCGGAAACGGGCCCATAAAATCAATTCCCCACACATCAAAAACTTCACACACTTGAATGGATTGTTGGGGCATTTCATCTCGTTTGGTGATCGTTCCTTGCCTTTGACATGCATCACATGTCTCAACTAGGGTTTGAGCCTCTTTGAAAATTGTGGGCCAATAGAAGCCCGCATCAAACACTTTCTTTCCCGTCACCGATGCCCCATAATGCCCACCGGTGGGACCGTAGTGACATTCATCCAAAATCTTCCTAGTCTCACCACCCCAAATGCATCTTCGGATCATACCATCCGCACACACCCTAAACAAATATGGCTCCTCCCAAAAGTAATGCTTGATTTCTGAAAAGAACCTTTTCCTTTGTTGGGAGGACCATCCCTTTGGCAAAACTCCTGCACACAAATAGTTAGCGATATCGGCATACCATGGTGCCTCCTCATCCTCCACCTGCATTAAAAACTCATCGGGAAAAGAATCATTAATTTCATTCTCTTTCAACTCCTCAAGGTGAGGGTTTTCGAGCCTACTCAAATGGTCGGCGGCAACATTTTCAGCCCCGCTTTTGTCCTTAATTTCGATATCAAATTCTTGCAAAAGCAAGACCCAACGAAGCAAACGGGGTTTGGCATCTTGTTTTGAGAACAAGTACTTTAATGCCGAATGGTCGGTAAACACAATGGTTTTGTTCAACACCAAGTAAGGTCGAAACTTGTCAAAGGCATACACCACCGCCAACAACTCTTTTTCGGTCACGGTGTAGTTTTGTTGGGCGGGGTTTAGGGTTTTGCTAGCAAAATAGATTGGGCGAAAATGCTTCTCATCCCTTTGGCCAAGAACGGCCCCCAAAGCAAAATCACTAGCGTCACACATAAGTTCAAACGGTAGAGACCAATTCGGTGAAGTCATGATTGGGGCATTGGTCAATTTGTCCTTTAAAATAGAAAAAGCATTAAGACACGCATCACTAAACTCAAAAGGGACATCTTTTTCCAACAATTTAGTCATGGGTCTTGTGATTTTAGAGAAGTCTTTGATAAAACGGCGGTAAAAACCGGCATGACCTAGAAAACTTCTTACCGACTTCACATTGGTAGGTGGAGGTAATTTAGTCATGACATCTATTTTGGCTTTGTCAACCTCAAGACCCGCCCTTGAAACCTTGTGACCCAACACAATGCCCTCTTTGACCATAAAATGGCATTTTTCCCAATTAAGCACCAAATGCGCTTTCTCACATCTATCAAGCATTTTATCCAAATTTGTTAAACAACTTTCGAAAGAGTCACCAAATACCAAAAAATCATCCATGAAAACTTCCATGGAGGTTTCAATCATATCTTGAAAAATGGCCAACATGCATCTTTGAAAAGTTCCCGGCGCATTACATAAACCAAAAGGCATGCGGCAATAAGCATATGTTCCGAAAGGACAAGTAAAGGTTGTTTTCTCTTGATCATTAGGATCAATGGGTATTTGGAAGTACCCGGAAAAACCATCAAGAAAACAGAAAAATTCATTACCCGCTAACCTTTCAAGCATTTGGTCCATGAAGGGTAAAGGAAAATGGTCCTTTTTGGTGGCCTCATTTAACTTGCGGTAATCTATACAAACTCTCCAACCGGTGACCGTCCGAGTTGGGACCAACTCATTATTCTCATTAGTAACAACGGTCATACCACCCTTCTTTGGTACACAATGTACCGGGCTAACCCATGGACTATCCGATATTGGAAAAATTATCCCCGCATCAAGTAATTTAACAATTTCCTTTTTCACAACATCCTTCATGTTAGGATTAAGCCTTCTTTGCCTTTGAATAACCGGTTTCACATTTTCAATTAAATTGATTTTGTGTTTGCAAAAATCGGGGCTTATCCCGGGTATATCGGATGTCTTCCATGCAAAGGCCTTTTTATGGGCCTTTAGAATGGTCATGAGTCTAGCCTTTTCCTCACCCGAAAGTGATGAGGAGATAACAACGGGGAGTAGAGATGTACCTTCCAAGAATGCATATTCTAGATGATCGGGCAATGGTTTGAGCTCTAAATCCGTAGGAGGATTATCAATGGACGTGGGTAGCTTACTACTTGGAATTACCTCAATTTCTTCAAATCCTTCATCTTCCAATGGAGCATCATCCATGCTAAGTGCCAAAATCTCTTCAATCTCCTCAACTTGGTCACTAGCGATATCTCCCTCTCCAATACTAGTCAAGCCATCATTTTCCTCACCATCAATTCCCACAAGCTCTAACGTCTCTAATTCAACCGCATCATCTATAACATCAATCTTAAAACAAGTGTCATCGGAAGAATAAGAATGTTGTAAAGCTTTTTCAATTTTAAACACAATTCGGTCCCCCCCGACACCCAAGGAAATTTCCTTGTCCTTTACCCGGATGATAGCATCCGCGGTGTATAAGAATGGTCGGCCCAAAATTAGGGGCACCTTGGTGTCCTCCTCCATTTCCAAAATGACAAAATCTACCGGAAAAACAAATTGGCCTACTTGCACTAGCAAGTTTTCGGCCACCCCCAACGGGTATTGAAAAGAATGATCCGCTAGGCGGATGCTCATTTTGGTGGGTTTCAACTTACCCAAAGAAAGCTTTCTAAAAATTGAAAAAGGCATCAAGTTGATGCTTGCTCCTAGGTCGGCCAACGCCTTATAAGACAATTTCCTACTAAAGGTACAAGTGATGAGAAAACTTCCTGGATCCGAAAGCTTAGGTGGAAGCTTATTTTGGATTACCGCCGAGCATTCCTCATTGAAAAATGTTGCCTTTGCTTCCTCAAGCTTCTTCTTATCCGTCACTAGTTCTTTGATAAACTTGGCATAATTAGGCATGCCCGAAATGAGATCAACTAACGGCACATTGATTGTCACCGTTTTAATCATGTCAAAGAACTTGTTGTATTGTTCTTGAATCTTTTCCTTCCTCAAGCGTTGAGGAAAAGGAATCTTGGGCTTGTAGGGCTTGACTTCGGGTTCCTTGATTGGTGTGGCTTTAGGAACCGAAGTAGTGACCACCGGTGGTGATTCCATCTCTACCTCTTCATCGTCTTCCTCATCAAACTGCCCAACTAAAGGAGAAACATTATGAATACGAGAATTATCAATAGGAGGTGTAGTTACCTTCCCGGACCGTGTGGTTATGGCATTAACGGTTTCATTCCGGTGTTGGGGTCCTTTGTACTTGTCATCCCCCTTTCTCCATTGACCTTTGTCTTGATTTGGGTTTTGTTGGGTATTGCTTGGAAGAGTACCCGGTTGTCTTTGTTGATTGCCCATTCTATCGATTCTCTTTTCCAGGTTGGAAATCAAAGCTTGGTTGTTGCTATTGCTAATGTCAATCTTGTCATGCAACCCCCAATCTTTTCATTCAAAAGCTTGGAATAGTTTTCCATTGAAGCGTTTCGCTTCTCTTGAGCTTCCTCCCTCTTGTCTTGTTTATCAAGAAACTTGGCCATCATAGCCATGAGAGGCGAGCTTTCATCTTGATTTTCCTCCTTCCTTGTAGGTGAGGGTGGTTGTTGTTGTTGTTGAGGTGTTCCATGAGTATCGTCTTTTTGCCACCTACCTTGAAAATTTCCACCACGATTGTTAGAATAAAAAGTAGAAGAGTTCGAAGAGTTACCTTGGTGGCGGCCTTGGTAGTTGCCACCACGTTGGAAGAGAGATTGATAATTTCCTTGGCGTTGGTTTTGCACAAAGTTCACATCTTCTTGTGCCATAGAATCACACTCATCGGGATGGTGTGGACCACCACAATGAAGACATCCCCCCGCCATGATCTTCACATCACGCTCAAGCCCACCAAAGTTGTTCTCCGCCATAGAGAACCTTTCATCCATTCGGTTTGAAAGTTTCCGAATTTCAGTAACTACTTCGGATGTTTCACCATCATCCACCCGAGCTACTACCTTACGTGATCTCCTATCCCTATTCGACGGTCTAGAGACTTGAGCTTTTGCCATATCCTCAAACATCTTCCAAAGCTCACTTGAGGTCTTGTAGCTAATACTACCCCCACAAGTCATTACCATCTTCTCGTAGTTCTCCCTATTCATTCCATCCAAAAATATCCCCACAACTTCGGTGTCACTCACCCCATGCCCGGGACATTCCCACAAGAGATCCTTCATCCTTAACCAAGCTTCAACTATCGACTCATCCTCGTCTTGTCTAAAAGAACGGATAACCAGCCTAAGCTCTCTTTCCCGATTAGCCGGAAAGAATCTATCTATAAAAGCTTCTTTAACCGCCCCCCAAGTAGTCAAACTATCCGGCGCTAATCCTTTCAACCATTTGTGAGCCTCTCCCGTGAGAGACATAGGAAAAAGCGTCATCTTAACATTGTTGGCTTGGTTTTCCCCATAGTTGAATAGATTGCAAATCATCTCAAACTTGTCAAGATGCTCATGAGGGTCTCTTTTATGCCATCCATCAAAACACAAATCCTTAACCATCTGTAAATGGTTACCTTTTACCGCGAAAGTGTCGATCTCTGGTGCACGGATGGCCGATCGGCGAGTTGTAGGTATGGTTCGAGGAAGGTCCTCGATTTTCATGTTGAAGAGATCGGGCGGATTATTTTGTTGACCGGCCATGTTGATGTCCGGTTTTGGCGATTCGGGTGGAGTTGGTGTTTTATCGGAAATGGGTTCCCCTTTTTCGGAAAAATAACCCCACTCGTTACTTCCCGACTCGTAGTAAGTCTCGTTAAGTATGTGGGTTTGGTAAGGGGTGGTGTTTATGAAAACTGGTTCGGATGATGATGGTTGTGACGTTTGTGTCTTGGTGCGCTTTTTAAGTTTTTCGGGGTTAGATGTGTCCTTGGCTAATGGTTTCCCAGAAGCTCGAGTGTTCATCCACTACCTGTAAATAATCTGTGAACACAACACAACAAACGAAACCTTAAGAGCACCTGGGGCACAATAAAAGCAAAATATAATAAAATAAAGCAAGTAACTTCTCCGTGCAAAGCACGAAAAAGGATCGATTCACAGAATCTCAACCAAAAGTACTTAAAATCAACTCCCCGGCAGCGGCGCCAAAAACTTGATGTGTGAAATCTAGTTTTAAAAATTTATAACAAGATCTACCGTTTACTGACTACCACACACTTACGGGCAGTGTACCCGTTCGTATGTAATATAGTTAACTGGCAAGACCAGGATCGAACACAAGGACTGAATGTTGTACTAAAGGTTGTGAAAATGCAGAACAAGAGAAAGTTTGGTTTGTGACCGACTTGTCACTTTGCGTTTCCGAAAGCTATGTAATTAACAAGTAGATGAAAGTACTCAACCGGCGTCAATCGAGAGCACACTAAAATAGTTTGAGTGTAAACAAATAATTAAAAAGCCATCTATGTCGAATCCGCTATACAAAAAGTCTAGGTTGCATATAGGTTAAGCTCATGGTTCATATAAGTTGGTGATCATAATCGTGATAAGACAAGAACACATTCGGCGTGCACTCCGTTTGTAAAATCGACTCAATCACCTAATCAATCCAATTTCTTGCAACAAGTGGTACCACCAACCCTATTACAATTCCTTGAACTAACTAGTTTGTTTGACTATTTACGTACAATTCTATCTTTGTGAAAGAAACGTGGTACCACCATCCGTTAAATCCACTTAACAAAGCAATTTCTATTAAACTTGTATCTTTACTATCATACCATGACCTAGCAAGAGTCGTTCATAGACAAACAACTAAAATAATACTTGCATTCAACTAGTACCACTATCGAAAAACGCAAATATCACCAAGTACACAAGATTAAGTATAAGAAATCACTTCATTAAGATCTTGACAAAATGTTAAGTAAGACCAACTTGAATTCAAAATAATATGCAACCATAACTAATTGTTTCACTTCATCTTCATAGATGTATAGCGATTTAGCTACTCATAATGAAAAGAACTAAGTATTCAATTAGAGAAGAGAACATAGTGTACCAAATATAGATTAGAAATCCAAATCGAGGTTACAACTGAGCTACAATAAGTAACTATAGCCAAAATAAGTCTTCAAATCTTCAAAATGATGTTGGAGGAGTGAAAACCCTTGGAAAAACCTTCAAAAACGGCTAGGAGTTAAGTATGGAGGCTCCGGTGTCCAACATTAGGTTTAGGGTAAAGTGAGGGGGTTGTATTTATACCCCAGGAGAGAGAAATCTGACAGTTCAGCGTCTGGTCGCGCCGCGAATGGACTTCTCGCGTCGCGAGTCGTGCCCACATTGGAGCCTTTCAAAACAGGGACTTTTGTCGCGTCGCGATTTTTCATGGTCGCGCCGCGAGTGAAGTTTGTACTGTATCGCGCCGCGAGTGAAGTTTTGTACTGTATCGCGCCGCGAGGATATCTGGTCGCGCCGCGAATGCTGCAGAATTTGGGATTTCAGCTTCGTTCTTCATCGTTAGTGCATACGGACCACTCTTAAGCTATTTTCCACCAATTATGAGCGATGTACCTGCTGTAGACCTGAAATCACTAGCAAATACCTTAAAGCACCACAAAACATGTATAAACGGCCATAATTCGTATACAAAACGTCCAAATACGATGTGGAAGATATATATAAATTGAGCCATATCATGGCTTTCTAGAAAATAATTTGAAAAAAGTTAATTCAATGGAGGTAACGTATGACATGACATGATATATATAATGTTTAGGCAATTTGTCTGGCAAATTTTGTCGGGATTTGTTGGTTTCGGACCTACTAAGGCTGCCGGGACAGTAGTTCGATTTGAATTTTTCTAGTTGCGGGTCAATAGTCTCACTTAATACCTGGATCTGAAGAAGTCAATGAAATTCTATTCAGACATATGTCAAAATAATATGTGTACTTTTCTTTCTTTTCTAGTAGCAGAAGCTAGTACTAGTATATAGATTCAAAAATAGAAATAATTAACCTTATTACCTTTCCAGTCTTTTTAAATATAGCAAAAAAACGTACTTGTTGTAATTAGTGGTGTATACCAAAATGCCAAAACATAATCAATAATGCAAGACAAGGTGACTCAAGTCGATTCAAAGGAGGATCTCATATCTTCTTTTCATTTTTATTTTGACGGGCATGACATTAACTTTACTAGAACTTTTGGCAAGATGCATCAGTTGACCGGAACAGCTACATTTATAATACTTATAAAAGTAAACGGACTCATTGATCATGACGATCAAAAGAAACCTAGCTTGTTAGATATGTATTTTTTTTAAAAATTCTTCTAGAAACAATCTACTTTATTTATATATACTAGCCTAAACTAGATTATTATTATTAGTAAAATTAATTGCAATTTTCGTCTTTGTTTTCGACCGCTACTTAGAGGTTTCACTATTGTTTTCATTTATTGTACTTTTGGTCAAACGTTTTCACTTCCATCACTTTTGGTCATAACCGTTAAGTCCGTTTAAAAATCGGTCCCGTGCTAGACACGTGATGAGTAATTTAGTCCTTTCATCAACAAAAGGACGAAAAACGTAATTAACTTTAAACACTTTCATCTATCATCTATATGATCGGCAGGGTTGTAACATCTTCATAACAAAAAGACGCATATATATATATAACATCACCGATCGGCAACGCATTATACTATATCTTTCAATAAGTAATTTCTAAGACAATGGATTTATAATTAAATTACGTATACTAGCATAATTATAGGTAGTCAATCACTAAATAAAAATCATATCCGATCCAGGAATATCTGAATGTATAACATACAATGTAAATCAAATAAATTTAATTAACCGACGGAATGCATGCTCCAAATAATTTTCTCGACCAGTTTCCACTTCTGCGGCGAGGCATCATCATCTCTTCCAATTCTTCATCACGGCCATGATCATACACCGGCCGAACATTTCTTTGTTGTCTACTCCGTAAATCACCCAATTCCATTGTGACAGAAGAAGTTGACTTCACAGATCCAAACATATTAAAGATTAATCCTTTACCTGATCTTGTTTTCCTCGGTGGCCTAACAACCGGGGTCAAAGTTGACCCCTTTCGACCCAAACCATTGTCATTATTATTTGAAGGTTTTTTGGGATTATTAAGATGTGATTTCTTCACGTAATTACTTTCCGGTACAGAAATCAGCTTACGGAAGAAAACAATTTCTTTAGGCGGGGGAGAACGGATGAAAATCTTAAACCTAAAAGATGAAAATGAATTACCAACATCTTGTTCTTCTTCGAATGAAGAGGATGGATCGCTATAGATTTGAAGATCTGCAAATGAGAGAGTATCAAAGATTTCGTCATTGGCTTCATACATATTAATATCCATGTTTAATTATATGCTGATCGATGCTAGCTATAATTAAGTTTGCTTGACTTGTATATGATGTTTCAATTAAGTCTATATATATATACCCCCACATCCATATGGTGCATACAAATATTATGCATGCCTATATTTAATTTATGGGTACGTCAATATTTATTTATTTATAGATAATATTCCCTCCGTCCCACTACAAGTGTCATATTTTTAATTTTCAAAGTCTAACATTTGCAACTTTGACCTTAAATAATTTAATTTGTGTTAGATAATACTTAATGAAAGTTATATGAATCGATTGTGTTTTAGACGTGTTTTTTAATGGTATAACTTTTATCAAGTTTTATATAACACAAAAAAAATATTTAAGGTCAAAGTTTAAAAATAAAGACTTTGAATATTCAAAGTAGGACACTTCTAATGAGACGGAGGGAGGATATATATAAGTTGATGTGAGCTGCGGAAGCCCACACGGATGGTACGTACGTACTAGACAATAATTAGTTAATTTGGTTCCCTTTTTGCAAGACGCCTAGCTATTAGCTGGAATAATTAAGATAAACACAGAGCCAAGTTGTTTTTTGTTTTATAGTTTTCACTTGTGTAGTTGTGTATATTCTGTATGATTAATTATAGTATCTTTAATAGTAATTACACATACATTAAACATGCTTATATAAAATTACACATACTATGAACATCTATCACATCTATTTGGCGGCTAATTCGTTTAACTGAATCATGTAAGTTACCTAATCTAGCGACGATCGATTAGAGCTTTAAAAAAACAGAATGTCCCTGAATTGAACAGTTCATGATGAAATTATTCAGCAACGAGTTATTATATACTACACATAAACGAACATCAAAGTAGACAAACAAACTCGTTGCTGAATAGTTCTATTCGTTTAAAGGTTTATGTTCATTTATTTATTCGTCTAACATAATGTTCATGAAGCTTAACTGTAAGGCACTAAGGCATGGTCATGTTGGCGCGGCCTGCTTGGCGTCACCACACCGAGTACTCTATTCGGGATGTGTGGCATTGTCCAAAAGCGGAGCAGAGTCACTGCTTTTCTTTATCTTCCACACGTAATTAAACAACGGCTTCAGGGTTGTTTAGGATGGAAATCTATGATAACATGGATAAAGATGATGTATACTATACGTACATGGTGATTATATATGATGAAGAAAAGATGTGACGTTTAATTATTCACATATTTTCAATTGAGGTATTCACATTTAAATATGTGTAAAAAAATATAGTTCACATTTGAACTTGGTGTGAAAAAAATAGATGTTACAAAATGATGTCAAGTTCTCACACTTGAAAGTGTGAATATATTGATATAAATCTTCACACTTGAAAATGTGAATATATTGCCATGATTTTTCACACTTAAAAATGTGAACATTTTACCATAATACTTCACACTTGAAAATGTAAAAATATTTGTCATAAGAATTCCCATTTGAAAGTGTGAAGACATTTGTCATAAAATTCACGCTTAAAAGTGTGAAAATATTACCATAATTTTTCACGCTTTTAAATATGAAAATATAGGTTTAATCGTTCACACTTTTGAGGTGTGAAAATATTTTACACATCCCATTTGTCATCATTATCATGTCATGTACTACTTTATAAGCTACTTTACTACTCGTAACCTGGACATAAATATACAATAATGATATTATACAGATACTACATGTACATAAGTTAGTTAATAATACCCACTTGAATCTAACAGAAACTAAGTTTCTAAGTACTAAATCTTTCTCACACAATTCACAATTCAATCCTCATTGCAACTACCAAATCTTCAAATTAGTGATGTAACTTTCTCACCCTTTCAATAGTTTCCCAAACCCTTTCTAGATGCTCAAATTAGTGATCCCTCGTTGAAAGCTTTCAATAGTTTCCCGAACCCTTTCTGGATGCTCAAAGTGATTTGCTCGAAGTCCTTCTCAACTAGACCCCTTGATGTCATTCCAGGTGTACCTAAAGGAACATACCATTAGATTCGTTACAATCACAAGACGAGATAGATAGAAGTAAATACAAGTAGCTGATATCTTCATAGAAATCTATGTTTTCATAATCAATATACCCGGTACTCGAATTCACCTTATATGGCAAACTCTCAAAGTAAATACAAGTAGCTGATCCAGACCCATTATTCTGTCATGTGGGTTCAGCAATACAGTATATGCTGCAAAGTAGCATTGCCTTCTCTTTTCTTTTTTGACTAGGTCAACTGTGGGTTGGTTTGGTCCAAGGGAGTGTTTCCGCACACATTCACGCCTCTTTGTATAAAATTTAAAACCATTTGTGATAAAAAAAAATCCATTACACATATTAACATGAGTTCGTCATTTCAACCCATTTAGTGTGTGTGTTATCTCTAACGGGTAAAAAAAAGTTGATAATACGATGCACCCATTTTGCCACCTTTAAAAACATCATTACCCATGTTATGTAAATATTTAGTTTACTGAACATTTTTATTTACATTTAAAATTGTGAGTTTTTTAATTACTTTTCATATATTAAACATTTATAAGTGTGAATAAATTTTAAACATTTTTAAATGTGAATTTTGTGATAAAAAATTTCACGTTTTTATAAAATGTGAACAAAAATGTGTGAATAATTAACATATTTGTTGTAGTGATGTAGCGTTGGTCGGTGATCCTCTAGTCCGCAAGTTGTGTTTATGAGATATGATGCTAGTGATCAATGCAATCGTTTGTTAGTTCAAATGGGGAATTAACATTTTCAAAATCGATCAAATAGAGGGATATTGGTTTTTTTACATAACACAAATTTCCTGATACGACTTATATAGTTATATACATGAGTCATGACAATATCAAAAACACACGTACATATACTTGTGCAAATTAATGGTATATTTGCAAATCACCTTAATTACTTAACACCCCTCGCTCATGATCACAAGCTAAGGTGAGAACTTTGATAAAACCACGCTTCTTCCGTTTCAAACTGTTCATTTTTTCTTCTTCTTATTATTTTTTAGAACGGCATTCTAATCAATAAAAATACATTTAAAAGTCAATCTATTCGTATTTATAACATCAATTATTATATAACAAAACTAATACAATAATTAAAAGGGTTTTGTTATATTTAAGGTGCATTAAATATTTGTACACTTAACATAAAATTCAAAAGGTAAACTTTTGATATGAAAGTTATAATTTTTTTATGCACGTTAAATGAAACGACCCTAATGGATACATTTAACATTTTTCTAACAAATAACTAGATTTTAAGCCTGTGTTGAATATGGGTATTACGAAATTATTAATATTAGATTTTAATTTATTAAAGTTTAAAATATAGTTTACTATTTTTATTAGTAAAAAATTGATCTGTATAATTAAAATGAAACATATCCTAAATATGTCAATTAGGTTATGACAATGTTATAAGTGTTTTCTATAAAGATAACATTTATACATGTGTCATAACAATTCAAAAAAAATATTAAAAAAGATAATAATGCAAATACTTTTAAAATCTTAATATATTTAGAATGAATTTTATATATTAATTAACTAAAGTTGAAAAATAAAAAAATTAAAATGGACAGTTTTTTGAGGTATCATTTCTCATCATTAATCTGTTAGAAAGGAAGGATTCGGGATCAGAATAATATTCATCACTTTCCTAAAATAGAAGATCAAGACTTGGAGCACACACAATTAGGAATTAGAGTCGGTTTACAAAACCATGACTTTGTTACCATAATTAGTTTTCTATTCTTGTATAAATAGAGGTTATATCCTCAAATTGTATTTGATTAATAACAATTCAATAAACCTAATAATTTTCGAATCCCTTTATTCACATGGTATCAGAGCCACAAAACCCTAATAAATAATTATCATAAAAAAAAAATCAATCGAAAAAAAAGGTCGTTGATTAATCTATCTATCATAATTCGTACGTGAGCTTCTTGAATTTTCGTGAGCAGGCAGAGAGCCGCAACAATCAAAAGCCATTTGGTTGTTGGCCGGTGCAAGTGGATTAAATCGGAGAGGGTTTTGGTTTTTTTTTTTTGTTTTTTTTTTTTTGTTTTCGTGCGGCTGCAAAAGAAAGAGGAAAAAGGAACCAGGTCAGCCAATTATAGTAGCTCACATTATTTTACAAGCAGCTCAATTAATTGTGAGTTTTGTTTCGTGTGGTGAGAGGAGCCGAAAAAGTCAAAGAGGTTTTCGCCTTTTCTTGGTTTTTTATTCCGTTCGTGAGAAGCACCAACAAGACAAAAGCTATTTGGTTGTTGGCCGGTGCAAGTGGATTAAATCGGAGAGGGTTTTGTTTTTTTTTTTTTGTTTTCGTGCGGCTGCAAAAGAAAGAGGAAAAAGGAACCAGGTCAGCCAATTATAGTAGCTCACATTATTTTACAAGCAGCTCAATTAATTGTGAGTTTTGTTTCGTGTGGTGAGAGGAGCCGAAAAAGTCAAAGAGGTTTTCGCCTTTTCTTGGTTTTTTATTCCGTTCGTGAGAAGCACCAACAAGACAAAAGCTACAAGCTTTTGTTTGTTAAATCGGACAGCAGCAACCTCGTACTTGTTTTCGAATCGTCAAGTGAGGGAGCCGGAAAAAAATCCCTCATGTGGATTCTTATCTTTCGTCAAAGAAAACGAAGCAGCAAGCAAATCGAACTCGTCCTAAAAATCATTCACTTGTCCCATTAATCCTTGCTAAATTCAAAACCATCAAGCAGCCACCATGGGTGAAGCCGGCGGTTCTGGCTTGGGTTTCTCGATAGTCAAAGATGCAAAGAAAGGAGTATGTGAAAATTCCACACATTCTTTATTTTCTCCAAGATATTTTATGTGAAAATAATGGATGTGTCGGTTTGTTTTGTAACTCAAAAGGGGCAGATCACATAAGTAGGCCAAGTGGATTAGATCAAAAAGTCCATTCGGCCCAGAATATTGGATCGGCCCATATAACTCATACGGTCCAAGACAATCATAAAAACCCGGATGGACCATGGATTTTTTATTGTGGAGCAACTGACACAATGACGTATGAAGAGTCTGATTTTGTTAAATTTTCAAAACCCGTGAAAACACACATTAAAGCCGCGAACAAGGGAAGAATGGATGTAAATTCCGGAGGCACCATTGAGATTTCCCCGAGCATTAAATTGTCAAATTGTCTTTATGTTCCATCTTTGTCAATAAACTTTTGTCAATAAGCCATGTGACAAAAGAACTCAATTGCTCAGTACTCATGCATCCAACTTTTTGTATCTTACAGGATATCAGGACAGGACAGATCATTGGGCGTGGCACTGAGAGAGAAGGATTGTATTATGTTGATGAAGTAACTCAAAGTGGAACAGTGATGCTCGCTCATGGAACGAGTGAAAGAGAAGCATGGTTATGGCATAGACGACTCGGACATCCTTCTCGTAGTTATTTACACATCTTGTTTCCTGATCTTTTTCCTTCCAATAAACCAATTTCTTGTGAAACTTGCATTTTAGCTAAGAGTCACAGACAGACCTTTAAACCTAATAACACTAGAGTTAAAACACCTTTTTCATTAATCCACTCAGATGTTTGGGGTCCAGCTCCTGTTATTGGAGGTCAAAATTTTTGGTATTATGTGATATTTGTTGATGATTGCACCCGGATGACTTGGATTTATTTTTTGAAAAATAAAGCCAAAGTATATGATAGGTTCACTGCATTTTATACCATGGTTCAAAATCAATTTCAAAAATCTATCAAAATTGTGAGGTCCGACAATGGTGGAGAATATATAAACTCACAGATGAACCTGTTTTTTCAATCCAAAGGTATAATCCATCAAACCACATGCCCTCACACCCCAGAACAAAACGGTGTTGCTGAACGGAAAAATAGACTTTTATTGGAAATGACTAGAGCTTTAATAATCGAATCTTGTGTTCCTAAACTGTTTTGGCCTGAAGCTCTACCACTGCCACTTACCTAATTAATCGGCTTCCTACAAAAATCCTGAACATGAAAACCCCATTAGAAACCTTCACTGAATACCATACTCTTCCACAAGCTCTCACTCTTCAACCCAAAATTTTTGGATGTACAGTCTTTGTTCATATTCCAAAATCATATAGAAATAAACTTGATCCATGTGCTGAGAAATGTGTTTTTGTGGGATATGGAGTCACTCAAAAGGGGTATAGATGTTATAATCCAAAAACTCAGCGCATGTTTACCACAATGAATTGTGATTTTCTTGAAACTAGCTATTTTTACTCCCCACAACACAATGGTCAGGGGGAGGAACAATGTGACACATTGAGTTGGCTTAGTTATAATTATGAAGTTAGTAAAAATACCGTGGTTGACTCTCAAGAACAATCCTCTCAGTCTCAAGAACAGTCCTCTCAGTCTCAAGAACAATCCTCTCAGTCTCAAAATTCCAGTGCCACCGAAAATACTGTCCCAAACCTGATGTCTGAGGTAAGTAATTCTTCACTGAGTAGTTCTTTTGATGTTTCAAATGAAAGTGTACCAGATTCCACGAATGAAAGTTTGCAGGAAAGTGAAGAACAGGTTGAACAGAATGCTGTAGAAGTTGAACAGAATACTGCAGAAGCTCCAGAAAAGTATGTTCTGCCACCCAGGTCAACTCGAGGAATACCTGCAAAACGGTATTCTCCAGAAAAATTCTCTAGGAGTTCTAAATATCCTCTAGCTAACATAGCAAGAGGAAATCTGTCTAAAGAAGCAAGAGCATTCATGGCAAAGTTATATTCAGAAGAAATTCCATCAAGTGTAGAGCAAGCCTTGAAAATAAAGAAATGGAAGGCTGCAATGAATGTAGAGATGGATGCATTAGAGAAAAATGAAACGTGGGACAAGTGTGCTTTACCTCAAGGAAAGAAACCAGTAGGCTGTCGGTGGATCTATACAGTTAAGTTTAAGCCAAATGGTGAGATTGAACGATATAAAGCTCGATTGGTTGCCAAAGGATACACTCAGACATATGGCATTGACTACTCTGAAACATTCTCCCCGGTCGCAAAGCTAGATACAATAAGGGTCTTATTCTCTGTAGCAACAAATCAAGGATGGCCTCTTCATCAGTTCGATGTTAAAAATGCTTTCTTACACGGAGAATTAAAAGAAGAAGTGTATATGGACCCTCCACCTGGTTTCGCTCAGAATTTCAAGCCTGGAGAGGTCTGCAAGTTAAAGAAGTCTCTGTATGGACTGAAACAGTCACCTAGAGCATGGTTTGGTAGGTTCACACTGGCCATGAAGAAGTATGGGTATAAGCAAAGTAACTCTGATCATACTTTGTTTCTTTATCATAAAAGAGATCGGATAACATGTTTGATAATCTACGTTGATGATATGATTATCACCGGAAATGATGAAAATGAAATCAAAAAGCTAAAAGAAGATTTATGTGCAGAATTTGAAATGAAGGATCTGGGAAATTTAAGATACTTCCTTGGCATTGAGGTGTTGAGATCACAGCAAGGAATTTTTATTTGTCAGAAGAAGTATATTTTGGATTTTTTGGCAGAGACAGGGATGATTGATTGTAAACCAGCAGATACACCCATGGTTATGAATCAGAAATTGTTTATGAAATTAGATGGAAAGCTTGCTGATAAGAACAAATATCAGCGAATGGTGGGGAAGCTGATTTACCTTGCTCATACTCGTCCAGATATAGCATATGCTGTTGGAGTAGTAAGTCAATTCATGCACCAACCTCAAGAAGAACACATGGATGCAGTTCTAAGAATTATCAGATACCTCAAAGGAACTACTGGTCATGGAGTATTGTTTAAAGCAAATGGTCATCTGAATATTCAAATTTATACAGATGCTGATTGGGCTGGAGATAAAGGGAACAGAAGATCAACTTCAGGATATTTTTCTCTGGTAGGAGGTAATCTTGTCACATGGAAAAGTAAGAAGCAGAAAGTTGTTTCTCTATCAAGTGCAGAAGCTGAGTTTCGAGGTATAGCTAAAGGCTTAGCAGAAGCATTGTGGCTAAAGAAACTTTTGACTGAGTTAGGATTCGCTCCCAAAGAAAGTATTCAGATCATGAGCGATAATGAAGTTGCGATCCAGATCTCAGAAAATCTGGTTCAACATGATAGAACCAAACATGTAGAGGTTGATCGTCATTTCATCAAAGAGAAACTTGAAGATGGGATTATTAAATTACCGTTTGTTAAGTCCGAATACCAACTTGCAGATATTCTTACTAAAGCAGTAGGAACGAATATATTCAACAAGTGCCTGAACAAGTTGAATTTTGGTAATCCCACTATTCAACTTGAGGGGGAGTGTTAGAAAGGAAGGATTCGGGATCAGAATAATATTCATCACTTTCCTAAAATAGAAGATCAAGACTTGGAGCACACACAATTAGGAATTAGAGTCAGTTTACAAAACCATGACTTTGTTACCATAACAAGAAATTGTTCCCGCGCTTCGCAGCGGACATTAGTTGTAGTTGTATCATGTTTACCTAACATGCATTGTAATTGATCCCAGCAGAAAGAACATCAGTAACCTGAGTTCTGAATAGCAGCAAGTTAGAAAAGTTGCATCTTGAACCTTAATAGCAGCAAGCTCGGAAAGTTGCATGTATGAAAAGTAAAACTCATCTGGGATTTTTGCATTAACCTGCAAAGTGAATATAGATTTTGCTATAGAAATAAGTTTGTTGAGATAAGCTAACGAAATCACCACCTAAGTGATATGTTATTATCGGGGAGACATAAGTAACAATGTTTATCAATAGCATAGATGATAAAACAGTTAGGCCATATATACTCACCAAAACTTGAGCACAACAAATAGTAACTTAAATGCATAATAGATGATAGATAATAAGTTAATGTATAAATTGTTTGTGTTAATGTAAAAAATATGGGCAGGTCACATGAAATTGTGAATGGTGTATTAGGTCACTATGTCCAGGTCAGAACAATTCGAATTATAATTACCACATATCCTCATTAAAATCAGCTAATCAAAGTACTAATAAAAATAAAGATACTATAATAGCAAAGAAATAAATAATGCCATGAGCAGACTTATATACGTGACTACCTAAATATCATATGTGACAACTCGTAATTAATTAACATCGGGTTAGTCCTAATCTCAATTAGACGGTCATTTGACGTGGAACTTATTAGACTTTTGGACTTTTGACTTAGTCAAAATAGACGTATCTTGATGACGTAGACTATTAGCTATCTAGACGAATGCCGAGTCTTTAAAAATAACTTTAAATTAATATTTAAAGGTTATGTCTTGAACAAAATAATTAGACTGTCTAGACTTAATATTATAAAGTTCCCTTTGACGAAACTTTATTGGCTCGTCTTGACTAAAATAAGACGAGGGAAAATACCTTTACTTTACATTTTAACCTTTGGGTCAAACGGTATTTAATCGTAGGCATTTTACCGAATTAAGGGTACAAAAATATCACAAAAAGAAGCCACATGGGCTTATTTATGTTTGAAAGGCAGAGAGGGAACCAACAAACCCCCCCATCACCCCTTTTCTTAAAACTTCCTGACAAACACACACACACACACACAGAACACACACAAATCACCAAATTACTTTCAAATCCTCCCAATTATCTATCATATCATCATCAAGAATCTGATTTTGTTGGGCAAAAGAAGTAATCATCTATTAGTTTCAAGGGTTTATCATCATCATCACCATCTTCATTTTAGTCAATCTCTTCAAAAACACCATTTTGGTAAGTAACTTTCTTCTTCAAACTTTTGGTTTGATTTAATTTCCATTTCAAGTTTAATTTCAGTATTTCTAAATGAATTAGATAGCCATGGAAATGAAATGAGTTTTGGTTTGGTTAACCTAATTAGGTTTTGACTTAGAATTAGGTTTTGAGGTCTAAATGATTGAAATGGCGAAATGATTGGCGAAATGGTATGTTTCCAGGTCTATTGAACATGTTTAAACTTGTTATAATGAAAGGAATTGAGTTGAAAAACGATTTGGGCTTTCCTGCATATTTGCACCTGCTGGTGCTGGCTGCAGAATGAGGCCACTGCGGCGCAGTGGCATGGGCTTAGCCCCACTGCGGCGCAGTGGCTAGGGCTGGTTTTGTGCATTTTTAGCTCACTGCGGCGCAGTGAGCTTGGCAATGGCCCACTGCGGCGCAGTGCCATTGTACTGGTCCCTGGTTCGATTTAGCCCACTGCGGCGCAGTGAGCATGGTTCTGGCTCACTGCGGCGCAGTGAAATACTACTGTAAATTTTGACGTTTCTAGTTTTGACAACTTGAACGTTTGAACTTGGTGAATATCGAATGGTACCTTAGATTACCTTATAATGACTATGTCATTGATATTACCAATAAAAGTTCGATAAAATGAAAGTTTAAATCACATTCTCGATAAAGGCATTCTAGGATGGATAGCTAAGTAGTGGTACGTAGGATACTTGTCGTCGTGAGATTTGATCCTCACCATTGGTACTCTTATCCTAGGTTTTTGATAGACGTGGAGACTAGACTGCTCTTATTCTCGGACTGCTCATTCTTTAGCTCGTAGACTGCTAAGGTGAGTTTATGGCGCCCTTTTTCCTTTTACTTTGGGCCTGAAAAGCATGTACTGTATACACGACTACTTTATAAATGATTTGTCTTTGTCTATGCCATGAGATTTGGTAAA
Source organism: Erigeron breviscapus (assembly GCA_034093135.1). Lineage (NCBI taxonomy): Eukaryota > Viridiplantae > Streptophyta > Magnoliopsida > Asterales > Asteraceae > Erigeron > Erigeron breviscapus. Next base: position 19,791,898 of record CM067169.1, on the reverse strand, counting down.
TTAAATCATTTGTCTTATGTCTTGCCATGTTGACGGCTGTCTGAAAGTGTGTATACATGTCTTACGGAATATTGAACTAAATGACTTTGACTTGCCATGTTGGCGGCTGACTAAATTGTTCTTTGTGTTTGACGAACTAAAATGATCCCCCTTATGTAGTTTTACCATTATGAGATTTTAATGGTAGTCTTGTCAGCTTTCGTACCTGACAGTCTTGGTTCTGGTCCGTACCCCACTGTAGACGGGAAATCCTGTACGAGGCATATTATCTTTGTCAGACTTCGGTCTGTACAGTCATATATTATCATTGTCAGACTTCGGTCTGTACAGTCATATATTATCTTTGTCAGACTTCGGTCTGTACAGTCTTAATATCTTTGTCGGACTTCGGTCTGTACAGTCAGCATATAATTGTCGAACTTCGGTCTGTACAGTCATGTCTAATAATTACGTGAAATGGTGTTATCACAATGGCGACAAAACTATTGTCAACATACCGTAGGCGTGGTGGGTACGCCAATGGTACACCCTATATATAAGCGTTGAAAGTATGTTGGAAGTAGAAGCCTAAGTGGTTTAGTCTCATTGCCGGATATCGATCTCGGCAGTCCTGTCTTAAATAACTACAACAAAAGACGATTGATCTTTTAGTCAAACACACTGTAAACTCACCAACTATTTCGATAGTTGATCCTCTCAAATTTCATGCTTTTCAGGTGACCATCAGTAAGTCTTGAAATCGTCTTTGGCATTATAGGGCCAATCTTTTGACTTTGGACGTACAATTAGCATCAGACATGGAGGGCTCTCATGCTTTTGGCTTTGATTGTATTTGACTGTCCAGACTTTGAACTTGTATTCTGTGGGCCCAGTTCCAAATGAGGATGACTTGTATCCGTATTTTGGGGTTCACATTTTGAACGATTGTACTTGTATTGACTTGTATTGGTATAAATGGATGTAATCTCTATTAACCTTCTGATTAGTATGCAATTCTTTGTTAACCCTGTATTTCCGCTACAACGGGGTGTGACAAAAATTTGTATCAGAGACATGGTTATAGTTAATACCGAGTTTTTCCGCTGGAAAAACTCAATCTATAGCCATTTCGTTTCAAAAGGGAATCTAAGTCTATTTAGGTTTAGGATACTTATTTCAGGAGTTATATTATTTGTCTATAATTAGACCTAACTTGATCAACTACGTCCCGATTATGTAAAATAATATAAGGCTCGAAATAAATATCTTAGATTTTGTATATACGTTATAGTTTGAGCTATATTCACAACATACTGTAGATGTGGTGGGAAGACTGCGGGTGACCCTATATATAAACATTGAAGGTATGTTAGGAATAGAAACTCAAATCGTATGTGTATGCATAAGGTTTATATACGTGATAGTTTGGATTATATTAACAGCATATTTAAAATGTGGTGGGAAGGCTGCGGGTGACCCTATATATAAGCATTTCAAATATGTTGGTAATAGAAACCCAAACCAAATGTGTGTAATCTAGACAAAGATTTCTTTAAAACTCAAATTGCGTACTGTATCATCTATTTGAGACGTACTGCCTTATCCATTTGACTTATATGGATTCTTTGACTATCTTTTCAGACTAGTCATGTCGGATGGAGTTAGCTCAAATGCTGTTGTACCTTGTACACCTCCAGTTCCTGTCTTGGCAAACTCCATTCCTTATGTTCCTGACTCTTATGAAGAGGAACCAATGGAGGAATCGGGCAATGAATCACGCCCTATCAATCTTATTTCATCTTCCAGTGAATCTGGAGGCGAACATGTGTCTATCCATGTTCAATCATCTGTAACACCGGTATCTCCATATCAGAGGAGGACTACCGAGGGAGCTCATTTGCCTTATGCTCCTAGAGACCCCTATGCTCCTGGTCCTTCTGCACCAGTTCAGGGCAACAGTGGATTTGGGCTTTCATTCTTTCAGGGAGATCCATATGCGGCGGGTCCTTCCAGAGTGCCTGTCTACAATCCAAGCACTGTTATGCCAGTTGCATCTGCAGCTGATAGGTCGGAATATTATCGCCGACAATTGTCGAGGATGAACAATTCCCTCATCTGTACAAGGGAGAAAATAGAGAATCAAGCTCAGGCGTTGACTGGGGCTTATCATCAGGCGGCGGAGGCGTTGACTGTTGCTAGAGAGGGGAAGGAAACTATTGGGAGGTTGATCTGGATACTGTCTGTGGTGGTGGTTTTAGTGGTGGCTTTGCTGGTCGTTGTTATTTGCAAGATGTAATTTTGTAATAAGTCTTTCTGTATTGTAAGCCTAGAACTTATAACAACTCGTACTTCTGTACTTTGAGTTGTAATCTTTTGGTGGAGGTATTTCCCACGTGTCTATAAAGCGTATTGCTCCGACTATGTAGTCTATCGTTGTGGATGAAGTTTCCCACATGTTTTTGGACTGTACATACCAGACTATGTAAAATTTCGAACATCAATGAAATACGATGGTCTTTTGGCTTACTTACTTGTTCAGACTATGTCAACTGCTTATTCTTAGCTCTAGAAATATGATTTTTTTCATATTTTCTTGTCTTGTCTAGTACATGAATTCATACAAGTCAGCAATTTGTGACTTGCATTGTACTGTCATCTGTCTTGCAAAGCTACTTTCTATTTAACCTATCAAGGAAATCTCTAAATGACATTTTTGTTCATATCTTAGACTTATGGCTCCTAAGACGAAAAGCAAAGTTCAGAAAAAGACTCCAGTCAAGAAAACTGCACCAAAGAGAGTTACTCGATCCACTCCGTTGAACAATGAAGCTGAACAGGAAGAACCTGTGATTCAGCAAGGACCGGAAGCTGCTACTGTCCCGGTGAACCCTGGTCCTGGACCTACCCCAAATACTGGTGGGGATAATAATATGGCAGCATTCGTAACACAACAGTTGTTGGCTGCTATGCCTACTTTAGTCGCACAGATTACGGCAAGCCTGAACGCAAATAATAACCATCATGCTGACAATAGTAACAATGTCGAGCCTACTGCTGAACAGGTTATTCCTCGAGTGCATCTGCACGGGACTGACTACAAGACCTTCACTTATTGTAAACCAAAAGAATTTAATGGTACCGAGGGTCCGGTAGGTCTAATCAACTGGCTGGAAAGCATTGAGGCAGTGCTCCATATCAGCCGTTGTGCCGAAGAGCACAAAGTGGAATATGCTTCCGCTCAATTTCAAAAGCACGCACTGTCATGGTGGAACGAGCAGATTAGGACTCGTGGCCGAGAGCCGGCATATAGCATACCTTGGTTGAACTTTAAAAGGATGCTCATGGAAAAGTACTGTCCTCGTGAGGAAGTACAGAAAATGGAAGGTGAATTCTGGAATCATAGTATGATTGGACTAGACAATGAGAAATACACAACTCGTTTTCATGAGTTGGCTAGACTAGTTCCTCGAATGGTAGATACGGAGGAGAAATTGATCGAGAGGTACTGTTATGGCTTGTCACCTGATGTCCGAAGGTTGGTAGCCGCTTTTAATCCTTTGACTCTTCAAGCGGCAGTCAGTGCAACCAACCGGATGGTGATAGACTTGAAAAGAACCCCTGGTTCTTCGGTTGGAACAGAGGGGATCAAGAGAAGAAACGATCAGGCCTCTAGTAGTGGGTTTGGTGACGACGGAAATGGCAAGAGGTTTAAGACTGTTAGAAACTTTGCAGTAGTCACTCAGGACGTCACGAGGTACACTGGTCCAGACCCGAGATGTAACAGGTGTGGTCTCCATCACCGGGGAAATTGTCCTACTTGTAACCGTTGTAAAAGGACCGGACATCTGGCAAAGTTTTGTAAGAACAATGCACCGGCTTCATGTTACGAATGTGGCAGCGAAACCCATATGCGACCCGCTTGTCCACGACTCAATCTAAACCCGAACAACAATGCTATAGTTCCCGTGAGGAACAATGCGAGGGACAATCAAGCTAGGAATCAAGAAGGACAAGGCAGAGGTCGAGTCTTTGCTTTGGAGGCTGCTGATGCATGACGTGGTCCCAAATGTTGTGATAGGTACATTCATACTCAATAAACATTATGTCGTTGTGTTATTCAACTCCGGTGCTAATAAAAGCTTTATATCCTTAGAATTTAAATCTCGAATCAATATAGTAGCTATCCTCATGAAAGAAAATTTTATCGTCGAATATGTGAACGGTCAAAAGTATGTTGCTAGAGATCATCTGGTAAATTGCAATTTAACATTGTCTGGTAAAACCTTTAAGATAGATCTTATTCCCATAGAACTAGGAAGTTTGACGTGATAGTCGATATAGACTGGTTGTCTAGAGTTCGCGCTGATATTAGTTGTTACGAGAAGGTTGTGAGAATACCTCTACCGAATGACGAAACATTGATAGCGTAAGGAGACAAGTCAGGGAAAGGTCATTGCTTACGCTTCAAGACAGCTCAAAATCCACGAAGGGATAGAGTTTTAGACGATCAAAACAAAGCCCTACGGCCAGGGCGTATCGAGAAGGAAGCATTGTGGAATGCTGAACGTTTGTTTGAATTGGATGGCGATGGAATCCGACATGTCAAAGACAGGGTGTGGATTCCCAAGTATAATGGACTTAGAGAACTTTTAATGAACGAAAGTCATCGATCTAGGTATTCAATCCATCCTGGCGCTGACAAAATGTACCATGGACTGAAGGACTTTTATTGGTGGCCTGGTATGAAAAGAGATATCGCCACTTATGCCTCGAAGTGTCTAAATTGTTCAATGGTCAAGGCGGAGCACCAACAGCCTTCTGGACTACTCCAACAACCCCAAATTCCTGACTGGAAATGGGAACAGATTACTATGGACTTCATTACGAAGTTACCTCGAACCCTGAAAGGATACGATACTATTTGGGTCATTGTCGATCGATTGACGAAGTCTGCTCATTTCATTCCAATTCGGGAGAACTGGAAGATAAAGAAATTGTCTCAAATATACATTGAAAGGATTGTATCTCTTCATGGCGTTCCTTTGTCTATTATCTCTGACCGTGATGGTCGTTTCACTTCACAATCATGACGATATTTTCAAGACGCCCTAGGCACTCAATTGCACCTGAGTACGGCTTACCATCCCCAGACTGACGGACAAAGTGAACGTACCATCCAGACTTTAGAGGACATGCTTCGGGCATGTGTCATTGACTTCAAAGGTAGTTGGGATACCTTTTTGCCGTTAGCTGAATTTTCATATAACAACAGCTATCACTCTAGCATCAAATGCGCGCCTTATGAGGCTTTATATGGACGAAAGTGTAGATCTCCTGTCTGTTGGCTTGATGCTGGAGAACGTCGTTTATTTAAATATGGACTAGTTCAGAAGACTACTGATCAAATTGTCGAAATTAGGGCACGGCTGAAGGCGGCTCAAGATCGCCAAAAGAGCTATGCCGACCGTAGACGGAAACTACTTGAGTTTCAAGTGGGAGACAAAGTCATGTTGAAAGTGTCACCTTGGAAAGGCACTGCACGTTTTGGCGTACGAGGGAAACTTAGTCCTCGTTATATCAGACCATTCGAAATTGTTCAAAGAATTGGTTCCGTGGCTTACAAGCTCGATTTACCTAAGGAACTAGAACACGTTCATCACACATTTCACATTTCGAATCTTAAGAAATGTCTGACTGATGAGACTTTAGTCGTACCTGTCGAAGAGCTGCAAGTGACTGACTCTCTTCAATTCGTTGAAGAACCTGTTGAAATTTTAGACCAACAGCTCAAACAACTTAGACGTAGTCGCATCAAATTGGTCAAAGTTCGTTGGAACTCAAAACATGGTCCCGACTTGACTTGGGAACGTGAAGACTTTATGAGGAATAACTATCCTCATCTTTTTTTTACTGAGCAAGACTTGATTTCGGGACGAAATCCTTAGAAGTCGGGGATGCTGTGACAACTCGTAATTAATTAACATCGGGTTAGTCCTAATCTCAATTAGACGGTCATTTGACGTGGAACTTATTAGACTTTTGGACTTTTGACTTAGTCAAAATAGACGTATCTTGATGACGTAGACTATTAGCTATCTAGACGAATGCCGAGTCTTTAAAAATAACTTTAAATTAATATTTAAAGGTTATGTCTTGAACAAAATAATTAGACTGTCTAGACTTAATATTATAAAGTTCCCTTTGACGAAACTTTATTGGCTTGTCTTGACTAAAATAAGACGAGGGAAAATACCTTTACTTTACATTTTAACCTTTGGGTCAAACGGTATTTAATCGTAGGCATTTTACCGAATTAAGGGTACAAAAATATCACAAAAAGAAGCCACATGGGCTTATTTATGTTTGAAAGGCAGAGAGGGAACCAACAAACCCCCCCATCACCCCTTTTCTTAAAACTTCCTGACAAACACACACACACACACACAGAACACACACAAATCACCAAATTACTTTCAAATCCTCCCAATTATCTATCATATCATCATCAAGAATCTGATTTTGTTGGGCAAAAGAAGTAATCATCTATTAGTTTCAAGGGTTTATCATCATCATCACCATCTTCATTTTAGTCAATCTCTTCAAAAACACCATTTTGGTAAGTAACTTTCTTCTTCAAACTTTTGGTTTGATTTAATTTCCATTTCAAGTTTAATTTCAGTATTTCTAAATGAATTAGATAGCCATGGAAATGAAATGAGTTTTGGTTTGGTTAACCTAATTAGGTTTTGACTTAGAATTAGGTTTTGAGGTCTAAATGATTGAAATGGCGAAATGATTGGCGAAATGGTATGTTTCCAGGTCTATTGAACATGTTTAAACTTGTTATAATGAAAGGAATTGAGTTGAAAAACGATTTGGGCTTTCCTGCATATTTGCACCTGCTGGTGCTGGCTGCAGAATGAGGCCACTGCGGCGCAGTGGCTAGGGCTGGTTTTGTGCATTTTTAGCTCACTGCGGCGCAGTGAGCTTGGCAATGGCCCACTGCGGTGCAGTGCCATTGTACTGGTCCCTGGTTCGATTTAGCCCACTGCGGCGCAGTGAGCATGGTTCTGGCTCACTGCGGCGCAGTGAAATACTACTGTAAATTTTGACGTTTCTAGTTTTGACAACTTGAACGTTTGAACTTGGTGAATATCGAATGGTACCTTAGATTACCTTATAATGACTATGTCATTGATATTACCAATAAAAGTTCGATAAAATGAAAGTTTAAATCACATTCTCGATAAAGGCATTCTAGGATGGATAGCTAAGTAGTGGTACGTAGGATACTTGTCGTCGTGAGATTTGATCCTCACCATTGGTACTCTTATCCTAGGTTTTAGATAGACGTGGAGACTAGACTGCTCTTATTCTCGGACTGCTCATTCTTTAGCTCGTAGACTGCTAAGGTGAGTTTATGGCGCCCTTTTTCCTTTTACTTTGGGCCTGAAAAGCATGTACTGTATACACGACTACTTTATAAATGATTTGTCTTTGTCTATGCCATGAGATTTGGTAAATTAAATCATTTGTCTTATGTCTTGCCATGTTGACGGCTGTCTGAAAGTGTGTATACATGTCTTACGGAATATTGAACTAAATGACTTTGACTTGCCATGTTGGCGGCTGACTAAATTGTTCTTTGTGTTTGACGAACTAAATGATCCCCCTTATGTAGTTTTACCATTATGAGATTTTAATGGTAGTCTTGTCAGCTTTCGTACCTGACAGTCTTGGTTCTGGTCCGTACCCCACTGTAGACGGGAAATCCTGTACGAGGCATATTATCTTTGTCAGACTTCGGTCTGTACAGTCATATATTATCTTTGTCAGACTTCGGTCTGTACAGTCATATATTATCTTTGTCAGACTTCGGTCTGTACAGTCTTAATATCTTTGTCGGACTTCGGTCTAATAGATACCTTATTTGTACCGAGAATTACTCGGAACCTTGTATCTATTTCTAGACTAGACCTTGAAGGTTATGTAACGATTCATGGTTTCGGCAAGATTGCCATAACTCGTAATAATGAATTGCTTGGTCGTGGTTTTTTGGATGGATTGCTGTATAAGTTAGAACTAGATCATAATTTCTCACATTCTTTGTTATCTCTTAATGTTGATGATATAACTAAAACAAAGACAAAATCACCTAAACGAGAGAATTCCTCCATGTTGTGGCATAAACGTCTTGGCCACATCTCACGAAATCGCATGACACGACTCGTAAAGGATGGAATCTTACCCTCTCTTGATTTTAGTGATTTTGAAACATGTATACAGTGCCTCAAAGGGAAGATGGCTAAAGGGAATAAGAAAGGAGCCACAAGAAGTTCCAACTTGTTGGAAATAATTCATACTGACATAAGTGGCCCCTATCCCGCATCCATCACGGGACATACATCATTTATTACATTCATTGACGATTATTCTCGTTACATGCACCTGTATTTGATCAAAGAAAAATCTGAATCCTTACAAACTTTTGCTGATTTTAAAACTTTGGTTGAAAACCAACTTAATCGTAAAATAAAAGTTGTGAGATCAGATAGAGGAGGTGAGTATTATGGTAGACATACTGACATTGGTCAAGCTCCTGGTCCTTTCCATAATTTTTGTAAGGAACATGGCATTATTAACCAATACACCATGCCTGGTTCTCCTCAACAAAATGGTGTTGCTGAAAGGAGAAATCGAACCTTAATGGACATGGTGAGAAGTATGCTTGCCAACACTAACCTACCTACCTTTCTTTGGACTGAGGCCTTAAAAACAGCCGTTCATATACTCAATAGGGTTCCATCAAAATCTGTCCCTAAAACTCCTCATGAGATCTGGACAGGTAAGAAACCGAGTCTAAAATATATGAAAGTATGGGGCTGCCCTGCCGAAGCAAAAGTCTATAACCCTAACTTAAAGAAACTGGATCCTAAAACGATTTCATGTTCCTTTATCGGTTATCCTGATAACTCAAAAGGTTATCGGTTTTACTGTCCTTCCCATACTACTACCATCGTTGACACGCAGCATGCGACGTTTCTCGAGAACTCAGAGATCAGTGAGAGCACAACAAATCCTAACTTCGATTTGCATGAAGTACAAGAAGCAGGGGGGAACCACTCGTCGATTCCTCCGATAATTCCTCTTGTACACGATGCTGCTCCTGATGTCACTGATCCAAATCCTCCTAATCAAAACCATGAAGAACCTCAAAACCAAGAAGCACCTCATGTTGCCGAGCCTCACGTTGCCGAGCCTCACGTTGCTCAACCCCAAAATCAACTCAGGAGATCATCAAGGGAACGCAGGGCCACTAATTTTGATGATTTCATAACTTATCTGACTGAAGTTGAGGACATTGGAAAGCTTGTTGATCCCACCTCTTATCGAGAAGCCATTAATAGTGATCAGGCCACTCAATGGAATGAGGCTATGATTGAGGAGCTAAATTCCATGCAGCATAATGACGTTTGGGAATTGGTTGAACTTCCTGAAGGATCCACAACTGTCGGTTGTAAATGGGTCTTCAAAACCAAATTAGACCCAAAAGGAAACGTCGAACGCTATAAGGCCAGATTGGTTGCGAAGGGCTATACTCAAAAGGCTGGAATTGATTATCAAGAGACCTTTTCTCCTGTCTCTCGTAAAGATTCCCTAAGGATTGTTATGGCACTTGTAGCTCACTTTGATCTTGAGTTACATCAGATGGATGTCAAAACTGCTTTCTTAAATGGAGACTTGCATGAAGACGTATACATGCGGCAACCTGAAGGATTCATTCCTAAAGGTAAAGAGCACATGGTCTGCAAGTTGAAGAAGTCCATATATGGGTTGAAGCAAGCCTCACGGCAATGGTACCTTAAGTTTGATGAAGTCATGAAAGAACAAGACTTCTTAAAGAATCAAGTGGATCAATGCACCTATCTCAAGATCAGTGGGAGTAACTTTATAATCCTTGTTTTGTATGTGGATGACATTCTGCTTGCAAGTAACAACTTGGATATGCTGCATGAGTCGAAGCGAATGTTTTCGCAGAATTTTGACATGAAAGATCTCGGTGATGCCTCTTATGTCATAGGTATCGAAATACACCGGGATAGGCGTAATGGTGTTCTGGGTCTTTCTCAAAGGGCCTACATTGAACGCATCTTAGAACGCTATAAAATGCAATCATGCGCACCCACTGTAGCTCCAGTAGTTAAAGGAGACGTGTTTGGTACTTTCCAAAGTCCAAGCACTGAAGTTGAGAAGGAGCAAATGAGGATGATACCTTACTCGTCTGTAGTTGGGAGCATTATGTACGCTCAGGTCTGTACTCGACCAGATATCGCTTATATCGCCGGTATGCTTGGGCGTTACTTATCTAACCCAGGATTAGCACACTGGAAAGCGGCTAAAAAGGTTCTACGATATCTGCAAGGGACCAAAGACTACAAACTAACGTATAGAAGAAGTGACAATCTAGAAGTAGTAGGTTACTCTGATTCCGATTTTGCTAAAAGCAAGGAAGATAAGAAATCTACTTCTGGGTATATTTTTATGTTAGCTGGCGGACCTATCTCTTGGCGGAGTCATAAGCAGAAACTGACTGCAACGTCCACCATGATGGCTGAATATATTGCTGTTTACAATGCCACTTGTCATGGGATGTTGATAAGGAACCTGGTCGGTGGACTCAAAATCGTCAACTCTATTTCTAGACCATTGAAGCTTTACTGTGATAACTCAGCTGCCGTAACTTTCTCGAACAGTAACAGTTCGACTGGCGCTGGTCTGTATCTCGATACAAAGTATCTGTTTGTACGCGAACGAGTTGAGGAAAATGTTCTTTGTATTGAGTACATAAGTACAAATGATATGCTAGCGGATCCAATGACCAAAGGTCTTCCTCCTAATGTCTTCGTAGGACACGTGTCGAAGATGGGGCTTACTAAGGACTTAATTTAATAGCATATTGTACTTTTACTGGTCATTATTATTATTATTGTGTTAATGAAAATTTTCCTCCTTATTCAGATTTTGTTTGTCTATTAGTTACACTTTGAGCTCATAATAGTGTAAAGACATTATATAACAAAATTTGTCTTAGTCAATTGATCATTGCTTATTAGTTTTAAATTTGAGTCATAGTTTGACTAGTGGGGGTCCTGAGTTGATGTTCTTCTCTACGACTGTACTTATTGGCTATGATTTCGGTTTAAAACAAAAATGAGTATTATCCCGGCCGGACTTATTAAATGCTCATAGATAAATGATCGCTTGGTCAAGTGGGAGAATGTTGGAACCACGTTAGTGTGACCGTCACTGATCATCTATCCTTCCTAATATGATAATTGACGATAACTGAAATCCCTATGTCTAGTAAATATTCGATGGACGTATTTACTCTTAAAGACGTATTATAGGGTTTCCCATTAGGTGATTGGACTTAAGAGGACTAATGAGGCACGAATTAAACACCAGAGGGACTAAATGTGAAAATACGCTCCTTATATAAATAGAGAGTAATTAACCTAATTTTAGGTTAATCACACATAATCACAGCCTCCCTAAACACCCCAATTCGTCCTTAATCCTCTATTGAATTCATAGATTCAGAATTCATCATTCCATCCTAATTCAATCATCTTATTTTGGGAACCCGAATCAATGGCATCAATGTTTAATGCCCTCACAGGTTCATCAGGATCAACCGGTACGTGTTTATTACGAATTGAATCATGTTATATTCCAACATATTCACCTCCGTCTCCATCCATTTTCTCACAAGCATTTTCACAAACATTTAGACTGCACATTTCTTAACCTGGACAACAACAAAGTATCATTATAAAAAACACCCATCAATCACCTGTATTTGATTGATAGCAAGCAATAAAGGAAAGAACAAAACTTATTTCAATCGGAGCATTGCAAGCCCTAAAGGAGTCATCACATACGTCGGTTCCTATTTTCCAGAAGAGTGCTAAAAACATCAGAATGAAGTTGGTAGAAAAAATCCCCAAATTGCTGAAACCCTAATTTTGCCGCAAAAGTCAGATCTTTCCAACCCAATGAAACGAAAATTTAAAGAAGAAAACGAAGAAGAAGGTAGCATATGAAGAAAGAAGAAGATTAAGAAAGAAAGGAGGTGAAGAAAGTAAAAAGTATTAAAGAAAAAAAAAAGCTACAGTGCACGACACTGTTCGCGCTACAGTAATCGCTACAGTGCTTGCTACAGTGTTTTGTGAGAGGGGAGGTATCCACGGGAATTGTATATATTAATAATTAGTTTTCTATTATTGTATAAATAGAGGTTATATCCTCAAATTGTATTGGATTAATAACAAGAAGCATTTTAACCCCGGGCTTTGCCCCGGAGAAAATAACGATACGTAAAACGTATATTGTGTATAAGGTGGTGATACATACATTTCGTTGGTCGGCGATTACATGGCTGTTAGAACCGTTTGAACTAAACAATTAAAACAAAAATGAGTATTATCCCGGCCGGACTTATTAAATGCTCATAGATAAATGATCGCTTGGTCAAGTGGGAGAATGTTGGAACCACGTTAGTGTGACCGTCACTGATCATCTATCCTTCCTGATATGATAATTGACGATAACTGAAATCCCTATGTCTAGTAAATATTCGATGGACGTATTTACTCTTAAAGACGTATTATAGGGTTTCCCATTAGGTGATTGGACTTAAGAGGACTAATGAGGCACGAATTAAACACCAGAGGGACTAAATGTGAAAATACGCTCCTTATATAAATAGAGAGTAATTAACCTAATTTTAGGTTAATCACACATAATCACAGCCTCCCTAAACACCCCAATTCGTCCTTAATCCTCTATTGAATTCATAGATTCAGAATTCATCATTCCATCCTAATTCAATCATCTTATTTTGGGAACCCGAATCAATGGCATCAATGTTTAATGCCCTCACAGGTTCATCAGGATCAACCGGTACGTGTTTATTACGAATTGAATCATGTTATATTCCAACATATTCACCTCCGTCTCCATCCATTTTCTCACAAGCATTTTCACAAACATTTAGACTGCACATTTCTTAACCTGGACAACAACAAAGTATCATTATAAAAAACACCCATCAATCACCTGTATTTGATTGATAGCAAGCAATAAAGGAAAGAACAAAACTTATTTCAATCGGAGCATTGCAAGCCCTAAAGGAGTCATCACATACGTCGGTTCCTATTTTCCAGAAGAGTGCTAAAAACATCAGAATGAAGTTGGTAGAAAAAATCCCCAAATTGCTGAAACCCTAATTTTGCCGCAAAAGTCAGATCTTTCCAACCCAATGAAACGAAAATTTAAAGAAGAAAACGAAGAAGAAGGTAGCATATGAAGAAAGAAGAAGATTAAGAAAGAAAGGAGGTGAAGAAAGTAAAAAGTATTAAAGAAAAAAAAAAGCTACAGTGCACGACACTGTTCGCGCTACAGTAATCGCTACAGTGCTTGCTACAGTGTTTTGTGAGAGGGGAGGTATCCACGGGAATTGTATATATTAATAATTAGTTTTCTATTATTGTATAAATAGAGGTTATATCCTCAAATTGTATTGGATTAATAACAAGAAGCATTTTAACCCCGGGCTTTGCCCCGGAGAAAATAACGATACGTAAAACGTATATTGTGTATAAGGTGGTGATACATACATTTCGTTGGTCGGCGATTACATGGCTGTTAGAACCTTTGAACTAAACAATTAAAACAAAAAAGTGAATATAAAAAATAAAGCATCTTTTAGACATATAGAAAAAGGTTTAAAAACTGACCATTTTGTTATAGCAGAAACAGTACAATATACTATTATATATGTCCGTTCGTCGGTGATTACCTCGTTATTGACGGAGGTGAAAAATATAATTTTTTCTCACTTAAAAGAGCTCATTAAAAAAAGAAAAAAACATTAGTACCAAAAAAAAAAAAAAAATTAAAGAAAAAGGTAAAAATTAGAAAAAATATAACGATACGTAAAATGTGTATTGTGTATAAGGTGGTGATACATACATTTCGTTGGTCGGCGATTACATGGTTGTTAGAACCGTTTAAACTAAACAATTAAAACAAAAAAGTGAATATAAAAAATAAAACATCTTTTAGACATATAGAAAAAGGTTTAAAAACTGATCATTTTGTTATAGCAGAAACACGACGATTACATGGCTGTTAGAACCGTTTAAACTAAACAATTAAAACAAAAAAGTGAATATAAAAAATAAAGCATCTTTTAGACATATATAAAAAGGTTTAAAAACTGATCATTTTGTTATAGCAGAAACAGTACAATATACTATTATATATGTCCGTTCGTCGGTGATTACCTCGTTATTGATGGAGGTGAAAAATATAATTTTTTCTCACTTAAAAGAGCTCATTAAAAAAAGAAAAAAACATTAGTACCAAAAAAAGAAAAAATTAAAGAAAAAGGTAAAAATTAGAAAAAATATAACGATACGTAAAACGTATATTGTGTATAAGGTGGTGATACATACATTTCGTTGGTCGGCGATTACATGGTTGTTAGAACCGTTTAAACTAAACAATTAAAACAAAAAAGTGAATATAAAAAATAAAGCATCTTTTAGACATATAGAAAAAGGTTTAAAAACTGACCATTTTGTTATAGCAGAAACAGTACAATATACTATTATATATGTCCGTTCGTCGGTGATTACCTCGTTATTGATGGAGGTGAAAAATATAATTTTTTCTCACTTAAAAGAGCTCATTAAAAGGAAAAAAAAACATTAGTAAAAAAAAAAAAAAAAAAAAAAAAAAAAAAAAAAAAAAAAAAAAAAAAAAAAAAAAAAAAAAAAAAAAAAAAAAAAAAAAAAAAAAAAAAAAAAAAAAAAAAAAAAAAAAAAAAAAAAAAAAAAAAAAAAAAAAAAAAAAAAAAAAAAAAAAAAAAAAAAAAAAAAAAAAAAAAAAAAAAAAAAAAAAAAAAAAAAAAAAAAAAAAAAAAAAAAAAAAAAAAAAAAAAAAAAAAGTTAAAGTTAAAAACCCAAAATTCAATTGGTAAAAATTAAAAACTTTGTTACTTAAGTTTGTATAAAAAAAATGTTAGACTAAAATTAAAAAACCTAAAAGTTAAGTGGTAAAAAATAAGAAACTTTAAAAAAAAAAAAAATCAAGAAAAATTCAATTGGTAAAAATTAAAAACTTTGTTACTTAAGTTTGTATAAAAAAAATGTTAGACTAAAATTAAAAAACCTAAAAGTTAAGTGGTAAAAAATAAGAAACTTTAAAAATATAAAAATAAAATAAAATAAAAGTTAAAAACCCAAAATTCAATTGGTAAAAATTAAAAACTTTGTTACTTAAGTTTGTATAAAAAAAAATGTTAGACTAAAATTAAAAACTTTGTTACTTAAGTTTGTATAAAAAAAATTGGTAAAAATTAAAAACTTTGTTACTTAAGTTTGTATAAAAAAAAATGTTAGACTAAAATTAAAAAACCTAAAAGTTAAGTGGTAAAAAATAAGAAACTTTAAAAAAAAAAAAAAAAAATCTTAGACTAAAATTAAAAAACCTAAAAGTTAAGTGGTAAAAAATAAGAAACTTTAAAAAAAAAAAAAAAAAAAAAAATGTTAGACTAAAATTAAAAAACCTAAAAGTTAAGTGGTAAAAAATAAGAAACTTTAAAAAAAAAAAAATTGGTAAAATTAAAAACTTTGTTACTTAAGTTTGTATAAAAAAAATGTTAGACTAAAATTAAAAAACCTAAAAGTTAAGTGGTAAAAAATAAGAAACTTTAAAAAAAAAAAAAATAATAAAATGTTAGACTAAAATTAAAAAACCTAAAAGTTAAGTGGTAAAAAAATAAGAAACTTTAAAAATAAAAAAAAAAAAAAAAAAAAACTTAAGTTTGTATAAAAAAAATGTTAGACTAAAATTAAAAAACCTAAAAGTTAAGTGGTAAAAAATAAGAAACTTTAAAAGTAAAAAATAAAATAAAATAAAAAAAATGAAAAAGTTAAAACACTCCAAAATTCAATTGGTAAAAATTAAAAACTTTGTTACTTAAGTTTGTATAAAAAAAATGTTAGACTAAAATTAAAAAACCTAAAAGTTAAGTGGTAAAAAATAAGAAACTTTAAAAATATAAAAATAAAATAAAATAAAAAAATAAAAGTTAGAAACCTTATAATAAGAGATAAAAAGTAAAAAATAAAGATTTGATAATTAAAGTTAAAGTTAAAAACCCAAAATTCAATTGGTAAAAATTAAAAACTTTGTTACTTAAGTTTGTATAAAAAAAAATGTTAGACTAAAATTAAAAAACCTAAAAGTTAAGTGGTAAAAAATAAGAAACTTTAAAAAAAAAAAAAATCAAGAAAAAGACAAAAACTTAAGTTTGTATAAAAAAAAATGTTAGACTAAAATTAAAAAACCTAAAAGTTAAGTGGTAAAAAATAAGAAACTTTAAAAAAAAAAAAAATCAAGAAAATGTTAGACTAAAATTAAAAAACCTAAAAGTTAAGTGGTAAAAAATAAGAAACTTTAAAAATAAAAAAAAAAAAAAAAAAAAAAAAATAGAAAAAGACAGTACTGACGTCAGGATGACGTCAGCAAAAATACAAGAAAAAATACAAAACCAAGAATGGATACAAACCCAGGAAAAAAATCTACAGTATTAAAAAAACAACCGCCATGGTAACCGTTGAATCCGATTTCGATTGGTGGCTGACAGAATTGATCGCTACCGTAACCTCAAAATAGAGTATGGCATGGATCAACCAGAAGAGGTATGCATAAACACATTGACCTTCAAATATCAAACAAACGATCTTTTTTAACTTTTGCCTCTTAAATACAATGAACACTTGACTTATCATAAAGGGCTTTCAGGCTAAATTGTTTTGCGTTTTCGAAATCCACAAAACATCATACAAAAAAGGGTTTTATGTGGGTGATGGGAACATTGTGATTTGTGAATGTAGACGATGATGATGGCGATTTATAATTGTAGGGTTATTTTTTTTTTTTTTTTTTTTTTTTTTTTTTTTTTTTTTTTTTTTTTTTTTTTTTTTTTTTTTTTTTTTTTTTTTTTTTTTTTTTTTTTTTTTTTTTTTTTTTTTTTTTTTTTTTTTTTTTTTTTTTTTTTTTTTTTTTTTTTTTTTTTTTTTTTTTTTTTTTTTTTTTTTTTTTTTTTTTTTTTTTTTTTTTTTTTTTTTTTTTTTTTTTTTTTTTTTTTTTTTTTTTTTTTTTTTTTTTTTTTTTTTTTTTTTTTTTTTTTTTTTTTTTTTTTTTTTTTTTTTTTTTTTTTTTTTTTTTTTTTTTTTTTTTTTTTTTTTTTTTTTTTTTTTTTTTTTTTTTTTTTTTTTTTTTTTTTTTTTTTTTTTTTTTTTTTTTTTTTTTTTTTTTTTTTTTTTTTTTTTTTTTTTTTTTTTTTTTTTTTTTTTTTTTTTTTTTTTTTTTTTTTTTTTTTTTTTTTTTTTTTTTTTTTTTTTTTTTTTTTTTTTTTTTTTTTTTTTTTTTTTTTTTTTTTTTTTTTTTTTTTTTTTTTTTTTTTTTTTTTTTTTTTTTTTTTTTTTTTTTTTTTTTTTTTTTTTTTTTTTTTTTTTTTTTTTTTTTTTTTTTTTTTTTTTTTTTTTTTTTTTTTTTTTTTTTTTTTTTTTTTTTTTTTTTTTTTTTTTTTTTTTTTTTTTTTTTTTTTTTTTTTTTTTTTTTTTTTTTTTTTTTTTTTTTTTTTTTTTTTTTTTTTTTTTTTTTTTTTTTTTTTTTTTTTTTTTTTTTTTTTTTTTTTTTTTTTTTTTTTTTTTTTTTTTTTTTTTTTTTTTTTTTTTTTTTTTTTTTTTTTTTTTTTTTTTTTTTTTTTTTTTTTTTTTTTTTTTTTTTTTTTTTTTTTTTTTTTTTTTTTTTTTTTTTTTTTTTTTTTTTTTTTTTTTTTTTTTTTTTTTTTTTTTTTTTTTTTTTTTTTTTTTTTTTTTTTTTTTTTTTTTTTTTTTTTTTTTTTTTTTTTTTTTTTTTTTTTTTTTTTTTTTTTTTTTTTTTTTTTTTTTTTTTTTTTTTTTTTTTTTTTTTTTTTTTTTTTTTTTTTTTTTTTTTTTTTTTTTTTTTTTTTTTTTTTTTTTTTTTTTTTTTTTTTTTTTTTTTTTTTTTTTTTTTTTTTTTTTTTTTTTTTTTTTTTTTTTTTTTTTTTTTTTTTTTTTTTTTTTTTTTTTTTTTTTTTTTTTTTTTTTTTTTTTTTTTTTTTTTTTTTTTTTTTTTTTTTTTTTTTTTTTTTTTTTTTTTTTTTTTTTTTTTTTTTTTTTTTTTTTTTTTTTTTTTTTTTTTTTTTTTTTTTAGTATCTCGACCACTACGACTATTTGCAGCGATAATCGCTGCAAATAGTGCGGGCCCCCTGCCAGTAATGGCAAATCTGACAAAGAAATATCGGGTCCCCCCTCTATTTGCAGCGATAATCGCTGCAAATAGTTGGATATGGACAAAACACCACTATTTGCAGCGATTATCGCTGCAAATAGTCTGGTGGAGATACCAGCTAGTAGGTCGGGATCCCACCCGCCTTTGTAAAACTGTGGGATAGATCGGAAGGTACAAAACTTTGGAAAAACCTCTATGTCAGACTGTGAGTGACTCAGCTATGTGGTGGCATCAATTATCAACAAGTCGGTCACGCAATCTTCTTTTGAATATGATGACAATTTTACGTGTCCTCAAGGCTCAATCTATTTCAACTTTGGTGATTAATTCTCAACTTCGTTGTTGGGCCATTTTTGTTTGAGATATAAGGAACACATATGAATTCTATAAATAACGAACACATTTTGATTTTACTTTTTCTTCAATAATCTGATTTGGCATTTAAATGTCTGGCAGTTAGATGTAAAGTTGTTCTTTTTTCTTTTAACGACGAATTGTAATTCAAGTTACTTTGTTGAATGTGACTAAAGGTTAAGGTTGACAACATTTAGATTCGTTGGCTACTAATTTTATATCCATGATAGTTTTGAAGAAAGCTATACTGGTTTTATGCCAAAAGTTACATCAATTTTTAGTATTATATTAAGTTTTTATCTGATAACTTTGATATGCTACTAAATTAACTAATGAGGTATTTTTTAACTACCAAAACTTATAATTTGGTACCCAAACAACAAGTCTACTTATACGACATTAATTATTTACTGACATGTGAAAACCCGTAGCGAAGCGGGGCACGATAACTAGTTATTAATAAAATACTAATTAGTTATAGTTACTAGTTAATGACCCGGCCACGTTACGACAATCCCACACCTCTCACCATATATATTACCATAAAGCTAGCATATATGGTCAGGTCAAGGAAAATTCAACGCATGTTCTGTTTTACCAAGCTAGACTCTGTCCACCGTTAGCAAATTCCCAAATTCATTCTATCTCAAGTTATAAACATATATTTAATGTCAGTTGTTAATTTTCACTACAAAAGTTAGATATTCAAGTTAATCAAGTTTGGCACATTGTTAAATTTTGCTACGAAAAATGAAGTTCAGCGCATTACTTAAAGTGATAGTTTACTTTTTTGGTATCGTCGTTTATATTTGTGTATTACACGAGATCAATATAAAAGATGTTTCCGTTTAATTTCTTTAATTAATTAGTGAAATTGGAAAGTCGATCCAAATATGAAATTCAACATCTTCACGTAACTAAGTGTTTGAAACAATACTTTTGACCATCATGTACGTAGAAACAAATTAGACATGGGGAATTAAACATCATGAATTACACCATCATGTCCCCTGTCTATAGGCTAACTAACAAGTCACAACTATTAGGTAACACGTCAAATCTTTTTTCTTTTTTTTTTTTTTTTTTTTTTTTTTTTTTTTTTTTTTTTTTTTTTTTTTTTTTTTTTTTTTTTTTTTTTTTTTTTTTTTTTTTTTTTTTTTTTTTTTTTTTTTTTTTTTTTTTTTTTTTTTTTTTTTTTTTTTTTTTTTTTTTTTTTTTTTTTTTTTTTTTTTTTTTTTTTTTTTTTTTTTTTTTTTTTTTTTTTTTTTTTTTTTTTTTTTTTTTTTTTTTTTTTTTTTTTTTTTTTTTTTTTTTTTTTTTTTTTTTTTTTTTTTTTTTTTTTTTTTTTTTTTTTTTTTTTTTTTTTTTTTTTTTTTTTTTTTTTTTTTTTTTTTTTTTTTTTTTTTTTTTTTTTTTTTTTTTTTTTTTTTTTTTTTTTTTTTTTTTTTTTTTTTTTTTTTTTTTTTTTTTTTTTTTTTTTTTTTTTTTTTTTTTTTTTTTTTTTTTTTTTTTTTTTTTTTTTTTTTTTTTTTTTTTTTTTTTTTTTTTTTTTTTTTTTTTTTTTTTTTTTTTTTTTTTTTTTTTTTTTTTTTTTTTTTTTTTTTTTTTTTTTTTTTTTTTTTTTTTTTTTTTTTTTTTTTTTTTTTTTTTTTTTTTTTTTTTTTTTTTTTTTTTTTTTTTTTTTTTTTTTTTTTTTTTTTTTTTTTTTTTTTTTTTTTTTTTTTTTTTTTTTTTTTTTTTTTTTTTTTTTTTTTTTTTTTTTTTTTTTTTTTTTTTTTTTTTTTTTTTTTTTTTTTTTTTTTTTTTTTTTTTTAAAAAAAAAAAAAAAAAAAAAAAAAAAAAAAAAAAAAAAAAAAAAAAAAAAAAAAAAAAAAAAAAAAAAGATATTACAGTTTTACAATTATGTATCTAGCTAATATATAACTATTACAATTACAAATACATCTAATACCAATCTAGTTGTATTACTTTTAAACAAAATATGACACTAACTCCTAAATTCCATAAAAAGGAAAGAAAAAAAAACGTTTCGTACGGCGTCGAACGAATTATAAAATGATTTAATGATCATACACTTGTTTGCCAATTATTTGTGTAGTTTACCATATCCATCAACATTTTGTAGACTGTAGTTAACATCTTTCACAACCATAATAACAAGCAAACATGAACTTGAAATCAGTGACACTCAAACAAGAACATAAGAGGCTACCTCTCACCATATATTAATTAGAATGTTCATACTTTTTAATTAACTAGTTTAATTAACTGTTTTCATATACTTAAAGGTTTTAAATATCTATACTTTAAACCCTTAACTCTTAATAAACATTTTTGATAACCTTAGAAAAGATGAACATTCACTTTCATCACAAACTAGTTGTGAGATCAACAAAATCCCAACAGCTGCCAGTTCAATGATTCATTTTATTGTTCCGGCAACAAACCAAATTTAGCCGAATTATTACACGAATTTGAAAAAAAAAGTTCTTTTAATAATTTACAATAAAAGTTTACAAATTAACACATCTCTACCACTAAAACCCTTTTGTATCTCTACCACTAAAACCTTTTTGTGTTAGCAACCTTTTGTGGTCATTTTTTTATTGTGTCATTGTTCACAAAGTAAAATTATATATGTAGCATATATATGGTTTGTGCCACTAAAATTAACTCCTCGTAATCAAATGATGCCACTTTTAAAGACATGCTTCAATTTCCCCAACAACCAATGATATATCAACTTATTATACAACATTAGTTTGTTATGTACATTTTAACTAATAAAATCACGAAGTGTCCTTACATAAACATTTAAGAAACCTTTTGGGCCAGTTGTGGGCGAGGAGGGATTCGAACCCCCCACACCGTGATCTCTTAGTTGTTGAGAAGGTTGCCCAAAAGCGATAAAAATTGAAATTAAAAAATAATTTTCACTGTCAGCCAATTAAAAAATCACTTGCATGTGCATCCATCTATAATTGAACTGCAGACTCTCGATCTGCTCTAGAAGCAGATAAAACTTGCCACGTATTGATATTTCCAAGGTCATCTTCTGAAGAGTCTACCCCACTATCGACCAAGTTATCTCGCTCAAATCATTTAAAGTGTTGCACATAGCATCAAACAGTTGTTGCAACAGTAAATTGAAAAATAAGCATCATCATAAAGTTTCAGCAGTAATTATATATTGTAAGATATGAAGTCAATTGCAACTAAAAACAACCTTCTGTCGCCACATGCAGTTAAAAACGATATCCTGATTGCGAGATAAGGAGTTCCCAGATCTACTCATAAACAAGTTCTGGAGTGGCGAACTATGTTTCTTTAGGCGTTCCAAGTCCTCAGCAAGTTCATAGGCTGCAGCTCTATGTACGTAGTTAGAAAAATTAACTTAGGCACTAAAATAATTTAAAGTATATAGTATTATTTTAATCAAGATTTTTTAAGTTTAACAAAATACCCAATAAAATCGCAATAAAAAACCTAAAATCGCAATAAAATATTAAAATCGCAATGAGAAAGTTAAATCGCAACGACAAAGTACAAAATCGCAATGAAAAAGTACAAAATTGCAATGACAAGGTATAAAATCGCAATAAGAAAACAAAATCGCAATAAAATATTAAAATCGCAATGAGAAAGTAAAATCGCAATAAAAGCAGCCAAAATCACAATGAGAAGATACAAAATTGCAATGAGAAAGACAAAATCGCGTTAGCCTTGTTTTGTTTCAAGACTCCTATAAGCACTTTTACGATGAACATACACGATTCTCACAAAAATGAAAGTATGCATGCATGCATTTGTTTTGTTGACAATATATAGCATTAATTTGTGCTTTAACAAATGAATACGTACAAACATACATTGATCCTACAAATCACTGATGGCAACTAATAATTAAAGCAAAATGCACAAACATGCTTTCTTCGTGCCCAATTTTACCAAACCTATATCGTTTCACATTTTCAGCCAATGTACCTACGAATGCATAATCTAACTAACATTAAACTGATCAAGCTAATTAAATTTCAAATACATGGCAGGCGGCCACAGATCGAATCTCAGATGACCCCTAAATAATTAGTGTCTTTCTGGTATCCGCCACCACATCCCAAAACATCAACAACCCGCCACCAGCCTTTGCTCATCCCACTTTTCCAATACTGGACATGCTAAAATTTAATAAAGAAAAAAGAATTATTAACAAGTAATATAAGTAGCGGACTAGGTGAGACCTACAATTCATATATTCATGCAACTACTAACAAATTTGCAATTATAAAAGCATTATGACTTTTTTATCTTAAACAAACACAAATAACAATTATATTAAACCCTTTCAAAAAACAATTATTATATTAAAATTAAATTCAACATATCATTAACTAAGACCCTTAACACAAAAACCTTTCCATCACCTAAATTTATCAAAATTTCGGTTATAACTTTTACATGAACCATAAGAAGATACAATCACATATAGCACCATCATTAACACAAAATCATAAACTCTCTCATAAACTTAATGACCATTAACACAAAAACCTTTCCAACTTACATGAACCATAAGAAGATACAAATACATATAGCACCATCATTAACACAAAATCATAAATTCCCTCATAAATTTCTTCATTCCATTTCATTATCACTTTTGTGCTAACAAAGTAACTATAACTCAACTTTATATTATCACTTTTGTACTAACAAAGTAACTATAACTCACCTATATCGTTTCACATTTTCAGCCAATGTACCTACGAATGCATAATCTAACTAACATTAAACTGATCAAGCTAATTAAATTTCAAATACATGGCAGGCGGCCACAGATCGAATCTCAGATGACCCCTAAATAATTAGTGTCTTTCTGGTATCCGCCACCACATCCCAAAACATCAACAACCCGCCACCAGCCTTTGCTCATCCCACTTCTCCAATACTGGACATGCTAAAATTTAATAAAGAAAAAAGAATTATTAACAAGTAATATAAGTAGCGGACTAGGTGAGACCTACAATTCATATATTCATGCAACTACTAACAAATTTGCAATTATAAAAGCATTATGACTTTTTTATCTTAAACAAACACAAATAACAATTATATTAAACCCTTTCAAAAAACAATTATTATATTAAAAATTAAATTCAACATATCATTAACTAAGACCCTTAACACAAAAACCTTTCCATCACCCTAAATTTATCAAAATTTCGGTTATACTTTACATGAACCATAAGAAGATACAATCACATATAGCACCATCATTAACACAAAATCATAAACTCTCTCATAAACTTAATGACCATTAACACAAAAACCTTTCCAACTTACATGAACCATAAGAAGATACAAATACATATAGCACCATCATTAACACAAAATCATAAATTCCCTCATAAATTTCTTCATTCCATTTCATTATCACTTTTGTGCTAACAAAGTAACTATAACTCAACTTTATATTATCACTTTTGTACTAACAAAGTAACTATAACTCACCTATATCGTTTCACATTTTCAGCCAATGTACCTACGAATGCATAATCTAACTAACATTAAACTGATCAAGCTAATTAAATTTCAAATACATGGCAGGCGGCCACAGATCGAATCTCAGATGACCCCTAAATAATTAGTGTCTTTCTGGTATCCGCCACCACATCCCAAAACATCAACAACCCGCCACCAGCCTTTGCTCATCCCACTTTTTTGGCCACCATTTTTATTCTCCTCCTTGCCATAACTTTCAACCGGCCATGCAGTAGTCATTGAACTCTGCCGTCTGAGCTGCCTGCTCTTGATATCACTCATTTCCACCTGCTGCTTATTCAAAAACTTGCTTGATCTAGAGCCAAACATAAACACCATCAGTTTTGACTTGTACGGAAATGAATAAGTCGATCTATAATTTGGTAACGACTTTGACCTCATGGGACTAGGCCTTATAGAAGAAGTTTTCAGGCGCATGAATCTAAAAGAATCAGAACTTGACCGGAATAGGGGCCAGCTGGTTTGGGTCGACTTAGTTACCACATTATTCCTGTCTCTAGCCATTATGGGTTCTCCAGAAGAAATCACCTTTCCACAGAAGACTATGTTTTGAGGTAATGTACCATATGGAGTATTTCCATTGAATTCCTCACCGAAAAATCCTAAAAACTCCTGATCGGACAAAGAAGATGACGATGAGGACGATAAACATCCTTGTGAACTTATTGTATCATCATCTTCTTCCTTGTAAAATTTTGATAGAGAAAGTGTCTCCTCCTCTACATCATAATTATGAGTTTGCATGATGTACGTTATGAGAAGATTTTAATTAAAGTTTGAAGTTGTTTTGAACTTACTGGAACGTACGTACATATATGATGAAAATGATAATGTTGAAATTCAATATATGTATATATATATATATAGTTAGCGAGGTGTACGTTAGTTGATCAAAGAAGATTCCTAAAATGTTTTACTAGAATGAATGAGAGATCATATTGAAGATGTGAGAGAGTCATTGATGATGCACTACTTGTTTGACCAGTTTTGGGTTCGTTAAGTTGTCATTAATTAATTATATATATATGACACCACTAGCTAGAAGCTAGGCTGGCCGCCATAGGAATTATTGACCAATATAAGACGGACTCAACTCGACTTATATATTGACTAATCAACGAAACTCCCGTTTGGGTCGACTGATTCAGGAACTACGTACACGTACAATATTAACATAACTAATACAAACTGTAAATTGCTAAACTTAGTTTACATAAATTAACGTATAGAAATTAAGGTGGGAGGCTTTGTATTGAGGATAACTAAATAAATACTCGTAGTAAATACTACCAACTAATGTTTGAAGTTAAAAAGAACATATATATACATAAACATGAGAGTTAATTCTTCATATACTTGGAGTTCGATGAAGGGGTACGTTGACCACAACAGTCGCCATGCCTTCACAGCCAGTCAAAGAATGATATAAAAACATCATATCTCAAAAAGAGAAAAAATATGAAATGAATATATAATGGTTTTTGGGAAATTTAAAAAGAAATTAATATATGGTTTTAGATATATAGGAAACAAATATGCGTACGTAGGTGCTTACATATATATATATATATATATATATATAAATGGTCGTGCTCAATGAGGGTATATGTAATATGTATGTTGGGAGAGGATATATAGTACATCATATATGCATGCCATTTCCGTAATTAAAATGTTTGTTATATATAATACGTACGTGTACAACAATAAATAAATTGGTACTTATTCGCCTAAATATCAAATATGATAATACGTGTGACAAAATGAATGTGAGGAATAAAAAATGGCATGTGTAGTTTTAAGTAAAAAGAATAAAAGAGGATCATAGACTTTACGAAATGGTCATCTTAATTGGTAGAAAACATAAAACACTTGCCTCATGGCATCCTGCTTTGGAGCAATTTTTTCCCCAACATTAATGTCATAGTGAATCTTGACTTCAATTCATGCACATTTCTTGTTACTTGTTACTCGTACAATCATTTCGTTGTAGACAAGTGTTGTGAGATTCTAGATGTAACAAATATTAAAGATGATACATTTGACAATTTTGTTTGGTATTCAATGATTTAAATATGATATTCTTGTAAGAGATTCTGAAACGATATACGGCTACTAGAAAGACAATAATAATCTATATATAGTCAATTAAAAAACCGAAAATGATGAGAAAGGGTTTAGAAGTTGGCATAAATGTCAAGAGAGAAATAATGTAAACATGTGATCAACAAATAGAGAAAAATAGAAAACCGTTAACAAATAGGCAGAACACTCAATTTCAATTCAATTCATGACATGTTTATAAGGGAGAAATGTCTACAAATAGCCACAAGATTCTTGTGAATGGGCGGACACGGAAAATAGTATGACAAATCCTTCGTTTTGGTTTTAATTTCATTTCAATTGTTACAATGTACAGTATATTCTAAGATTTATATTCATAACCTTATAAACATCTTAATTAAATGATATATATGATCACACATGAATATTTGAAAATCCTTTCATAGATAATACGGAGTACTCC
Organism: Erigeron breviscapus; assembly: GCA_034093135.1. Taxonomy (NCBI): domain Eukaryota; kingdom Viridiplantae; phylum Streptophyta; class Magnoliopsida; order Asterales; family Asteraceae; genus Erigeron; species Erigeron breviscapus. The sequence goes on along the minus strand of CM067169.1, from coordinate 19,765,082 downwards.
ATTTGGTAAATTCTACCATTTCTCTACTTCATTGTTAATAGAATTAGCAATGACAAAATGATTCAATTGTCTTTGTATTTATTTAGCAACAAGAAAAAAATCATTCTAAAAGTGAATACAACAATAAACATAATCAATGGAGGCCTAGCTAGCTAGCTTATACAACAACCTTGGTATCTTTCTCATATCCACCACCACATCCTAAAAAATCAACCAACCGCCACCACACCTTCTTCCCGCCACTAGCTCTCCGGCCACTACTTCCGTCGCAGCTATCATGATTGCCATGTGGGGATGACACATTTGTAGTACTCCCGGACCGGAGTTGCCTGCTCTTAATATCAATCAAATCCATCTTCGTTGGAAACTTACCCGATCCAAACATGAAAACTTGCCACCTTGACTTGCTCTTAGACGACGCCACAACAGATAAAGACTTCGACCTCCAAGTCTCCATTGTGGAAGCCATTTTCAACCGCATGTATTTAAATGAACCAGAATTTGACCGAAAAAAGGGGTTTGTTTCTACCACCTTTACCGACGTCGGCTTGCTAACTTTGTCATCATGATGATCAGAAACAGGTAGTTTCGCCGGTGAATTCTTAATAGGACTACTACAGTATTCGTTAACAGAAAATCCAAAGAAATCTTCATAGAAAGTTTGACTCACATCTTCGGAACCAGTAGTCGCACTTTCTTCTATTTGTAAGTCTGATAAAGAAAGTGTCTCATCATCCGCTTCATCCTTGTATTGATCTTGATCCATGGTTTGTTTTCGATCAAAAGGTTGATTTTGGAGATATATAACTAATAATAATAACTTGTATATGTTTGTTATATAGAGATAATAAGGGAGGGAAACGAGATTATTATTCAAAGTCGTGAATGGTGTGTTGTAGGGCCAAAATTAATATGTGAGAAAATTATTACTTGCTTGCCAAGGCCGCCGAGCTGGAAGGCCTCACTACTACAGAAATAAGTAAAGGAGACCGGGCTATAGAAACCACTTTTTGAACCGGTCTTTATGAAAGGGGTTTCTTTTATATAGTAAAAACTGGTTTCCTTGTAAATATATGGAAAGTTGTTTTAATCATCAAACTGGTTTCTATAGTATGTTAAGAAACCTCTTTTATAAATAAAACTGGTTTCTTTAATATACTTAGGCACCATTTTTATTTGTAAAACCGATTCTGTTATATAAATATATACAAACCCTCTTTTAATTAGAAACTGGTTTCTTTTATTAATCTCAATTTATATAAAAACCAGTTTTGTAATCCAAATATATATCAATATCATACACTAGAAATTTAAATCTGGAGAATTAATATTTAGAAAATTCATATATTCATTAACTAATACATCTTGATCACAAATATAAATTAGCTAAATATATATAACTCCAGGTATATAAAACATGACAATTCCAAAGAGTAAATATCTCTTGATCTTCAAGTACATATTTTTTTCTACTACTAATATATCTCTTGATCTTCAGAGAGTTTTCATCTTGCCCCTTTTATATCTGCAAGTAAATAGCACAAGTAAAACAAGGTTTCCACTAAAAAATCAAAGTTACAACTATTAATAACGCTCTAATTTATGTAGTGCACGGGGATAAAAGATTATTGTTTCTGTGCAAGTACAAATAAAGACAGATCCAAGAATTTGACTAAGTGGTGGCAAGAAAACTTACTTGATGATATGAGCATCATAAGAGCTATTAAACAGCACCAAAAGAAAGTTGTAAAACTGCAACGAAATAGCCACAAAACAACCTCCACACAGCCACAAAAATCTACACTTTAACAACAATAATACAACTTCAAAACTGCAACAAAGTAATGCTTAAAACAGTTAATATAAGAGCTTTCAATAGCTAATATACTGCAAAATGCAGCACCAAAATATAGCAGCAGAAAACAGCTTATGATAGCCAACAAAATAGATTCCAGCTAATATACTGCAAAAAATAGCTTTCAAACAGACGATTTACCAGCAAAATAGCAGTTAAACAACATAAAATACAGCAAAAGGAACAATAATAATACTACAATTTTAGCCGATTAGAATTTTGTTACGCTTTACACATATGTGGGTGCCCATGGGTATCGATTACTAGTATTCACAAGTAGCCAAATAATCTCACGATGTTTCAAAGCTCCTGTAAATTTACTGATTATAGTTCACAAGTTCAAAAAACGATACCTAAAAAGCTGAGAAGAAGCTGCCATATATTCATAAGTAACCATATCCTTTACATATAGTTAAGTTATTTTGTCTGCTTGAGATAATGTTTAACTAGAATAAACGCGCTTTAAGTTAGTGGCTCAAATCTCGAACTCTACCTGTAACTCAGGAGCGTAAACAGTCAATTGGAGACACAAAGGTAAGTTGTCTGTTGTGATTCATAGGGTCGAAATCGAACACAAGGATGCAACTGCATAATTTAGAATCGAAGGTTTGCAAAGGAAAGAGTCAAATTTGGACCGCGTGAAAGGTGAGAGTTCACTTCTATTACACCAGAGATCTCACACCTCACTAGCATCCCATCACTGAAAACATGAAATTCAAAATATCAATTAGTGTGTTGGTTTGTAAACACTTTTCTATATCATTCTCTAATCATACATAAGTAACACATCAATTATATTTATCCTCGTTAGTAGCAAGAAGATGCACCAAATTTAAATAACTCAAGTTAAAGAAATTATGATACATACCTGTTAATGATTGTATCCATCTCTTCAACAAGATTGACATACATATCATTATTTGCATGATTTACCCATGTCGTCCTCCATGGTACACATGAGGATGTGGCCCCTGGAAGGGTATTGTTGACGTTAGAATTATTACAAGTGACATACATATCATACATATCATCGCTTAGTCCATTTGGATTAAGAAAAACCTCTGCCTCTGCATCTAAACTATCCTACAAAACCAAAAAAATAAAATAATAAGCGACCCAAAGTGAATCCCTTGAGATACTCACCACTAAAAACTAAAAAAATATCTTTTCATTCCCAAGGTAAAACGGTTAAGAAGAAAGAATCGACAAATGTCTAAATGGCTTTCAAGTTTTAAGTGCATTTATGCTTTCCAAAGTCTTGAAGGCAACTCATGGTTCAACAAACAGAGATGTAAAGTTTACCAAAAGGATTGTACCTCTTGTATAAAAAAGAGTATCAACTATTGCTAGACGTAGATTTTCAAGAAGAAAAAACAATACCATCCACATTCCATACTGCCTCTTCCCCTGTTGATAACCTGGCCTTGAAACTAGCCAATGTATTATCCTTGAGCATAATGAATTTTTTTTAACTACAACAAAGAGATAAATTGAACATTAAACTATGTTAATCTATCACCCACTGTTCATTTGAAAGCACAACCATTCACGTTTTTCCCTACTTAGAATTAGATTAAAAAGGATATCTAATTATTCACCTTTTCTGAGTCCATATGTTCAAGCCTAAAAAATAAGTATCTCATAGTAAAACATTTTAAATTGTTTCGATCACTTCACACAAACCAGATGCATATTAATTCCATCAATAGAACTAAAAGGCAGTAAAACAATTATCAAAAACATAAACTAATTCCATCAATCTACATGCATATTAATACCTTTAATTTACGGCTTAACCTATATATTAATTTTTAATTTTATTTTCAAGATCCTTATAAAAGACGAATGATTTTAATAATAATTAGCAGATCTATAAACTTGACAACACTCTCAAAACCCTAAAACTAAAATAAATAGAACTTACCTGAGTGGTGATAGCCAACGGAGATGGATGTTGTGAGTTGTGGTAGTACGATATGATGGTGGTTCTAGGTGCCGTCAGTGGTGGTGGTTCCATGTTTCTTACTATGGAGATGATATGTTGGTGGTTATTGAGGAGAAGGACAAAAGAGATACTTAATGTATTTGAGAGATGTAAAAGCTAAAAGGCTACGGATTTGTTCAAGAAAATAAGAGGGATTTTCAATTTTTTCAGGCCCGCGCAATGCTAAAATTAAAATATAAAGTTTATAGACGTGTTGCTTCAGAACCGATCTCTATTAGATTACTATGGAGACGTGTTTTTTGTAAACAGGTTTCTATGTAGCTGGATTTAGAGACGTGTTCCGTACAAAAACAGGTTTTAATGAAAAGAGACCGGTTATTGATTCAAAACTGCTCTCCATTTCTCGCTATAGAGACGTGTTTTTTTTACTTCAAACCCCTTTGTATATATAAAAACCATTTTTTGTTAAAAACTCGTCTCCTTATTTTTTCTAAAACCAGTTTCATCAATTTTTTTCAAAACTGGTTTATATTTGGGGTCTCTATTAAGATTTTTGTAGTAGTGCCTACATGAATCGGATAATATAAAATGGATACCTACCTACCATAGTCCAGATGTCCAACAATTTAATTCTATATAAGTCATTAAAATAATCCTAACTAATTTCGTAGAATTGTCTTCTTTAATTTTATATCATGTCATATTAAAAGTAACAATTCATTTTTTAATATTCGAATTGTATGGGTTAGACTAAATATTTGGCCCACGTACGTACACTAGAATCTCAAGAGCATCGAGTAAGCCTATGGTTCAATTATGTTAAATTTTTTTATTTAGGAGAAATGAGAATTAATGTGTTTGAATCTTGTTAATAGAATCAAGGGGTGCTTGTGTAGAATATGCTAAATCGTGATTGAGTGTTATGTGTGTGAGAGAGAAAGCTAGAGAGAGAAAGGAAGAAAGGGATTTGTATTTCCAAAGGTTTTTTACAAATGAGAGGTGAGGGGGTTTATATAGGCTTGACATTTGCATTAAACCCCCTCCCTAATTACAAGAGAGTCCTTGGTTAATTACTCTAACATCCTTCTACATAAACATGATTAACCACAAGGACAATTCTATTTACATAGTTACAAACAAGCACTAATCTATAATTTAAAGCTAACAATCTCCCCCTTTAGTGTTGTTTGTGGATGATCACTTTCTGGATCTCTTTCTCTTCCTTTGTCTACGATTCCTCTTCTTTGTGGATGATTCAGGCTTATCAGGTTGAGCAGATTGAGATTTGAATGCT
>CM067169.1:19755609-19758988 GCA_034093135.1 Erigeron breviscapus | reverse complement strand
ACGTAAACATTCACTATATATATAATATACATGCCCGATCAGTCCAAATATAAGCTGTACGTAGGCACGTAGCTAACCTACAGATCGATAATCAACTAAAAATTTATTTGTATTTTCGCTTACAAAATTCTGTTCACTGACGTGAAATACTAATGATCGAGTTAAATAAGTATTAATCCAACTTTGCTGTTTGATGATAAAAATAATTAACAAATTAATCAATAACCAACCCGTGAAACAAACCTATTACTAGTAATAGGTAAAAAGAAAACAAAAAAAAAATGTAGTAATAATTTGAGCCTAGTGGCAACCCCTTTAAAAGTGACGATTACTACAATGTTTCCGTTCTTCCATAGCATATACAACTGGTATTGGGGAAGTCAACATCGAATATATTAGGCTAGCTAGCTAGCTTCTTAGAGAAACTGAAGGAGATATGGACCCAATCAGAGGACTTTTAACAATAATGGTCTGAATATTATGGATCGGATCGAGGAAGAGATGGATCAGGGTACGTGGTTTATGTCCAAAAGTAAGTGACATAAACCCACATAATAATATATTGGACAAGTAACGGAACTAATTGTACGTAAACATTCACTATATATATAATATACATGCCCGATCAGTCCAAATATAAGCTGTACGTAGGCACGTAGCTAACCTACAGATCGATAATCAACTAAAAATTTATTTGTATTTTCGCTTACAAAATTCTGTTCACTGACGTGAAATACTAATGATCGAGTTAAATAAGTATTAATCCAACTTTGCTGTTTGATGATAAAAATAATTAACAAATTAATCAATAACCAACCCGTGAAACAAACCTATTACTAGTAATAGGTAAAAAGAAAACAAAAAAAAAATGTAGTAATAAGCATCGTCTGTGGCAAGCAACAACCTCTTGGATATGAATTCAAATATAAGCCTGCTCTACAAGCTAGTCATGCACCGGTTAATTAGTAAGAAGAGACGCAAGTAGTACCAGTCGAACTACCCTTGATAATCGTGGTATCATAGTCGAACCCACCAACGCATCCCAACACTCTAATCAACACCGGCATCCGCTTTCTAGCACTAGTATTTTTCTCCTCCTGACCGCCACCACCATGTTTAAACCGTAACTGCCTGCTACGTAAATCACTCAAATCCATCTTTGTTGGATACCTACCCGATCCAAACATATACCCTTCCCACCTCGATTTACCTGAACAACATGCCAGCTTTTTCGACGATCTTTCAGTACTACTCTTGCTGCTAGAACCTGCTTCTTTCTTATTTCCTGGAAAAACTACTGGAGCTGACTTGGATCTGCTAGTACTCCACAAAGAAGAATGATGATCAGCATTTGAATAGTACTTACACAAAGAATCAGAATTCCTTCTTGCAAGACGTGTATTCTTGTTGCTATTCTTCTTCTTTGAATCTATTTTGTGGTGTGCAGGCGGGTTTCGGGTATATCTTGAAGTAGTAGTAGTGTCAATAAGTTTTCCACAGAAGACGACACCTTCTGATGCTTGTGCATTATTACGGATTTTGTTCTCATCCTCATCAATTAAAAACCCCAAGAAGTCGTTGTCTAATATTGAAGGATTATTTTGATCATTTTCATCCAAAGCAGATGACGACACGTTTGATTCCAAATGCAGATCGTCGATAGAAAATAATAACTCACTAAACGAAAGTGATGTATTTTCTGATCGGGTGTGTCGTCCTTCCATAATGATACTACTCGCTTGCATATTTAATTAATTAAATATATATAGAGTGTTAAATTTGGATGGTTTGTTAGAAACTGATCGATAAAAGTTTGGAAGTGTGTGTATATATATACTATTCTACGTTACTATGAATATATAGATAGCTAGATAGTAATAATTAAATTATATATATACATCATATATATATCTAGATGAATATTTGGAAGCAATAGAAGAAAATTGGGTTAGAAGAAGACGTAGAAGTGTTGGAAGGGGGGGATCGATGTAGAAAATGTGTCGTTTGGGATTTCTAGATGACTTGGGAAATAAGACTGGTACGTATAGTAATAGAACATTGTCATGAATTTTTGAACACTGCCACTCCGCGGACTGTTTCTTGGGACTAGAAGAACTTAGACTTATATCCAATTGATTCCAATCGGTCAAAACTCTAGAAATATACTGACCCATTTTGAAATAACATTATTAATTATTTTACTAGACGATGATCGATATTGTTGCCTGCCTGCATTATTGGATAAGCATATGTTAAACTATAAATAAACTATGTCAGATCATTGGATATATATTTTGCTTGATGAAATTTGAATTGAAATGGCACAATAACATCTCTATATAACTAAGAAAATGATATATTAGGGTTTAAGTGGATATAATTTTTAATTGTCAAATAAGCTTTTATCCTACATGTAATTTTGTGGTTAATTTTGTAACTATTTTTTTTTTAATTTAGCCAATTTAGATAATGAGTTTCCACATATTAAGGAATGAATTTCCTTCCTTCATCCCCAAGGAATGAAGATTTCATCAAATGATAGGATGTTTACATTTATACGAAATGATATTCTTCTTTTTTTTTAAACAACCAAACGCACTAAAGAATATAACTCAATTCCAATTCCATCAAATTTTATCTATGAACCAAACGCGACCTTAGAATAGTGTGCGCCTGAAAAAGCCGGTTCCGCAGATCTTAGTATTAGTATGTAGTGGTTCCTATAAGTTAATTTCTATAGCCAATTCTTAGTACTTTTATTCCTTAAAATTTGACAGGTAAACCACTCAAGTCACATCTCTCCTTCCCCCTTCTATAGAATTCAAAGCTTTTTTTACTCACCCGTGTGTATATATATCGTTTTAGCTACACAACAACCAAAATTTAACTCTAAACTATTACCCCACATTGCTTTCTCGTCCCAAAATAATTATATATTTTTTTAATTTTAATGTTTTAAAAGGGAATATGATCCGTACTGCATGACTTTACCTATCTTAGGTACTGCTATGTTAAAAAAAGTTACAAATTAAACCTTTGAATTTGATAAACATACATAACCCCCCTGAATTTTACATAATCCCCCCTGAAATACACATGTTTTACCTAAGATAGGTACTGCATGCTTTACCTAAGCTTTCCCCTTAAAACTATTTATTTTATATATCCATTTTCATGTTTTACCAATAAAAAGTTCAAAATAGAGTTCGATAAATATAGATGTGTTAAAAAATTATACTGTCAAATTTTTTAATGTATAATAGCTTACTTATACTATATTATAAAGCAAATCTACTTTTTAACTTTCAACTTTTCAACATTCAACATTTCAATATTTAACAATATACACCATATCATAACCTACACTACTCGGCGCCAC
>CM067169.1:19593109-19753109 GCA_034093135.1 Erigeron breviscapus | reverse complement strand
CGAATGAAAATGAAAGCGAAAGAATTAAAAACGAATGAAAATGAAAGCGAAAGAATTAAGAAGAATGAAAATGAAAGCGAAAGAATTAAAAAGAATGAAAATGAAAGCGAAAGAATTAAAGAATGAAAATGAAAGCGAAAGAATTAAAGAATGAAAATGAAAGCGAAAGAATTAAAGAATGAAAATGAAAGCGAAAGAATTAAAGAATGAAAATGAAAGCGAAAGAATTAAAGAATGAAAATGAAAGCGAAAGAATTAAAGAATGAAAATGAAAGCGAAAGAATTAGAACGAATGAAAATGAAAGCGAAAGAATTAAGAAGAATGAAAATGAAAGCGAAAGAATTAAAAACGAATGAAAATGAAAGCGAAAGCAATTAGATAGAACGAATGAAAGCGAAAGAATTAAAAACGAATGAAAATGAAAGCGAAAGAATTAAAGAATGAAAATGAAAGCGAAAGAATTAGAACGAATGAAAATGAAAGCGAAAGAATTAAAAGAATGAAAATGAAAGCGAAAGAATTAAAAAGAATGAAAATGAAAGCGAAAGAATTAGAAACGAATGAAAATGAAAGCGAAGCAATTAGAAGAACGAATGAAAGCGAAAGAATTAAAAACGAATGAAAATGAAAGCAGAGGAAAGCGAATATAGAAGAAGAATGAAAGCGAAGAATTAAAGAACGAATGAAAGCGAAAGAATTAAAACGAATGAAAATGAAAGCGAAAGAATTAGAACGAATGAAAATGAAAGCGAAAGCAATTAGATAGAACGAATGAAAGCGAAAGAATTAAAACGAATGAAAATGAAAGCGAAAGAATTAAAGAATGAAAATGAAAGCGAAAGAATTAAAGAATGAAAATGAAAGCGAAAGAATTAAAGAATGAAAATGAAAGCGAAAGAATTAGAACGAATGAAAATGAAAGCGAAAGAATTAAAAGAATGAAAATGAAAGCGAAAGAATTAAAAAGAATGAAAATGAAAGCGAAAGAATTAAAGAATGAAAATGAAAGCGAAAGAATTAGAAAACGAATGAAAATGAAAGCGAAAGCAATTAGAAGAACGAATGAAAGCGAAAGAATTAAAAACGAATGAAAATGAAAGCGAAAGAATTAAAGAATGAAAATGAAAGCGAAAGAATTAAAAACGAATGAAAATGAAAGCGAAGAATTAGATAGAACGAATGAAAGCGAAAGAATTAAAAACGAATGAAAATGAAAGCAGAGGAAAGCGAGATAGAAGAACGAATGAAAGCGAAAGAATTAAAAACGAATGAAAATGAAAGCGAAAGAATTAAAGAATGAAAATGAAAGCGAAAGAATTAAAGAATGAAAATGAAAGCGAAAGAATTAAAGAATGAAAATGAAAGCGAAAGAATTAAAGAATGAAAATGAAAGCGAAAGAATTAAAGAATGAAAATGAAAGCGAAAGAATTAGAAACGAATGAAAATGAAAGCGAAAGCAATTAGATAGAACGAATGAAAGCGAAAGAATTAAAACGAATGAAAATGAAAGCGAAAGAATTAAAGAATGAAAATGAAAGCGAAAGAATTAAAGAATGAAAATGAAAGCGAAAGAATTAAAGAATGAAAATGAAAGCGAAAGAATTAGAACGAATGAAAATGAAAGCGAAAGAATTAAGAAGAATGAAAATGAAAGCGAAAGAATTAAAAAGAATGAAAATGAAAGCGAAAGAATTAAAGAATGAAAATGAAAGCGAAAGAATTAAAGAATGAAAATGAAAGCGAAAGAATTAAAGAATGAAAATGAAAGCGAAAGAATTAAAGAATGAAAATGAAAGCGAAAGAATTAAAAACGAATGAAAATGAAAGCGAAAGCAATATAGAAGAACGAATGAAAGCGAAAGAATAAAAACGAATGAAAATGAAAGAATTAACGAATGAAAGCGAAAGATAAAGAATGAAAATGAAAGCGAACTGGCGAAAATGTATACATATATAACGTAAAAGCAAACTGCAGTTTTGTTCATATTCAACTATTTGCAGCGATTGTCGCTGCAAATAGTCTGGTCGGATTACCAAAACACTGGTTGGCATACCACAAGCCAATTTCTACAGCCAATTCTTAGAATTTTTATTCCTTAAATTTGACAGGTAAACCACTCAAGTCACATCTCTCCTTCCCCCTTCTATAATTCAACGCTTTTTTTACTCACCCCCATATATAACGTTTTAGCTACAAAACAACCAAAATTTAACTCTAAACTATGACCCAAGATTGCTTTCTCGTCCCAAAATAATTAAATATTTTTAAAAATTTTAAATGTCTTAAAACTATATATTTTATATCCATTTTCATGTTTTACCAATCAAAAGTTCTAAATAGAGTTCGATTAATATAGATGTGCTATAAAACTATACTGTCAAATTTTTCCGAACTATATAGTGTTTCTGAAAATATGAGAAAAATTTACATCTTACGTAACACAATAAACATAATGTATATTATAAATGTATGATTAGTAAGGCGTATTTAGTTGTGAAATATGTTTTCTAGTTTTTCATTTCTAATTTTCTAGAAAATTAAAGGAGTTTTTATCTCCAGAAAACAAATAAAAATTTTATAAACGCGTTCAAAAATAGAAAATGAAAAATAATTTAAAATTTTAAAATTTAGAAAAATGAAAAATGAAAAGTGAATGACAATAAAAAATGTTTTCAAATTTCTCGTAAAAAAGTGAAAACAATATTTTCTGTTTTCAGAAAACATTTTAAAAATATGATTTGATCGCGTTTTTTGTTTTCCATATTTTCTTGAAAAATAAAAATGAAAAACAAGGAGTGTTTTTCCCCAACTAAACGCCCCCTTAAATATTTTTAAATATATGTTTTTAATAGTTATTCATCACACATGTAATCAACATTATATTACTAGTCTTCAGGTCCCGTCCGACGGACGGATAGTCTCAAAATATATATATCAAAGGAAATCAAAATGATAACATGTGTTAGATGATGATTAACATGTGTTGGGTTCAAATCTTCAACATGAACCAACATTGTCTTCTTTTCATCTAACAAAAAATAATAAAATATATGTCATATTCTAAATTTAAAAAAGAAAGATGTAAATAGCGAGCAAAATAAATTAATGAGAAAAATAAATTTAAAAGAATAAACCTTTGTAGAAGAGGAAGCCATGATCAACCTACAATTGATAACAAACTAAATTAAAAGAGTTGAAAAATAACAATAACATAACAATTCAATATCAAATAATGAACAAACATGAACAAAATACTAAAAATTAAATTAAAGTGATATAAAAAAACGTATGTTTCTTTTGTTGAGAAGTTATATGACCATGATTTTTTTTAAAAGATAGAAAGGAGAGGAATGATGAAAAATGATTAATAAAAATTTATTTAGATTGTATATATAATAACTTCTTGTGAGAGTTTTAAGAAATATATATATCTTTAAAATTTAAAAAGATTTGTTTTGATATGAAAAGATTTATGATAGATTTTAAATATAATTATCTATTTAATAAAAAAAAAATCTATAAAAAATGAGAGAGCTAGATTAATTAGGAAAAGAATTAAGCCTAAAAAAAGATTAAGGATGCAAGTGTAACCTCTCTTTTAGTTACATCATAGATAGATTAATGTATAATTTATCTAAATAAAATTTAGAAAAACAAACACAAAACAAGAAAAGAAAAAGAAAAAGTTTACAAACCTGCTTCACCAGGGATTGTCGTTGAAACTACGGTTAGCTCATCTCCCTTCCTTCCTTTCTGTGTTACCTGCATTTTAACACACACTCTCTAAATATCTTGATTTCGTAACAGAATATCACGCTTCCTCATTTTCGCTCTGTCTCGTTTGGTACGCAAAAATAATAATAATAAGAATAAGTTTTACAATTAGGTTTTCTTGCTTTCTATAATACTTAATCATCATTACCTGTTGTTTGTTATGCTTACTAATCGCCATCAATTTTCTTAATTAGATTGTTTGGTCAAATTAGTATCAACAATCATAACTGCTTACAACCCTAAATTGTATATGTTCATTTTGCAAGTTTGCTTCTTTTTTCATTTTTCTGAATCTTTATGTAACAATATATAAAACCCGTATCTTTAATTTGTGATTAGTTTTATACAATTGATACAACCTTTAAGTTATTTACTCATTAGGTTATATTCATGCCAGAGTCTAAACTGCCAGAGATTTGGTTTTTTATAAAAATGTAGGTGAAATGGAGAACCCTGCAGTGACCCACCTGCCCGAAGTCGATTCGTTACCTGACGGTTTTGTTGACAGCTCTGCAGAGCCGTTAGTATCGTCACCTGCTACACCGGAGCAAGAAGTCCAGGTTACTGATTATAAAGAAGAGAGATTAGTAGAAGTTGATTCCAGGCCTGATTTAGTAGTGGATGACTTTCAGTCGTGTGAAGGAGACGATGGAAGCAGTGACCAAGCAAGAACGTTCCCTGTTGAGCTCTCGGAATATGTTGGTGATTGTGATGCGCAAAAGTCTGTGAAAGCGCCTGGAGAAGATTGTGCGGGCGAAACTGATGCTGGATCACCAAGTTTTGTTTCTGAAAAGTTGCAACAGGAAATGGCTCCTTTAAGTGATGGGAAGAAGAATGCCAGAGAAATGTGTCAAGTTTCAGAAAAAAGTAGTAATTTTTTTTTATCTCGAAAGAAATCTTGGTTTTTGTACCAAGTTAAGCTGTTAACACTAACTATGTTTGTATTTTAGCTACGGACCAAGGAGTGGAAGCGCAAGCGGCCCATGTTCAAGGAACAATACCATCAGAGAGCGTTGGAGCAAGCAGAAAAGTATTTAGTAATAACTTTGTATATCTATACTGAATAATAAGTGGGTTGTCATTGGTGATGCCTATGTTTGGAAAGTTTGATTAGTATCATAGTAGTGTTGTTGGCCAAATGAGGCATTAATTTGGACTATCAGGAGTCCTTAATATCGAAATCTCTAACTTGTATTTTGTTTCAGGATACATCTGAAGCTAAGCGGAAAAGTGCCAAGCGTACATTCAAGTCAGAAAAGGAGTTTTTGGAGTTCACTTTGAGTTATCAGAAAGTTCTTTCTGAAAGAGATGCAGGTATGTTGTTTTAATTGATGACATGTGATTGAATGGATCTTTTGATGTTAGATATTCTATCTTGGTTCATGTTCATCTCTGTATTGTACGTATTTTTCTTCAACTAGTCATAGACTCATATTGCATGTTTCAACATAAGTGTGATAGTTCTTTCTATTTTCAGCTATCTCTATGCGTGATAAGCTTGAGTCATTGTGTAGAGAGCTACAACGTCAAAACAAGATGTTGATGGTATGCCTTCTTTTATACTTATGTATCTACATCATGTAACTTTTTAGTAGTTGTAACATGATGATTAGTGTAATATTGAATTATTGATATATGAATGTGTTGATTTATTAACTACCCTATAGTATCATGCATTTTGGTCACTTATTTTCTTCAGTTATACAAGGTCCTTTAGTTATGACTGAACTACAAAATCCATTTGTTGTTAATCTCCTGGAGCATATTGTTGATTGTAATATTTACATGTTTCTCGTTGTTTGGCAGGATGAGTGCAAAAGAGTATCAACAGAAAGTCAAAACTTAAGGCTTGAGCTATCAAACAAATTTCAGGAAGCTATAAAGGTATAAGTATACCTGTAACTAAATCTATGTGTAGGAAAGTAGCATGTAGAACATGACACAATTATGTTGCTTGTGGAAACCTCCTGTTCCTACATGATCTCTGTGTAAGCCCGCGTGTTTGGGACCATATATAGTCAACCTTCCATGAGCTTGGCTCATTGCTTGAGAAGTTAGTTTATTCGTATTTAGTTGTACATGCATGCTCCATCATTCTTGAAAACAAGCTATTTTTTTGCTTATAAATGTCAAACCTGGTGCCTTTGAAATAAAAAGATAGCATAATGTTATAATTGACTTACAACTAACATGTTTTAAGTTATTTTTCATAACTAGTCTATAATATCCATCAGTTGTAACCTCTTGATTGACTTGTTTGGTTCTTTAATGACATCTTCGAAGAAAAAGGAGTATGCATATTTTTCCTATATTTTTGAAGAGCATACTATTACTATAGTAATACTTACAAGTCTTGTGGATTTCTCTGCCTATTAAGTATTTAACAGATAAGATACTTGCGTTCTTGGAAAAACTAGTTATTTCTTGTCATGGTAGGATAATAGTATCTCTTTTATCAAATGGTACGAGTTTAAACTACTTTTTTCTCGCTGTATCACAGGACGTCACCAACAAGCTGGAGGAGCAAAGAGATGATAGCCTGACACAACTGAAGGAGAATGAAATGTGAATACTATACTATACTATATTCTATGCTAAATTTTGAGGCACCCATGATTAAAAAATTTCTTGCATAAAGGGCATGTGACTGAAGTCAAATGAAACGTAAATTTTTTTGTAATTCCTCTGGTATCAGCCAATTTCTCGTTTGCATATTAGCAACGTTATGATAGAACTCAATTCTAAATTGGAAATAAATAAATTATGTACGGAAACAAAGATGTAGTCTGCTTTTGAGTGGCTGCCATCTCTCCAGGTGACACTCAATGAGTCAATGGACCCTATCAACAACTAATATCTGTAACCATACTTGTTAGTTGTTGTCATATAATTTAACTTGCTTGGGATTAACGTACAAAATCCTCGTCAGGTTAAGAAACCAGTTGAAGCAAAAGGAAGATCAAATTGCTCTTAGTGAGCAACAGTATGCTCACCAGGTAACTTCTTGTATTTTCGTTCTGATGCATTAAACCATTTTTTCGAACTTGTTTTTTGAAGCTATGCATTTAAGTTCCATAATATTGATGCAGTTAAAGCAGAAATCTCTAGAACTCCAAATTGCAGATTTGAAGATTCAGCAACACGAAGAAAACTTTGTCAGGGAACAATCCCAGATGAAGATGTATGCAGAGCAGGTGTCATCATTGCTGGCAACAGAAAAGAATTTGCGCTTACAATTAACGGCAGACAGTGAAAAGTTCCAGCAATTCCAGGTTAGACCCATAGAATAAGTTGCACTAGTTCATAAGATATTGGTGAATTCAAGGCTAATCTATGATCTATCAAAGATGTTTACATAAATTGAAAGTCCATTATTATGTACATGAATGATACATTAATTGTTTGTCAGCTATATCATAGCTCTTAAACTAGTTTAACTTTTCCAGGATGCATTAGTGAAGAGTAATGAGGTTTTTGAAACATTTAAGCAAGAGATAGAAAAGGTAAAGTTGTATTTCTATCGACTGCTATTGAATATAGATTTGCTTCATGTTCTTTACAAGTACTGTGTGTGTGAACCTAGATGTCAAAATCGATAAAAGAACTCAAAAAGGAAAATACTTTTCTGAAGGGCAAGACAGAGAAGTCAGACTTCACTCTCATACAACTTGTGGAGGAGGTGAGTGTTGTTATTACCTTTTGTTATGGAAGTCTGTGAAGTATATTTAAATGGACTAGCCGTAGAACTTTTACCATTTCTTTCACTTGCATGCCTAAAAAAACAAAAATCACATACTTTGATTCCCAGGACCATAGAGTATATCATATATTCTGTTGCCATCCATGTCAACGAACTAATGTCTAGATTGAGGTAATCTAACAAGTAAATGACATGAAAGAATGTCCACATATAGTACCTATGCTGTCAGTTACTGAAAACTTATAACAGATGCAACAGAAGTGAAGGTAAACAAAAAGGAATTAAATGTAAAAACATCAAAGAATGTCCGATTCTTGTTTTTATGTATATACTGCTCAAAAAAACGTATGATCTTTTTGTGTATACGTCTCCCTTTTAATTGTTTTGACTTTAATGAGAAGCTTCTCATTTGCAAATGAAAATGACTTGATATCTATGTGAGCAGCGAGAACGCATGAAAAAGCAACTGGGGAAGACCAAAAATCAAAAAGAAAAGCTCGAGTCGTTATGTAGATCACTTCAAGCAGAGAGGAAGCAAAATCCAGCAGTGCAAAGCAATGCGGATTCTGCCGCTGCTTGAATATGACAACACACTAAGACTTAAAAATCAAATCTGAGGTTTCATTTTCTCGATCCAGTTTGTTATGTTTGAGCAAAGTTTTTTTGGCTTGTAGTGAATGTTCATGTAATCAAACATGCGATCAAAAACTGCTAGATGATTGAGCCCGAGCATTTTGTATTAGTAATGAATCTTGAAATGTTGGTGTTATCTCCAAATAGCATATTCAAACTGTTCATGTGTGTTGGAAGTTCCAATCTGCTTATTTATCTGTTTGGATCAACTCCTAAGCATTTTTTTGGTCTATTTTATTACACCCATGAATGCTTTGGTCTTTCGACAAATAACAGCAGCTATCAAAGTTATCAATATTCGATATGATTTCCACATGTTGATATATCATTTCCTCTCAAAAAAATTTGATTTTTGAACGGATAAAAACACCAAGTTTTTGAAAGATGTTCAAGTATAGGTTATTTGGTCAGGTGTAAACTGATCACCGAAGGCCAATGGCAGTGCTACTCATCTTTAAAAACATAGATAATGATATCAGTTATGGTGAATGAGCTTCGTTGAATCTCAATCGGATCTCTCGCCAACTCTGATGACTTTTGGCAAGACATGTGCTGATGCAAGTTTCTGTATTTTACACTTCCCGGTCGTCAAGTTTGATCATGATCAATAAGGAAATTAAGCAGCCTTCTATGGCACATATGCTCTAACTTGAGATACAAGGGGCAAAGTGAAGGAATAATGCAGCTGGCAGGTTCGCATTAAAGTATGACCGAACCTTTAGTTTGGTAGTCTGTTAACACGTTACGAAGCTCCAGTCTGGCTTTCAACTTGATGCGGGAGAGACTTTCCAACATTGAAAACTGAAATTTTTACAAAGGGTAGTCCTTTGACCGGTTAGATTTGATTGTCTCGTTGAACATAAATAGGTTACAAATATGTAAGTTAACCTTTCATGTCATCCATAATTCCATATAAAATAAAAGGGCGAAATAATAGATGTATCAGAAGTATTTGAAAAACGGATTTTGAAATGGTCAAAAGCATATGCTATTGGATATATTTTATACAAGAAAGAAAGAGTCGGGAAAGCTGCCAAGAGATTACACCTACCACAATTACTGCTTTTGAGTTTTGACTTAAAATATTAATCACTCTCCATCATATCAACCCCACACACACAGAGTAAGAGACAGCGACACCCACTTATTGCCACCTAACATACAACTATAATCAACTCTTATCAAACACCACGTCACTTTCGGTTTATATCAATAAACACAATGGTTTAAATTATCGATTTGAATAGGGGAGAAAAAGAACATAATATCTGGCCTCCGTTTCCTACACATTAACAATATTATTTTGTGCATTTGACAAATACAGCCAAAAAATTTGAAAAAAAAAAGCTCCAGATATTACAAAACAACAATAAAATTAAACCAAAACAGACGGCGATAGTATATGAGAGCCATCATGTCCTATCACTGCTCAACTCCATACAACAAGCATATATTACAGAGGTGATAAAAAGAAAAAGTTAAACTTTACCACCCATAAACAATCTATCATCTGCTTCCTATATCACTAACATTACCTCTCCAAGACTCACCGGCTCCACCATTCTTGTAAAGTTCTGTTTTTGCATAGTGCATTCTGATGGCTGCCACAGGGTCTGATACTCCATTGCAAGCCCCACCAACAGCACTCATACCCCTACCTTGTTGTACACCGCTAGACAAAGCTTCCAACTCTTTCCGTCTTGGAATCTCAGGTAATAACTTATCTACATTAAAAGGCTGTTCGTATGGATGGTAACCTGGAACTCGTGTGTTGCTGCTTAGTTTTCTAGTCTGAAAACTAGGAACGCCGTTTATGTTACATTGTTCATTACCACTTTCTAAGGATGAATGTAGCTGCTGAGGCTGATCCAACTTGGACATTGTAGAAATGTTGCTAAAGGCAGCAGGATATTTAGCCAGTAACACTGCAGAATCAGGCAAAGACGGAAACCCCGTTTGTATTCTGTTCCCATCCCAAAACCCATAACTTCTACTCAATTGCAGATTGTTCTCCACGCCAATAGCGAAGTCTTTACTACTATGATCAAGATCCAGTGAAGCTAATTTCCTACGAGTGCTATGACTAACAAACTTCAAGTTAGCATCTGGCTTCTCAAGGAGAGTAGCAGTACCATTTGCCTTTGACTCGGATGAATTATTAGTTAAAATCTGACCAAATAGCTTCACATCACCACTCCTATTTGGCTTTTCAACGCCTAAGGATGAACTCCGTCTCTGCTCTTGGGACACGGATGTCAAATTAGTGCACATCTGTATACAGCCATCCCTTGGCATTAAATGACTCTCATCCAGCTTAAAGTTGCTTTGTGGTTCATTATTACTAAGGGAACGTTTGGGAAGATTCAAATGATAACCATCTATACTTGAAGATCTTTGACCGCTCTTCCTGAAAAAAAGTCTGGATGATACATCATCCTGGCTAACAGTCTTCCTCTTGAGGTCTTCGGAAAACAAATTTGACATCACAAAACCCTTACCTGCTTCCTGGCATGAAACAGTTTCTGAAGCTGCATTCAAGTCCAAATTGTTTCGATGATCAATGCTTAAATCCAAAGAACTGCCTCTAGAGTGATAGGAAACAGAATTGAGGTCCTCAACTGGACAGCAACTTGACCCTCTCACCGCACTAGCATCATCATTGGACCTGATGCCACCCCTGCTGGGCAACTCGTGCTCAGATTCGCCGATTCCATCTTTAAAAAGCTTGGCAGACATACTGGGAACTGTGACATCTTCAACTTTTGCACCTGATGCGGAGTCTGAACATGCATTCTGTGGGGATTCCTCCCCATTGGCAGCTTCAGTACCTTCACTATCAGCAGCTCCCTCCAAATCAGCATTCGAAATCCTTCCTCCAGGCTTATTTTCTGCCTCAAAGTCGGTCATTACTGAATTCCCTAACACAAGCTCGGATTCCCTGACATCAGACACCACATTCCTATCAGACGAGTGCAGGTCCTCAACTTCCATCTTACACTCCATAGATGATTTATCTTGAGATATACCAGAGCCACTATCCACCATGCAAGTATCATCATGATCACTCCCACCACCCCCTTGGTTGGCCCCCGTTGTACCTTCACTTCCACCTTCAATGTCAATCACATCCAATCCAAGACGTTTTCGAGCCTTACTAAAATAAACTCTGCACTGGTCGCTCGATCTTGTTCTCACACATCTAGAGATCATCAAAAAATCCTTGCCATAACTCCGCACCGCCTTTATTAAACTCGACTTCTCTTCGTCCGTCCAATGAGAAGCATCCATCTCTTCACAACTGTCATCCGAACAAGTATCCTCATCAACATAATTTAGCGATGAACCACCCACTTTCTGGCATCTCCTGACACGGTGATAGACATCTCCATGATCAGCCAAGCTTGTGATGCATGAACCCAAAGCTTCTGGTGATATGGATCCACAAATCCCAGCTAATACATCAGCTGCTGCTGTCTCCTGCTCATTACAGAACGAAGCAAGATCATTTGATCGCTCTACGATGCTACCACTATTCACATTAGCAACCATTGCAGAAGCAGCTCCAAGCATGTCAAGAGAAGTAGTTGCCCTCGTTTCTCGATTCAATCTTTGTTTCCCAGATGTGACAAGATAAGTACTAGCAGTATTAGACTTCCCTTTTGTAAATTCCGGATTTCTCTTTGCTTTCTGAAAGTAATCAGACTTGTGATTCTTGTAATAGAATTCAACACAATCTGCAACCGTCTTGTTTGGCAAAAAAGATGCAATCTTCCTGAAGTTTTTTCCAAATAGAGAATACTTTTCCAAGAAGATCTCCTTATCTTCTACTGTCCAGGGATTGACAATAGACTTCTCCTTCTCAACATCAACAGGGTTATCTACCAATCCATTATCAGAAATAAACCTGGAGCTCATCCGTTCACTCCTGTCTAATATAAGAGAAGGCATTTTCTGTTCCTTCCTGCAAGTCCTGACCGGTAAATCTGTAAGCAGTTTGTTCACATATTTAACTAGCTCTGTGGTTGGAACCAAGCTTAGACTGCCAGCTACAATGAAAAAAAATAAAAACTAGAGGTTCAGAATTTAAAATAATGTGGAACACATTGAAGTCTCACACTGCATGTATAAATTAATATTAATATAATATATATTTATGTATAACGAAGGCATAGAACATTATGTTTCGCTTGGTATATATCAGGCATCGCAAGTAACCATTTAATGTATATTATCTGTAATTCAGATCATTTAAAGTAAATTAGTACACAAAGACCAGGCTAGAGTTCATTTCACAAATTAAAGATATGTGCATGCATCATTCAAATAGCCACCAAGAAAAAATTAAAGAAAAAATGTCAAGAAAACATTTGCAAACACCACTATTAGCATGCGAGTATCTGATATTAGTAACCTAGCTGGGATGTGGAGTAAGACATGATGTATCATAGTAGACTACTTCGTGGTTATGCATCATCATGTTTCCGGGCGATTGACGGGCTAAAAATTGATTCTACCTAATAGAGCAAAACTCACCCAAATACTTGGTCGGTTTAATCATACCAATGAATGCAAAATAGGACCACTAATAATAATAACAAATGCATACAATTTTTACCGCTTTCTTACCTGGGGAAGATAGACGACTATGAATTGAAGTACGATGCTTGTGATGGTCAGCAGATCCACTACGGGAGCTCAAATCAAACTTCTTTTGAGGCTTTGACCCAAATTTTTTTACAGAAAGCACACGAAGATCTTTCTTCCAGGCATAGTGAAATGCACAAAACTTAAGAGTGGTGACCCTTTCTTTGAACTTCAGAAACCGTTTCCTCATAGCAATTCTTTCCGTGATAAGTGACTTATCATCTGCTCTCCAGATATCTCCTCGCACATATCTGATCGGTGATATACTCATCTCATCAGATACACTTTTTGCTATACTTATGTTTGAAGCCAATATTGATTTATATAACTCATCTTCTCTACCAAAGGGTACAAGACCACCAACAGGAACTGTTGAGACCCGACTACCATCCCCACAAGAAGCTACCGTACCATCACCAACATGATCTTGAGAGCATTCTGCTTTTTTGGATCTTATATCCAACTTGGAAGATTCTATTCGTTCATCCATGATGGAATTGGGTTCCACGAATCTAGATGTTGCCATGCCCGGACTCTCTCTTTTTGAATCTTCAATTGCAGTACGTTCTTCTAAAAAACCATCAGCTTTCTCCATATTTATATCGCCTGTCGCGATGATTCTTAAATCTTCTGTATTCTTATTGTTGCACGCCTTCAGAAAAGAGCTGGAAGCAGGCCGAATAGGACATGAAGATATCAACAACTTCAGTTCGTTCTCGAGAGAATCAATTTCAGATTCAGTGGTTTCAAGTGTCCTTGTAATGTCTGCTTTCCATAACTGCAACTTGTCCATGGCAAAGCCAGAACCTGGAGCACTTGTATCAGTCTGCAGCAGTTCATCAAGTAAAGAGCTCATGTTAAAGCCTTCAGTAAGCTCCAAATTCTCCAATTTAAATGTTAATCCTTGTGTGTTATTTTGAGACACATGACCAGGATTACAATTATCATTATCCACCGTAGTAGCCATAAGAGATGTCTTCTCTTCTAGACCTATCATGTCAAAGTAGCAAATGGAGTTTTAGATAGATAAGTGATATAAGAACTGACCTATGTAATAACTTAAAATGCATTATATTGTTAGTAGCATACTTGAAATCGTACATTAACTTAATACGGACAAGGAGCAGGAAATTGGAATCATCTAATGACCTTTTACATATATAAGCTCCTGTCAGGTTGGTAACTAACTTAAATTGCATGCATAGCAATAATGTACACACTTATGTTCAAGTTCGGCGCTTTAATAAGAAAACTTTTATCATCACAAAATCAACGACTTTCCTCGGCAGATGATTTAACTTCTATCACAGGGTATCATACTTTCTACTCCATATTTAGTGCATTAGCAGGCATCATCTAGATGCCTGCACATATAGATTCTCTCTAGAATCCAAAGGACAAACTACCTTCTATATAGCATTCAGACATTTTTCTTGCCAATTCTTTTAGATGTCTCGAAATCCAATGCTAATTTATGAAGTTCTAATATTGCATTACATTTAACACATTCATGTGATGTATCTGTTGCACTTCACACATATACTAAAGCTGAGGTGATGTTATATAACATAATATAATTATGATGATACTTTTTCTTATTTCTTTCTACTCCAATATGCACTATACTGTTGTAAAAATTATACCTAGATATTAACAAGTGAAGAACTGCAACTTTAATATCATATCAGCGGTGAAAGGAACATGTAATTGGAATCAGCTAGTTACCTTCTACATATTTAAACTCCTATCAGGTGATGTACCCAATTAAGTTAAAATTGAACCTTTAATGAGGCACGTTTAATTCAACAGCATGTTGACTAAATGTCTAAATTTTTTAAAAGAGTAACATATCATCATGCATTAAATAAAATACATTATCAATTTATTATGGAGTATTATAGCAACACACATTGTTACCTTCTCATACTTAGTGCATTAGCTGGCATCATTTGACGCCAGCAATATAGAATATACTCTTTAAATTTCGTATAGACGAACTACTTTCTTGACATGTCTTAAAAAAATTTAGTTTACCAGTTCTTTTAGATGTCACGAGATTTTCCAACACTGATTTATATAACTCTAATGTTGTATTTAAAGCATTCAAGTATCTGTTGGAACTTGCATACATGGCCAACTTGAAACTACATTTTGTGAACATATTAGGGTGTACATATAATTACCTGGTGACGAACTGCAAGCAAATGAGCAGGAAGTAGTAGGAGATGCACATTCAGAGTTGGCAGGAACTGTTGGGCTCACAGAAGGCAAACTTGAAGGACCAGGGAGTGAAGTTTCCGAGCTGCTAACACCATCAACCATTCCATAGCTGGATCCGGGCTCTTTATCAACAACATCATCGGGGTCAACCTTCTTTTTCTCATACTTTGCCAATCCCTCCCCCCATCCAAGGCGTGCTTTTTTGCGAGAGTTGGCCTCATCAGGAGTCCTTGGTGTCACACATGGCGTAGTATCCCCAGAAGGCGAATGAAGAGTTCCATTACCTGGCTGAGCCTCTACCTTGGTATCAAGTGAGTCAACCCCAACAATCTTACAACCACTTCGAATGACTAAAACCAGAACCCCTCGCTGTTAAACTACCAGAACGGCTCCACTTAATAGGCTTCCAATCAATCGAAGATCCTAACGAATTCCCTTTCTCGAGCCTTGGTCCGCCGCCTGTTGTACTGACTCCACCACTGTTGTTCTTAGCAAGTTGGTCCCACGAGTTTAGAAAGTCAGATTGGGAATGAAAGTTACCGTTCGGCGACGCAGTCGCCTCCCACGAGTTCCCTTCTTTCCGGTCGTTCTGACTACCCACATCCACTGACACACGAGTCCCTAATTATTACCAAATCGAATACACCAAAAAAAATTCAGCAAATTCATTATCACAAGTAAAGAATAACCCTAATTCATAACCAAAAAATATTCCCCAATATCCCATATCATCAATCACAAGAAAAATCATCAGATCTGGCCCAATACTAAAGAATACATACACACCGAAAAATTAAAAATTTACATACTTAATAATAATCTAAACTAAAAGCAACAAAATTTCACAAACATCACAACAGAAAAACCACATACTGGTAGATAAAAAGTTATCCTCTCAGATCTGGCCCAATACTAAAGAATACATACACACACCAAAAAATTAAAAATTTACATACTTTATAATAATCTAAAACTAAAAGCAACAAAATTTCAAATCGCCAAACCCTAATAAATTCACCAAAAACAAAGAGAGAAAAAACACTAACCGGAAAAAGGACGGCGGTAATCAGGCGGACCAACGGCACCGTTGTTAGGGTGAGAAGAAGGAGTGGTAGGAGACTCTCTCCATCTGGACGGAACAATTTGAACAGAAGGTTCCGATGACGACGGCTTTCTCTCTTTCAAAACGTCTTTCCGATCGATTGGCAATATCTCCGGCGGCATCAATTTCAATCCGAATTATAATATCAATCAATTTTATTATTTATCACGTGACCACCACACCACCTTCGGTTACACATCCGCTATGTAAACACAAAATTAGGTCTTCTTATGTATATATATAGATATATATACATACACGTATATCTGTATCTATATATATTGTTGATTAATTATACAGATCAACGGTGCGTTGAAAAATTAGGGTTTGAAATTGATAAGAGAAACGGCGCAGGGAAGAAATAAAGAAAGAAAAAAGAAAATTGATTTTTGTGAAAATGTTTAGAGAGAGATAACGAGTTGATAAGCCCAGAGAGACGGAGAAAGTAAATAAATTAAATTAAAATTAAAATAAAAATTGATGATATACGTGGACGTTAAAGTCACGGGTGGGTTACGGTTTGTATGTAACTCAATGTCATTATATAAGCCAGAATTTATTCCTGTTTTGACGTCCGGGTTGAAATTATAAAGAGAGGGATGAGTGTGTGTGTGTGGCGGTGGTCATCGTCATGTGTTACTCAACTAGGATTAGGTATCTATCTTTATTTTTGTTACAGACTACAACAAACAAAAGCCCATTGAAATACATAACTATACCTACATGAATACAAGTGAATCTAATTATTCTGTCAATATTACATCAGTAAATTTTTTTTTAAATATTACATTTAGTCAAATCTTTATGTTAATGCTTGTTTAGGATCAACCATTAAATGTCATAATAACATAGATTCACACACAATTAGCTAGAGCAACATGTTAAAAAGAGAAAACCAATTTCCCTCAAATACGGGAAGAGATCCCCTCAAGTTATTTCCAACTTGATTGATCAAGTTGGAAACATCTTGACCCTTAGATTAAAATCAATGATCAAAATTTAAAGTAGTATGGCTAACTTGAGGGAATCTTCTCCCCTCAAATACATCATTATTCACAAATACTAAGTGAATACATTTGAATACAATCCTAATAAAAAAACATGTATTGCGCAATAGAATTCTTTTAACCTATCTTCGTGATTGTGATTGACTTTATTATTATTTCATTAATATTTTTTCATATAAGTATTATGAGTATATAGTCTAAACATAAATATTTATTAGTTAAAGTTAAATGAAAAAATAAAGAAAAGACATATAGATTAAAGTTGAATTAAACTTGAATTTAATATGAACGCGAGCACCAGTTTTTTTAGTTTTTATTTTCAAACATGAAGTAGAGCTTCTCTAGATTATAATCTGGCAACACCGAACGATTTACAACGTCGGATAAATACGACAACAGCAAAAAATACTTCCAACAGCATAAACAATCGGTTACGTCAGACCATCATCACAAAAACACGTCGGAGTTAGATCTTGCAACACACTTGGCGGCTATATCTGACCACCATCACATATAAAAGGGTTGGAAATAAGAAAGGGTAAACCCACAAGATCCAACGAGCAAAGTGATCACCACAAAAATACGTTACCGTTGAAAAATGCCACAAGAAGTGTCTCGTCGGCTAACCTCCTTGCCTCGTCGGTTAAGCAACAAAGTGAACCGATTTTATAAAGCGAGGAGACGTTGTCTGTGACGTCAACTTTTAAAATAGAAGTGACAAGACGATTGGGAGCATTCTTACAAAGCTTGTAATAACCAAACTTAAATAAATTCAATATTGTACTCAATCAACATATGATTCAAACCAAGCATATGCAATATAGTAACAAAAAATTATACTAGGCTGACACTCTAGGTATGATTCAAACCAAGCATACGCTAGGTATGATATAAAATGAAAATAGCTTTAATAGACATAACCTTTCGATTTTTGTAGCGTTTTTTAGATCATCTGTAACACTCGTCTTTTTATCAGTTTTTCGCTCAATACGTCGAAGCGTGGGTGAGTTGCCCTAATGGGCTCCACTATTTTTGTGAATACCTTGTTGGGATGAAAAGCGCGTTTGGGTTTTTGTTAGGTCAGCTTGGGGTTAGCTTGGTCATTTGGGTTGGGTCAGCTGGGTTGGGTCAGCTTGGTTAGCTTGGGTTGGGTCAACTTGACACAATCTACACATAATCTACACAAATGTAGATTAATCTACACAAATGTAGATTAATCTACACAAATGTAGATTAATCTACACAAATGTAGATTACTCACAAATCTACATATAATCTACACAAATGTAGATTAATCTGCACAAATGTAGATTAATCTACACAATTTACACATAATCTACACAAATGTAGATTAATCTACACAAATGTAGATTATAGGTTTTGGGTCAGCTTGGTCAGTTTGGGTTGGGTCAGCTGGGTTGGGTCAGCTTGGTTAGCTTGGGTTGGGTCAGCTTGACACAATCTACACATAATCTACACAAATGTAGATTAATCTACACAAATGTAGATTAATCTACACAAATGTAGATTAATCTACACAAATGTAGATTAATCTACACAAATGTAGATTATAGGTTTTGTGAAGCTTGGTCAGCTTAGGTTCTGGGTCAGCTTGGGTTGAGTCAGCTTGGTCAGCTGGGTTGGGTCAGCTTGGGTAGGGTCAGCTTGGTCAGTTTGGTCAGCTTGGTCGCTTGTTGGGTCAGCTTGGGGTTGGGTTGGGTCAGCTTGGGTTGAGTCAGCTTGGTCAGTTGGGTTGGGTCAGTTTGGGGTTTGGTTGGTCAGCTTGGGGTTTCAGCTGGTTGGGTCAGCTTGGGTAGGGTCAGCTTGGTCAGTTGGGTTGGGTCAGCTGGGTTGGGTCAGCTTGGTTAGCTTGGGTTGGGTCAGCTTGACACAATCTACACATAATCTACACAAATGTAGATTAATCTACACAAATGTAGATTAAAAATGTAGATTAATCTACACAAATGTAGATTAATCTACACAAATGTAGATTATAGGTTTTGGGTCAGCTTGACACAATCTACACATAATCTACACAAATGTAGATTATAGGTTTTGGGTCAGCTTGGGTTGGGTCAGCTTGGTCAGTTTGGGTTGGGTCAGCTGGGTTGGGTCAGCTTGGGTTGGGTCAGCTTGGTAGGTGGGTCAGCTTGGGTGGTCAGCTTGGGTGGGTCAGCTTGGGTTGGGTCAGCTTGGCAGCAGGTTGGGTCAGCTTGGGATGGGTCAGCTTGGGGTGAGTCAGCTTGGTCAGTTGGGTTGGGTCAGCTTGGGATGGGTCAGCTTGGGTGGTAGCTTGGGTTGGGTCAACTTGACACAATCTACACATAATCTACACAAATGTAGATTATAGCTTTTGGGTCAGCTTGACACAATCTACACATAATCTACACAAATGTAGATTATAGGTTTTGGGTCAGCTTGGGTTGGGTCAGCTTGGGTTGGGTCAGCTTGGGTTCAGCTTGGGGTTGGGTTGGGTCAGCTTGGTCAGTTTGGGTTGGGTCAGTGGGTTGGGTCAGCTTGGTTAGCTTGGGTTGGGTCAACTTGACACAATCTACACATAATCTACACAAATGTAGATTAATCTACACAAATGTAGATTATAGGTTTTGGGTCAGCTTGGGTTGGGTCAGCTTGGGTTGGGTCAGCTTGGTCAGTTTGGGTTGGGTCAGCTGGGTTGGGTCAACTTGGTTAGCTTGGGTTGGGTCAGCTTGACACAATCTACACATAATCTACACAAATGTAGATTAATCTACACAAATGTAGATTAATCTACACAAATGTAGATTATAGGTTTTGGGTCAGCTTGGGGTTGGGTCAGCTTGGGTTGGGTTGGGTCAGCTTGGGGTTCGGTTGGGTCAGCTTGGGGTTGGGGGTCAGCTTGGGGTGAGTCAGCTTGGGATGGGTCAGCTTGGGATGGGTCAGCTTGGGGTGAGTCAGCTTGGGTTGGGTCAGCTTGGGTTTGAAGTCAAATTATTTACAAAAATGCCACCGCGCAATTTTTTTTAAAAGTCACATGTCACGTTCTGATTGGTTCATAGAACCTTCTCTCCCTTCTCTCCTTAACACACCTTCTCATTTGATCTCTCTCACACACACACACACACACACACACACATATATATATATATATATATCCCCATATATATATAGATTATATAAACATGTATTAGTTTATATTTATCTTCTTTCCAAGTCATTTGTTGAAATTATTGTAGTTTTGCAATCTTATAACTTTCAGGGACTGGTTTTGTAATTTGGCATTCTCCTATTCAGGTATGTTTTATGTTTGTGTTATGTTTGTAAGAAGTTATAAAGTGCAGGGGCTTAATATGGAAATTGGAAAGCTGGCTATATATACTCTTGTTGGATCAGAATTTAGGGTAGAGAGAAAAGAGGCTAAACATTATTTTTCGATATATATTTCTGTATCTATATCTTCTTCTGTATTTTTTGTAATAGATCATCTTGATCTAGTATGTCTATGAGGGTTGTAGTGAGGAGGATTGTAAGAGTGCTTTGTATTAGTGAATCGCATCCATTAAGGAGACGATTCTTTCTATTTGTATTGGTAGCACTCGTTTGAGGACTACTTTGTTTGATTTGATTTCTGGGCAATAATATAGAATTATTGCATTATTGTGTGTTGATCAGTTTTCTTTACATGGTATCAGAGCTAGGTTTCAACAAATTAGGGTTTCGATTGGTTAAGGTTTTTTAATCGATTTCTAGGGTTTGTTGATTTTTTGGGGGTTTCTGGTTTTTCGAGATCTGAAGGTTGTCAAATTAGGGTTTTCTTCTAAAAAACTCTAATTTTTTTGGTGATTGAAGTATTGCTTCCGCTGAGTATCTTATTTTAAGATACTTTCTTCTTCCTCATCTCCTTCTATTTCTGATAGCACTGTAAGTCTTCTTACCATTATCTGGTGGATTGCCTTGAATTGGTATACAGGGTATTTACAGCTGCCTTGACCCTCTTCCTTGAAGAAGTGTGGAATCCTGGTAGTAGTTGTACCTGCAAACTATATTGATTCTTGTGCGGTCTATTAAACTCCAGATAATTTTGTTTGTGGTTATTGTGTTATTGTTGTTTATTTAGTTTTTTGATTATCTGCTTATTTGAGTAATTGTTCTGTGTTATTGTTGTTTATTTAGTTTTTTGATTATCTGCTTATTTGAGTAATTGTTCTGTGTTATTGTTTGCCTGTCTTATAATGGCTGATACTGCTACTATTAGTGGTTTAGATATTGGTAATCCTTTGTATTTGCATGCTAATGATACTACCGGTGTTCCTATTATCTCTGTGAAACTTTCTGATACTGAAAATTATCGAATATGGGCTAGTGCTATGAAACTTGCTTTACAAACTAAAAATAAAACTGGGTTTATTGATGGAACTGTTGTTAAAACTGATTATGCTACTAGTGCTGTTTTGTCTCAACAGTGGGAAAGGTGTAATGCTGTTGTGCTCTCATGGATTTTAGGTTCTGTTTCTCAAGATGTTTATTTAGGTCAAGTGTTTTCTGAAAATGCTTCTGTTGTTTGGAATGAACTTAAAGAAACTTATGATAAGGTAGATGGCTCTATTGTTTATAATTTGATGCATAAGATAAATACATTTAAACAAAATGGTATGTCTTTGTCTGAATATTATCATAAGTTGAACTCACTATGGAGATAATTTGATATGCTTACAAAATTGCCTAATTGTACTTGTGAAGCTAGAGAAGAAGTTGGTACTCATGATAAGTTGGTTAAACTAATGCAGTTTTTAATGGGATTAGATGATATATATCAACCTATTAGAAGTACTTTGTTGTCTAAAGATCCTTTGCCTGATGTAAAAAATGCTTTTGCTACTATTTCTAGGGAAGAGTCACATAGAGGTGTTTATAAAACTGCTATTTCTGATAATAAATCTCAAGTATCTGCTTTTGTGTCTAAATCTGTTGATTATAGAAAGAAGTTTCCTATGAACAGGGGTCCTAATCCAAACTTGTCTTGTAAAAAATGTGGTATGATTGGTCACACTGTGGATAGATGTTATGAAATTATTGGTTATCCTCCTGGTTTTAAAAAACACCCTAATCCTATTAGACAAAATCATGGTTATAAACAAGGGTTTATTGCTAATTGTGATGCTAGTACTAGTTCTGTGCAATCTGGTAGTTCTGTGCAATCTGGTAATATGAATGTTACTTCTGTACCTTCTTTGCCTTTCACTAATGAACAAGTGCAGAAATTGATTTCTTTGATTAGTGATATGCCTTCTGGAAGTGTTCAAGCTAATATGGCAGGTATACCAAGTTTCTTTAACAACAGTGTGCAATTTAATTCTAATTTTGAAAAGTTTTTTTGTGCTTCTAGTAATAAAGATAGATTGATTAGTTTTTTAAAGTGGATTATTGATTCTGGTGCAAATCAGCACATGACTACATCTTTTAAAAATATGTTTAATGTAATAGATGTGTCTGACTTAAATTTAACTGTTGGTCATCCTAATGGTACCCTTGCAAAAATAAAAGGAATTGGAAATTTAAGGTTAACTGATAAAGTGATTTTGTATGATGTTCTTGTTGTTCCTGAGTATTGTGTAAATCTTTTGTCTGTTCATAAGTTAATAAAAGATAGCAAGTTGTTTGTTGGTTTTGATGAGACAAAATGTTATATTCAGGATTTGACAAGAAGGAGTGTGTTGGGGACTGGTAGTGAGTCTAATGGACTTTACTTATTTGATCAATGTGATTCTGTTGTTGGTAAGTCTCATAATGTGTTAAATATGTGTTTTCATGTTTCTAAAAGTTTATGGCATAGTAGATTAGGGCATCCTGCTGATCAAGTTCTTGCTGTATTAAAAAATGATTTAAAACTGGATAAAAATGCTTATGTTTCTCCTTGTGAAATCTGTCATAAAGCTAAGCAAACTAGAGAGCCATTTCCTTTAAGTAATCATATAACAAGAAAACTTGGTGAACTTATTCATCTTGACTTATGGGGTCCATATAGGGTTACTAGTAAGGAAGGGTTTAGATATTTTCTAACTATTGTTGATGATTTCTCTAGAGCAGTGTGGGTATATCTTCTAAAAACTAAAGATGAAGTGTTTGATATGTTTGAAAGTTATGTGAACCTGTTGTTTAATCAGTTTAATGTTAAAATAAAATGTATAAGGTCTGATAATGGTACTGAGTTTGTAAACAACAAGATGAGTAATTACTTGATTAAGCATGGTATTGAACATCAAACTACTGTTAGTTATACTCCTCAGCAAAATGGCATTGCTGAGAGAAAACATAGGCATTTACTAAATGTTGCTAGAAGTATTATGTGGCCAGACGGGGGGGGGCGAGGCGAAAATGGCATTGCTGAGAGAAAACATAGGCATTTACTTAATGTTGCTAGAAGTCTTTTGTTTCAAAGTGGGCTTTCTCTAAGTTTTTGGTCTGATTGTATTCTGACTGCTGTCTATCTTATCAACAGGTTACCTTCATCTGTCTTAAATGGTCTTTCTCCTTTTGAGAAAATTTATAAAAGAAAACCTAATCTCTCCCATATAAGATGCTTTGGTTGTTTAAGTTTTGCTACTGTTTTAAACAATTCTGACAAGTTTTCTCCTAGGTCAGAAAAATGTGTTTTAATTGGATTCTCTTCTATTAAAAAGGCATACAAACTTTACAGTATTGATTCTAAGTCTGTTCTTTTTTCTAGAGATGTAAAGTTTTATGAAACTATTTTCCCTTTTAAAATAAGTTCTGCTGAAAAGGATGTTTCAGATTTAAATGTGGTTTCTGAAAAAGATAAACTTAAATTTTTTAATAAAGAGTCACATCCCAATGATGAAGGGAGAGATGCATTTAATGGTGAGGGTAGTGCAACTCACTTGTTTGATTCTATGTTTATAGATGAACAAGATGATGGCAGCACAGCAACACCTATAAATGAGAATATCATTGATAATAATGCTCCTGAGGGAAATGTGAATGTTCCTAATATTGAGAATGTTGTTCATGTTAATAATAATGATGAAGGTAATGCTGGTTTAAGAAGGTCAGAAAGAGTTACTAGACCTTCTGTTAGACTGAATGATGATGTGGTTAATTCTAGTGTGAAGTTTGGTATTGAAAAATTTGTTAGTTATTCTCATTTAAGTAGTACTAATTTCTGTTTTTCTACTACTTTAAATAAATATAAAGAACCTGTTTCATATGAAGAAGCTATTAAAGATCAAAAATGGGTTGAAGCCATGAATAATGAAATTGAAGCTCTTTATAGGAATGATACCTGGGAGATTACTGATCTTCCAAGTAATAGAGAACCCATAGGGTGTAAATGGATTTATAAGGTTAAATACAAAGCTTCTGGAGAGGTTGAAAGGTATAAAGCTAGATTGGTAGCTAAAGGGTATAGTCAAAGATTGGGTTTAGATTATGAAGAGACTTTTAGTCCTGTTGTTAAGATGGTCACTGTAAGATGTCTTATTAGTCTTGCTGTTAGTAAAGGTTGGCCTTTGTTTCAACTTGATGTTAATAATGCTTTTCTTTATGGTGATTTAGAAAAAGAAGTCTATATGACTGTTCCTCTTGGCTGTGGCAATGTGAATGATAACAAGGTTTGTAAATTAAAAAAATCTTTGTATGGTTTAAAGCAAGCCCCAAGGCAATGGAATGCAAAGCTAACCAGTGCCTTGGTTGAGCATGGCTTTGTTCAAAGTAAGTATGATTATTCTTTATACATTAAACAGTCTAATGATGTGTTTATTGCCTTATTGGTTTATGTTGATGACATTGTCATAACTGGAAATGATAAAGAAGAAATTGATAAATTTAAACAGTTTTTGAGTAATAAATTTATGATTAAAGACTTAGGGTTTCTGAAGTATTTTCTTGGGATTGAAATTATGGAAAATAAAAGAGGTTTATGCATGTCACAAAGAAAATATTGTTTGGAATTGCTTCATGAATATGGATTATTAGCTTCAAAACCTATTGATACTCCCATGGAAACTAATGTTGTTTTGAGTTGTGTTGAAACTGAAAGAGATAAGTTTTTAAATAGTCCTACTGCTTATCAAAAATTGGTTGGAAAACTTATCTATTTGACTAATACTAGACCTGACATTTCATATTCTGTTCACTGTCTTAGTCAACATATGCATGCTCCTTTACAATCTCATTTTAAGGTTGCATTGAGAGTTCTTAGGTATCTTAAAGGGTCTCCTGGTCTAGGTGTTCAAATCAACAAAGACAGTGATCTTAAGGTAAGTGTATATGCAGATTCTGATTGGGCTAAGTGTTCAATTACTAGAAAGTCTGTTTCTGGATATTGTGTTTACTTGGGTAATTCTTTGATTTCTTGGAAAAGTAAAAAACAAGCCACTATATCAAGGTCTTCTACAGAAGCTGAATATAGGTGTATGGCTTCTGCAACTTGTGAAGTAATTTGGATTACAAATATTTTGTTTAGTCTTGGTGTTACTGAATTGTTACCTGTGAAGATGTATTGTGATAATAGTTCAGCAATTCAAATTGCTGGGAATCCTGTTTTTCATGAAAGGTCAAAATGTCACACCCGCCCTAGACGGGGTATGACTTACATGGATTCACAACACAAGATATACTGAATGACACAAAACGTTGTCGTTTTAAAATACATTTATATAAAAGCATTGTTCACAAATTTATATTACAATTTATGAAAGATATTATTCTTGAAAACAATTATTTAATATTAAACAGTAGACAGAGACTTTAGCAAATTGACTTGTCTTTACTAGAGTCTGAGGGTAGGCCATGGTCCAGTATGTTGTATGCAGCGGAAAGTTGTCCCATACAGATTATCATCTAGTTACCTGAGAATACATGCTAAAATACGTCAACATAAAGTTGGTGAGTTCCATAAGTTTTTCATATAGAAAATATAGTTTCACAAAATGCCAGAGTTCAGCGTGACCATTGCCTTACCGCAATGTCAAATAGTTATGATACAATATCAGCAAAGAGTATCATATGTTTTAATTAAAATATAGAGTATGAACCACAAGATTTAAAGTAACTATTTGATCACACAATGGATCAAATAGAATATAAGAGTAGATACTGTATATATCAAGTTCTAAGCTCATGAACCGAAACTAGACAAGTGTGTGTTTATTTGCCTCCAGAGTAGGTACCTTGTTCAGGGTACCCTAAGCTTTCCAGACATAATGCATCCGTATCCAGTTGGTATGACCAACACGGATGGGGTGCCTACCCCAATAGTACTATTCAATATACCCACGTTTATGTTTTCATAATTAATCGTTCATGATAGTGAGGACTTTGAGTGAACAGAGCAACTTAGAATCAACCATATATACATTTCTGGAATACTTGTGTTCATCATAACAGTAAAGAGTTTGTATTTTACCCCGAAGGTAAAATAAATAAAGTGGAGTTACAAAATATATATATAACTTTGTAAATATAATATATATAATTTTGTAAATATACATATAAGTATAACTTTGAAAATATACATATAAGTATAACAAGTAGTTTTATTGCATGTATCTCAGTCCCCAAATAAATGTATAAATAATTGAAAAGGGGAGTATGAAAACTCACCTTAGTGTTGTAGAAGAAAGATCACTTAGACTATACGTTACTATTCACGGTACTATCCACGTTCACTATTCACGGTACTATCCACGTTCACTATTCACGGTACTATCCACGTTCACTATTCACGGTACTATCCACGTTCACTATTCACGGTACTATCCACGTTCACTATTCACGGTACTATCACGTTCACTATTCACGTACTATCCACGTTCACTATTCACGGTACTATCCACGTTCACTATTCACGGTACTATCCACGTTCACTATTCACGGTACTATCCACGTTCACTATTCACGGTACTATCCACGTTCACTATTCACGGTACTATCCACGTTCACTATTCACGGTACTATCCACGTTCACTATTCACGGTACTATCCACGTTCACTATTCACGGTACTATCCACGTTCACTATTCACGGTACTATCCACGTTCACTATTCACGGTACTATCCACGTTCACTATTCACGGTACTATCACGTTCACTATTCACGGTACTATCCACGTTCACTATTCACGGTACTATCCACGTTCACTATTCACGGTACTATCCACGTTCACTATTCACGGTACTATCACGTTCACTATTCACGGTACTATCCACGTTCACTATTCACGGTACTATCCACGTTCACTATTCACGGTACTATCCACGTTCACTATTCACGGTACTATCCACGTTCACTATTCACGGTACTATCCACGTTCACTATTCACGGTACTATCCACGTTCACTATTCACGGTACTATCCACGTTCACTATTCACGGTACTATCCACGTTCACTATTCACGGTACTATCCACGTTCACTATTCACGGTACTATCCACGTTCACTATTCACGGTACTATCCACGTTCACTATTCACGGTACTATCACGTTCACTATTCACGTACTATCCACGTTCACTATTCACGGTACTATCCACGTTCACTATTCACGGTACTATCCACGTTCACTATTCACGGTACTATCCACGTTCACTATTCACGGTACTATCCACGTTCACTATTCACGGTACTATCCACGTTCACTATTCACGGTACTATCCACGTTCACTATTCACGGTACTATCCACGTTCACTATTCACGGTACTATCCACGTTCACTATTCACGGTACTATCCACGTTCACTATTCACGGTACTATCCACGTTCACTATTCACGGTACTATCCACGTTCACTATTCACGGTACTATCCACGTTCACTATTCACGGTACTATCCACGTTCACTATTCACGGTACTATCCACGTTCACTATTCACGGTACTATCCACGTTCACTATTCACGGTACTATCCACGTTCACTATTCACGGTACTATCCACGTTCACTATTCACGGTACTATCCACGTTCACTATTCACGGTACTATCCACGTTCACTATTCACGGTACTATCCACGTTCACTATTCACGGTACTATCCACGTTCACTATTCACGGTACTATCCACGTTCACTATTCACGGTACTATCCACGTTCACTATTCACGGTACTATCCACGTTCACTATTCACGGTACTATCCACGTTCACTATTCACGGTACTATCCACGTTCACTATTCACGGTACTATCCACGTTCACTATTCACGGTACTATCCACGTTCACTATTCACGGTACTATCCACGTTCACTATTCACGGTACTATCCACGTTCACTATTCACGGTACTATCCACGTTCACTATTCACGGTACTATCCACGTTCACTATTCACGGTACTATCCACGTTCACTATTCACGGTACTATCCACGTTCACTATTCACGGTACTATCCACGTTCACTATTCACGGTACTATCCACGTTCACTATTCACGGTACTATCCACGTTCACTATTCACGGTACTATCCACGTTCACTATTCACGGTACTATCCACGTTCACTATTCACGGTACTATCCACGTTCACTATTCACGGTACTATCCACGTTCACTATTCACGGTACTATCCACGTTCACTATTCACGGTACTATCACGTTCACTATTCACGTACTATCCACGTTCACTATTCACGGTACTATCCACGTTCACTATTCACGGTACTATCCACGTTCACTATTCACGGTACTATCCACGTTCACTATTCACGGTACTATCCACGTTCACTATTCACGGTACTATCCACGTTCACTATTCACGGTACTATCCACGTTCACTATTCACGGTACTATCCACGTTCACTATTCACGGTACTATCCACGTTCACTATTCACGGTACTATCCACGTTCACTATTCACGGTACTATCCACGTTCACTATTCACGGTACTATCCACGTTCACTATTCACGGTACTATCCACGTTCACTATTCACGGTACTATCCACGTTCACTATTCACGGTACTATCCACGTTCACTATTCACGGTACTATCCACGTTCACTATTCACGGTACTATCCACGTTCACTATTCACGGTACTATCCACGTTCACTATTCACGGTACTATCCACGTTCACTATTCACGGTACTATCCACGTTCACTATTCACGGTACTATCCACGTTCACTATTCACGGTACTATCCACGTTCACTATTCACGGTACTATCCACGTTCACTATTCACGGTACTATCCACGTTCACTATTCACGGTACTATCCACGTTCACTATTCACGGTACTATCCACGTTCACTATTCACGGTACTATCCACGTTCACTATTCACGGTACTATCACGTTCACTATTCACGGTACTATCCACGTTCACTATTCACGGTACTATCCACGTTCACTATTCACGGTACTATCCACGTTCACTATTCACGGTACTATCACGTTCACTATTCACGGTACTATCCACGTTCACTATTCACGGTACTATCCACGTTCACTATTCACGGTACTATCCACGTTCACTATTCACGGTACTATTCATGTTCACTATTCACGGTCGCTATTCACGATCACTATTCATAAATACAGTTATTGATAGTATAAGTATGAAAAAGTATTTACAAGCAACTTTCAAATAACTATTTGAGTTCTTGGCAATAATTATCCATAATTTATTAAAAATATTTGTTCAGTTTATTATGCCATAAAATGTTTGTTCATATTGTTTGATGTACAGAAATTTTTAAATAGCACACATAATAGTAAATTAGTCAACCTGAAATTTTGGCGGTTGTCACATTCTCCCCCAGTTATTTAAATTTCGTCCCGAAATTTAGCGCGTGTGGTCGGAATGTAGGGCTTTTTCGAACAAGTGAGGATACTTTTGTTTCATTTGATCCTCACGTTCCCAGGTAAACTCAGGACCTCGCTTTGAATTCCATCGAACTTTGACAATAGGAATTCGACTCTGTTTCAACTGCTTGGCGTCTCTATCCATAATCTCTACTGGTTCTTCAACAAAGTGCAGCTTGTCATCCATTAGAAGTTCTTCTAGTGGAATAATTTGTGTTTCGTCAGACAAACACTTTTTCAAGTTTGAGACGTGAAACACATCGTGTATACGGCTAAGTTCTTGTGGCAGTCTAAGCCTATAAGCTACTGGACCAATTCTTTCTAGTATTTCGAAAGGTCCAATAAACCTAGGATTTAGCTTACCTCGTTTTCCAAATCGGATGGCTCCTTTCCAAGGAGATACTTTCAGCATAACTTGTCTCCTACTTGAAATTCCAAAGGCTTTCTTCTTACATCAGCATAGTTCTTTTGACGATCTCGTGCTGCCTTTAATCGGTTTTGTATCTGTACGATCTTCTCAATAGTCTCATGAATGAGTTCAGGACCTGTAATTGGACTGTTTTTCTTTACTGGAATTTTATCACCTAATTCAACCCAACAGATGGGTGAACGACATTTTCTCCCATACAGTGCCTCAAATGGTGCAGCCTTGATGCTAGTGTGGTAACTGTTGTTGTATGAGAACTCACACAAAGGCAAGTGTTTTTCCCAACTGTAACATCCCAAACGTTTTATGTTTGACTATTTGACTTTCCGTTAGTTAACGTTAAGTCTATTATGTTTATGTGCCCTATATGGGATTATGTGATTAAATGCTTAGCCGTTTAATATGAAATGACAAATATGTTGATTAATGAAAGTAAAGTTAAGTTATAAAGTGCTTGTTAGTATGTTAAGACTCCCGATAGAAAGTTAAGCTAAGAACGTTAAGTTGAAGAGTTGAGGGGTCTTAAGTGTAAGTTTGAGTTTGGTGGCCAGGGGTTGGGGAGCAATTAGGCAGCCCTAATTGTCACAAAACACCTGCTCTTGTGTGTGTGAAACCTCTCAACCGATCCCCTCAATCCCCAAGACAAGTTTCCCTCAAGATTCAATCGATTCGTGCCGTATTGATCAAGTTTTGATTAGATCTTGGATCCTCTAAGTCATCTACAGGTAATATAGGTAATATTATCTTTGAATTCTGATCTTATGAGTCATAGATGGGTTATAATCTAGTCCATAGGGTTTGGGTTGGGTTATTTGATCAAACGTTTATCGAATTCATGTTATTCGGGTGTTTTAATGATTGATTTATGATGTAAAGGATTAAGGGATTAATAGGATGGTTTAAGTTGATGAAAGTGCAATTAAAAGGATTAATTTTAAGTCCCCAGGTTGGATTTGGGGTATGGGTTCGTATGGAATTCGTTTGATCAAAGAACAAAAATTAGGTTTCTGGTCGACACTCCAGGTGCGACGCACCAGGAGGGTGGTGCGACGCACCACAGCCCAAAATGAAAAAATGGATTTCAGCCAAAAGCCCGATATGCGGCGCACCAATGGGTAGGTGCGGCACACCTGCATCTATTCAGAATTTTCTGATGGATTTGTGCGACGCACCAAGGAGTAGGTGCGGCGCACCTACTTATGTTCAAAATTTTCTGATCGATTTATGCGACGCACCATGTGGGAGGTGCGACGCACCTCTTGTCCAGTTTTCACAAAACATTTCGTTTAGCTTATATTTCGATCTTATACTCGTTCTAGGTTGTCGGGAGCACTTAGCAAGCACTATAAGATACTTTTAACTTGTTGGTAAGCTGTACCGAGGTAAGATAACATCTTTTGTCACCTGTTGGTACAACAAAACACGTTTTCATAAGTTAAACCTTCCAATTGAATATGTATGTACATTTTATGTTCATGGGTGACTATGGGAGGTTGCAAAGGGATATATTACTTACCGTTTATGATGACTAACATTCATATGCAGGTTGCAATGGTATGTGGTAAGTATATATGCATGAGATGATGAAATGATTATGTATGTATGAAATGATGAAATGATTATGTATGTATGAAATGATGAAATGATATGATATATGCTTGCATGTGTGGCTTGATCACCTAGTCACTAGTCCTTGATTAGGATTGCCATGTTCACGTGCACGTTAAGGGCCCTAAAGTAAAAGATGATATGTGATTAGCTTAGGTGAAAGAGTAGCCTAAACTAATTAAGCGACTAAAGTCTCGAGCATTATGTAAAGTCTTGTGTTAAGCTTAACCCGTGCTAGCTCTTCGGGGCTGGTGCGTACGTGGTCACTTGAGTTGCTCCTTGTGGCATAGTTACGTTTGAGTATTCCGGGTGGAGTAACTAATCACCAATGCGTAAAGGCATAAACGGTTTATTCAGTTGGATTGACTTTGTCATTCCTTAACGACGCCGATGGACCACCTTATGGTTTACCCATCATGTCGGGTGTGAGGACTCCATGTATGGTCTATGACCGCCTACACACAACCCCACATCCCTATGTAAGTAGCATAAGTCACTTAGCCTACGTCTTGGCAAAGAAATAAAGAAAGAAAGATGAAGAAAGAAAGTATAGGCACACTTTAGGACATGTTGAACCTAATGTGTATCTTATGATGTTATGTATGTGTGTGATATTAACTGAAAATGCGGATTTTGTTAATATATGAAATTGGCAAACGTTTTCAAAGTTATGTTATCTTACTTAGCTAATTTTATTAGCTAACACTTGTTCTTTGAAAATGTTGTGCCTTCAGGATAATCAAGTTTGAGATAGGCAAGGATTAGCTTGGTGAGACTTGGGTAGACGAATAAAGAAGCTTAGCAAAGACATTAAACGCTTAGACTTCCTTTAGCCTTATGTTTGGCTATTTCATTTATGATTAAAGACTTGTAATTATGTGGCATTTATGTTGGTGCCAAAGCTTGGATTTACTTTTGTTGTTTTGATGATGCTAGTAGTAACACCAAATTTTAAAGGTACCATCCGTTACGGATGGGGCAGATTTTGAAAGTGATCCTTTCCGCTTATTTTAAACGCCGTTTGGCAAAGTTTTGAAAAATCCAAGTTTTTAAACGACGGGTGTTACAAGTTGGTATCAGAGAAATGGTTTAAGTGAACCAAAATTCACCAAGACCTTAGGATTTTGGACTTAAACCGTACGAGAAATGATTGGCTTAAGTAGTAATGCTTTAGCTCTATGATGAAAATGCTTTTAGGACGGTTGGGATGAGTGTGAGGGTAGGTTTATGGCTTATATATGTTTATGTTATGCCTATGTAATTTAGTAGGCCTGACCATACTTTGTTCTCATTCGACTCATCTCTAACATTCGTCACTAAAATTATAGAAAGATGGTTAATACCCGTGCTAGTAGTCAAAGAGATGGAGCTAATGCTAGCGATGCTCCGGCTAATCCAAACGGGACTGGAAACGGTGTTAACCTAAGGCCTCCTCGAAGACCACGTTCGGGTGCACAACCTACAAGGTCTGAAATTGATAGAGCTAACCCCGTGATTGAGCAAGTTCCTACTCAAGCTGAAATGCATGAAGAGTTGAGGGCTATTCGAGCTCTTTTGTTGAGAAATGAAGAGGAGTTGAATCAACTTAGGGCTGAAAGAGAAGCTAGCTTGCAACGGGATGAGCATACGGATGGGAATTACTCCAACCGCTCAAACCGTACCGAGCCATCAATGGTAAGGTCACAAGTTGCTCCTGAAAATGTTGTTGCTAATGTGAATGGTGTTAATAATGTGGTGGAGCCTCGTGTTGTAGTCGCTCTTCGTACTAGTAACTTTAAGTATGAGAGCTTTCAGAAATATGGAGCAAAGGCATTTGATGGTACTCTAGATGCTGTAGGTGCCATGGAATGGTTGGATGATATCGAGGTTGTGTTTGCTTCATGTTATTGCCCTGAGGATATGAAAGTATTGTGTGCTTCCCGTATGTTGAAGAAAAATGCTCGTAATTGGTGGAGGGTTGCTACTATTTCTTTGACCCCCGAGGTGCTAGCTATTATGCCTTGGGGTACCTTAAGGAGAAGTTCTTGGAAGAATATGTGGGTACTCGTGAACTGAGGTTGATTGAGAAAGAATTCAGAGCTTTAACAGCTAAGCCGGGTGCCATAACTGAGTATGCCCACTCATTTATGGAAAAGCTTAAGTTTGTTGGTCACTTGGTTCGTAGAGATGTGGATCAGATTGAAGCTTACTGTGATGGTCTTCCCGCTAGCTATCGTGGCCTTTGTAGACAACACATTACATTGTCTGCTGCGATTAAGGAGTCCAAGAGGTTGGATGATGATTTCAAGGGTGAAAAGGTTGTAGTGAAAGCTAATGATGATAAGCAATCAAGTTCAAAAAGGAAGCATGATGGGTCAAATGGATCTAATAGGAAGTTCAAGAAAGGTCCATCTTCAAGAGGTGGGGGCAGCAGCTATGCAAAGCCAAAGAATTGGTGTGGTACTTGTAAGGCGCCTCACTCGGGTCCATGTTCAGATAAGACCCGAAGGTGTGATACTTGTGGTGGTACGAGTCATCCTACTTCAGGATGCAAGGACAAGCCAAAGTGTTATCGGTGTCAACAAACCGGTCATTTCATCAAGGATTGCCCACAAGGAAGAGATGATGGAAAGAAGACGGCTGTCCAAAAGCCTAAAGCTCGAGCCTTTCAGCTGACAGTCGAAGCTGCCAAGGATAACGACGAGGTAGTAAGCGGTACATTTCTTGTTAACTCAAAACCTGCTTCTGTACTTTTTGATTCGGGTGCAAATAGATCTTTTGTGTCCACTTTATTTGCTCCTAAGCTTGATAGGGTCACTACTCCTCTTGATTGCTCTATAGAGGTTGAAATTGCTAACGGTACCATTAGTGACATTCAAGTAGGTTATGATGATTGTTCTATTGAGATTGAAGGTCGCTCTTTTCCGGTTCAATTATTGCCTACCACTCTAGCCGGTTTTGATATAGTGATAGGTATGGACTGGTTGTCTCAAAATGATGCTACTATTATATGTTCTCAAAAGGTCGTACGATTCGCTACTCCGGATGGTGAGGTCATTTCCGTTTATGGAGATAAGAAGAAGGGGAGGAAAAAGATTATTAATTTGATGAAGGCTTTCAATTGCATTCGGCATAACAAGAATCACTTTCTTGCCTATGTTATCGATACACGAAAAGAGAAGTCTCCGATCCCTAATGTTGAGGTAGTTTCTGAATTTTCTGATGTCTTTCCGGATGATCTTCCCGGTATTCCTCCCACTTCCACTGGGGAATCTCTGGTTATTGTAGCAATCCAGATGGCTTTTGATGCTCTGCCTTCACCTTTGAGCATGTTAGACATTTGCTAACATAGGTGGCTATGTCAGCTTTCATGTTAGGCCACCAGTATAATTCTTTTAGTCCATGATACATCTTATCTGATCCAGGATGTATCGAATATCTTGACTTGTGTGATTCGTTCATCACCAAGTT
Source organism: Erigeron breviscapus (assembly GCA_034093135.1). Classification (NCBI taxonomy): domain Eukaryota; kingdom Viridiplantae; phylum Streptophyta; class Magnoliopsida; order Asterales; family Asteraceae; genus Erigeron; species Erigeron breviscapus. Next base: position 19,717,752 of record CM067169.1, on the reverse strand, counting down.
TCTTAAATCTCCATAGCTTAGTAGCCAAATCCGGTTAGAAAAATACCGGGTTCCATCGGGTCTAACTTCAAATTGCTCTTCCATCCCCCTCAAAGCTTCTTCTTTGAGATTGTCTTTCTTTAATGCTTCCAGTTGAGCTTCACGAATTTGGGAAGTAAGATGAGTATGAATGGTCATACTTAAAGCTCGTACTCAAAGTGGCTTTACTCTTTCATTACGACTTAAAGCATCTGCTACAATGTTTGCTTTGCCCGGATGATAACGAATTTCACAATCGTAATCACTGAGCAATTCCACCTATCTACGTTGCCTCATGTTCAAATCTTTCTGGTCAAAAATATGTTGGAGACTTTTATGCTCGGTGAATATAGTACACTTTGTACCATATAAATAGTGTCTCCAAATCTTTAGAGCGAATATTACAGCTCCTAGTTCAAGATAATGAGTCGTGTAGTTCTTCTCGTGCACCTTAAGTTGACGCGAGGCATAGGCTATCACCTTATCTTTCTGCATCAACACACATCCCAATCCTTGATGAGATGCGTCGCAATATACCACAAAGTTATCCGTTCCTTCGGGTAGTGACAAAATCAGAGCACTACAAAGCTTCTCCTTCAGCAGTTGAAATGCTTTTTCTTGTTTATCTTCCCAGGCAAACTTCTTGTCTTTTTGAGTCAACGACGTTAAAGGTTGGGCTATCTTAGAAAAATTCTCGATGAATCTTCTATAATAGCCAGCAAGACCTAAAAATTGTCGTATTTCTGTTGATGTTTTCGGTGCTTCCCAGTTCTTAATAGCCACGATCTTGGCAGGATCTACATGAATTCCTTGACTATCAATGACATGGCCTAAGAATTGTACTGTACGAATCCAGAATTCGCATTTTGAAAACTTTGCGTACAATTCTTCCTTCTTGAGTAGTTCCAAAATTTTCTTCAGATGTACCTCGTGCTCTTCTTTGGTTTTAGAATAGATTAGAATGTCATCTATGAATACGATAACAAACTTATCTAAATATGGTTTGCACACACGGTTCATGAGGTCCATGAAAATTGCGGGTGCATTCGTCAAACCAAATGGCATCACTTCAAACTCGTAATGGCCATAGCGGGTTCTAAACACCGTCTTGGGAATGTCTTCTTCTGAAACTCTAAGCTGATGGTAACCGGATCTAAGATCGATTTTTGAGTAACAACTCGACCCTTGTAATTGATCAAACAGGTCATCGATCCTAGGAAGTGGGTACCGGTTTTTAACCGTCAACTTATTCAACTCCCTATAGTCTATACACATGCGAAAAGATCCGTCTTTCTTCTTGACGAACAAGACTGGAGCTCCCCAAGGTGAGGAACTCGGTCGAATGAATCCTTTCTCTAAAAGTTCTTGCAATTGACTTGCAAGTTCTTTCATTTCGGAAGAGCTAATCGATATGGTGCTCGTGCCACTGGTGCAGCGCCAGGTACTAAGTCTATTTTGAATTCCACCTGCCGGATTGGTGGAAGACCAGGCAAGTCTTCAGGAAAGACTTCTGGAAAATCTCGTACGATGGGTATGTCTTCAAGCCGTTTCTCCGGAGTCTTTTTCTCCGATATATGGGCTAGGATTGCCTGGTATCCCTTTCTGAGATACTTCTGAGTCTTCATGCAAGATATAATGTTATATCGTACTCCATTCTTATCGCCTTGGATAATCAACTACTCACCGTTTGCAATTGGAATTCGAACAACTTTTTCGTGACAGACTATTTCTGCTTGGTTTTTAGACAACCAGTCCATACCAATGATAATATCAAAGCTTCCTATTTCGAATGGTATTAGATCTATAGAAATAATTCTTTTGCTAATTCTAAGGTACAACCTTGGATTATGCTTTCGACTTCGATCATTTTACCATTTGTTAATTCTACAGAATACTTAGCATCTAATGGGGTAGGTATAATTGAAAGCAGGTGAATAATTTTATTTGACACAAAACTTCTATCGGCACCAGGATCAAATAAAGCAGAGACACAATGATTATTCAGATGAAACATACCCGTGACGATGTTTGGGTCTTGGCGGGCTTCTCCCGCATTGATCATGAATGCCCTTCCTCGAGCATTGTTGTTGTTGTTGTTGTTGTTGTTGTTGTTGTTGTTGTTTCGATTGTTATTGTTGTGATTGTTGTTGTTGTTGTTTCGATTGTTGTTGTTGTGGTTGTTATTGTTGTTGTTTCCGTTGTTGTTGTTGTTTCTCAGCTTTGGACATTTATTCCTGAAATGTCCTTCTTCACCACACTCATAACATCTTATTTTTGTTCCATTGTTGACAGTTGAATTAGGGATTCTACAGTTCTTGGCCAGATGACCAATTTTCTTGCAATTATTGCATTATACTGTGCAAGGACCGGTGTGATGTAAAGTACACCTATTGCAATATGGCCTGGTTCCTATATAACCATTATTTGATGATGGTCCTGAGGTCTGAGCAGGTCTCTTTGTCTGTTGATCCCCTTGACTCTTCCCAAAGTTATCTTCCCATCTCCTTTTCTTAATGAACCCTTTTTGATCACCAGACTTTCCTTCTGTATTTGCACGAAGTTTTGCTTTGTCAGCCAAACTGTTTGCCAACCGAACCGCATGTTCGATGTCAGTGGTTTCGGTAGCAGTGATCAAATCCTGAATCTTTGGTGGAAGTCCAGAAATGTACTGCTCAATCTTCTTATAATTGGGTGTAACCATGGTTGGGCAAAGAAGTGCCAACTCATGAAAGCGGTTGGTGTATTCAGATACTTCGTATCCCTTCGTCTTCAAATTATGAAATTCTACCTCCATTTTCTGAATTTCGCTCCTCGGGCAATACTTGGCTTTCATACGTTCTTTCAAATCTTCCCATGACATTGCATAAGCTGCATCAATTCCTACTGTAGTGGCGTACTCATTCCACCAGGTAAGAGCTTGATCTTGTAGTGTGCAGGTAGCATATTTTACTTGGCTATCTTCAGCGCAGTTACTAACACGAAATATGGACTCCAGTTTCTCGAACCATCGGATGAGTGCAATTGCTCCTTCGGTACCATTGTATATAATGGGTTTACATTGTTGAAATTCTCTGAAAGTACAACCTCTAGGTGTACCATTATTGTCATGATTATTGTGTCCGTTGGCGGCTTGAGTTGCAAAAGCTACTGCTATACTTTCTGCTACAATTCTAGCAATATCTGTTGCGTTCATTTCTGGTACTTCTTTTGACGTCCGGATCCTTAAATATAAATAAAGAAATTGATGAGATACTACCACATCATACGATAACCACAATTCAATAGTTATGACTAAAAGAAGTGTAATCAAGATAAAGATAGTAGATTTATTGGATAACAAACTTTGAGATATAAACATCTCAAGAATCCATTATTTTATCTAAAATTACATTTCCCGACATATACGCCGTAAATAGTAAGTAACTAGACAATATCTACTGTGACAGAGTAGATGGGGTTATAGTAGTGGCTCTCGATATAGCCTCAAACATAGCTTCAAATCTTGTTATCTTCTCCTGTAGTTCCAACACGGTGTCTTCAAGACCATGTATCCTGAAGTGAGCTTCCTCCATCTCACCTTCCAGTGCGACTATCATATTATCTTGATTTTCCACCTTCCTCCGCAGTATGTTTGTTCTTTCCCTCAACTCCGTAATACATTTTTCTGCTCGGACTATGCGTAGGACCAATGTAGGGACAGTGTCATGCAAAGGTTCCATAGTTAATGCAGGAATATTGGTTGGACCGTTGGCTTTTCTGAACCGGTCAGAGTAAAGGAGTCCTTCTTCAAATCTCCATTCCGCCAGGAATCTTGGTATAGCATTAATAGATCTCCGCAGTCGCTGAGCGGGTGGTTCAGGATGAGTACGTCGTGACTGAGGGTGGTTAAACATCGGATATCTAGGCGTTCGGATCCTTCGTATTAAAGATCGAGGTGAACTTGAAGGACCTTCCCCAGATGGATTTGAAAAAGTAAAAGTAGGCGTAGTGCTAGTAAAAGCATTAGTGGTGACAGTAGTGTTTGGTCCAGGGACAAGTGCGTTATCAGCTTTTTCTCCAACGTGATCGGTCTCCTCCATTGGCTGATTTACTACATGACGAGGAGAGTCGGAGGGTTCAAGTACAGGTGGAGGTGATCGAGACGTAATCTCTTCCTCACGATCGGATAAGTATTCCACTACGAATCCCGACATTACTCTGTTGCTATATATATATATATATATATATATATATATATACATTAAATTATATATTCTAAACATATATAATCAAGTAGGGATTATTCATAAAATTATGCATGTATGTGGGTTTTGTTCTATATGGGGTTATAGTCTAGGTCCATCAATTTGCTACCTAGTTCACTATAACTTGGGCTCTGATACCAATCTGTCACACCCGCCCTAGACGGGGTATGACTTACATGGATTCACAACACAAGATATACTGAACGACACAAACGTTGTCGTTTTAAAATACATTTATATAAAAGCATTGTTCACAAATTTATATTACAATTTATGAAAGATATTATTCTTGAAAACAATTATTTAATATTAAACAGTAGACAGAGACTTTAGCAAATTGACTTGTCTTTACTAGAGTCTGAGGGTAGGCCATGGTCCAGTATGTTGTATGCAGCGGAAAGTTGTCCCATACAGATTATCATCTAGTTACCTGAGAATACATGCTAAAATACGTCAACATAAAGTTGGTGAGTTCCATAAGTTTTTCATATAGAAAATATAGTTTCACAAAATGCCAGAGTTCAGTGTGACCATTGCCTTACCGCAATGTCAAATAGTTATGATACAATATCAGCAAAGAGTATCATATGTTTTAATTAAAATATAGAGTATGAACCACAAGATTTAAAGTAACTATTTGATCACACAATGGATCAAATAGAATATAAGAGTAGATACTGTATACATCAAGTTCTAAGCTCATGAACCGAAACTAGACAAGTGTGTGTTTATTTGCCTCCATAGTCAGGAATATTGGTTGGACCGTTGGCTTTTCTTAACTGGTCAGAGTTAAGGAGTCCTTCTTCAAATCTCCATTCCGCCAGAAATCTTGGTATAGCATTAATAGATCTCCGCAGCCGCTGAGCGGGTGGTTCAGGATGAGTAAGTCGAGCACGTCGTGACTGAGGGTGGTTAAACATCGAATATCTAGGCGTTCGGATCCTTCGTATTAAAGATCGAGGTGAACTTGAAGGACCTTCCCCAGATGGATTTGAAAAAGTAAAAGTAGGCGTAGTGCTAGTAAAATCATTAGTGGTGACAGTAGTGTTTGGTCCAGGGACAAGTGCGTTATCAGCTTTTTCTCCAACGTGATCGTTCTCCTCCATTGGCTGATTTACTACATGACGAGGAGAGTCGGAGGGTTCAAGTACAGGTGGAGGTGATCGAGACGTAATCTCTTCCTCACGATCGGATAAGTATTCCACTACGAATCCCGACATTACTCTGTTGCTATATATATATATATATATATATATAAATATATATATATTCTAAACATATATAATCTTTATATTTTTATATTTATATTTTATTTACTTACTACCTTTACTATTTACAATTTACTTTTTACCTTTACTATTTAAAATTTACTTTTTACCTTTACTATTTAAAATTTACTTTTTACCTTTACTATTTAAAATTTACTTTTTACCTTTACTATTTAAAATTTACTTTTTACCTTTACTATTTAAAATTTACTTTTTACCTTTACTATTTAAAATTTACTTTTTACCTTTACTATTTAAAATTTACTTTTTACCTTTACTATTTAAAATTTACTTTTTACCTTTACTATTTAAAATTTACTTTTTACCTTTACTATTTAAAATTTACTTTTTACCTTTACTATTTAAAATTTACTTTTTACCTTTACTATTTACAATTTACTTTTTACCTTTACTATTTAAAATTTACTTTTTACCTTTACTATTTAAAATTTACTTTTTACCTTTACTATTTAAAATTTACTTTTTACCTTTACTATTTAAAATTTACTTTTTACCTTTACTATTTAAAATTTACTTTTTACCTTTACTATTTAAAATTTACTTTTTACCTTTACTATTTAAAATTTACTTTTTACCTTTACTATTTAAAATTTACTTTTTACCTTTACTATTTAAAATTTACTTTTTACCTTTACTATTTAAAATTTACTTTTTACCTTTACTATTTAAAATTTACTTTTTACCTTTACTATTTAAAATTTACTTTTTACCTTTACTATTTAAAATTTACTTTTTACCTTTACTATTTAAAATTTACTTTTTACCTTTACTATTTAAAATTTACTTTTTACCTTTACTATTTAAAATTTACTTTTTACCTTTACTATTTAAAATTTACTTTTTACCTTTACTATTTAAAATTTACTTTTTACCTTTACTATTTAAAATTTACTTTTTACCTTTACTATTTAAAATTTACTTTTTACCTTTACTATTTAAAATTTACTTTTTACCTTTACTATTTAAAATTTACTTTTTACCTTTACTATTTAAAATTTACTTTTTACCTTTACTATTTAAAATTTACTTTTTACCTTTACTATTTAAAATTTACTTTTTACCTTTACTATTTAAAATTTACTTTTTACCTTTACTATTTAAAATTTACTTTTTACCTTTACTATTTAAAATTTACTTTTTACCTTTACTATTTAAAATTTACTTTTTACCTTTACTATTTAAAATTTACTTTTTACCTTTACTATTTAAAATTTACTTTTTACCTTTACTATTTAAAATTTACTTTTTACCTTTACTATTTAAAATTTACTTTTTACCTTTACTATTTAAAATTTACTTTTTACCTTTACTATTTAAAATTTACTTTTTACCTTTACTATTTAAAATTTACTTTTTACCTTTACTATTTAAAATTTACTTTTTACCTTTACTATTTAAAATTTACTTTTTACCTTTACTATTTAAAATTTACTTTTTACCTTTACTATTTAAAATTTACTTTTTACCTTTACTATTTAAAATTTACTTTTTATCTTTAATATTCACCGTTACTATTCACGGTCACTATTCACGATCACTATTCATAAATACAGTTATTGATAGTATAAGTATGAAAAAGTATTTACAAGCAGCTCTCAAATAACTATTTGAGTTCTTGGCAATAATTATCCATAATTTATTAAAATATTTGTTCAGTTTATTATGCCATAAAATGTTTGTTCATATTGTTTGATGTACAGAAATTTTTAAATAGCACACATAATAGTAAATTAGTCAACCTGAAATTTTGGCGGTTATCACACAAAACATTTTGAAATTGATCTTCATATTGTTAGAGAAAAGGTTTCTTCTGGTTTTCTTAAAACTATTAAAGTTCAGTCTAGTGATCAAATTGCTGATGTTTTTACTAAAGGACTTGGAAAGTTACAACACAAGAATTTAAAGGCTAAACTTAATCTTGTTGACATGTTTGTTGCTGGGCAAAAGTGATTATGTTCTGGTTGACATGTTTGTTGCTGGGCAGAAGTGATTATGGTATTTCTGAAATTATAAGATTGAGGAAGGGTGTTGAAATTATTGTAGTTTTGCAATCTTATAACTTTCAGGGACTGGTTTTGTAATTTGGCATTCTCCTATTCAGGTATGTTTTATGTTTGTGTTATGTTTGTAAGAAGTTATAAAGTGCATGGGCTTAATATGGAAATTGGAAAGCTGGCTATATATACTCTTGTTGGATCAGAATTTAGGGTAGAGAGAAAAGAGGCTAAACATTATTTTTCGATATATATTTCTGTATCTATATCTTCTTCTGTATTTTTTGTAATAGATCATCTTGATCTAGTCTGTCTATGAGGGTTGTAGTGAGGAGGATTGTAAGAGTGCTTTGTATTAGTGAATCGCATCCATTAAGGAGACGATTCTTTCTATTTGTATTGGTAGCACTCGTTTGAGGACTACTTTGTTTGATTTGATTTCTGGGCAATAATATAGAATTATTGCATTATTGTGTGTTGATCAGTTTTCTTTACACATTACCCTTTCATCATTTGTGGCGCCTGTTTATACACCAACAGGTAAAATTATGATTTTCTTTTTCTACATGTGCAATGTTGTTAGTTGTTTCTTGAGGTTTTTTACCTGCAGACTTGGGTTGCACGACAAATGGATTTGTCGTCCGAACACATATTTCTTTCAGATGTCTAGCTGACCATTTTTGCCTATGAAAGCTATGTAGACTAATACGTTGTAATGTATGTGTCTTATGTATATAATCATCCTAATTCTCTTGTAGCAAAAGAAACAAGAACATTACACCCTGCCCAAACGATAAATTGACATGGCAAGTGCTTCATCTATCGTATACAGTACGTCATAACATATTAAAATCAATAACAAAAGTACCAATACAAGTACTTATTCAACGTTAACCCACGAAATAAACGTAACGTTTTTTGGGGACATAGCTAGATCTAAAATAAAAATGGAACCGTGCCTAAGATTTTAAATAAGTACAACTTGAGATAATGACACCCACGTGAAGGATGTCGTCTTACCAATATATATACTAAATCTTTCAAAGTCAACGAATTAGTAGACTTTCATGTTAATATGGGTAGTAATTATAACCTTCAAATGTTACTTATTTAGCCCTTCAATCTTTTAATTTTGTGTAAACATGTTTATTTTTTAAGAAAAGAGATATACCTATCATAACATTAACATTTAATTCATATATTACTCTGTTACAAAAGGTGTATATTGAGATAAGTTAATCAAACTTTAAAATAATATTATCAGTTAATTCATTTTAAGATTAAGATAATAAGATGTGGTTGACTTTGACAGCTAAACTTTCTCAGCTTAACAATTTTTTTCAATATATGTTATCGATCAAATAATTTAGTTTGTGTTAATTAAACATTTAAGATTTCTATCATCTTTATTACCCTATTACTGTACTTTTTTTTTCACAAGGCCTATTATTTATACTTCTATACAATAACTAGTCTTCAGGCCTGTCCATTGGACGGGTAGTCTCAAAATATATATATCAAAGTTTTTAAAGAAAATTGAAGTATGTTAAATAAAAACTAAATAAAATTCAAATAGATAAAGTACAAATTAAAGAACGAAACATATGAAGATTAACTCCATATCAATATCGATTCCAGTTAACCCCTTTTTTATTGGCAAATTCGTTACTTTTGTTTATTAATTTGTAATAATTAGTTAAATAAAAAATTTGCAGTTTGAAGAAAGAAAGAAGGAAAGATGTCAGATGATGAAAGAGGTGAAGAAAAGCAGTTGGATCTTTCGATCTCCTGAAGTTGTAACCAAATACAAATTTTTACCCCTTTTTCTTAGGTTATATATTTATATGTGTGTCCAAAGAAAGAAAAGAAGCCCAAAAACAAATATGCCAGCATGTTTAGAAAAAAACCCAAAAACAAATATGCGAATATAGTAGAAACTTTTAAAAAATTATAAAAATACATACAAATTCATCAACAAAGACCATCTCGAATGTTTTGATTTTCTTCGGGTTGTTCCAATCCGAAACAGTCCATACATGCACAACACAGAGTCGTAGATGATGGTTAACATGTGTTGGGTTAAGATCTTCAAGATGAACTAACGTGGTCATATTTTGTGTTTAAGAAGAAGACACCATAATAAACCTATAATGGACAACAAACTAAATTAAAAGAGATAATAATAATAATAACATAAGAATTTAATGTCAAATAATAATGATTAAACATGAACAAAATATATAAAAAACCCTTTTTGTTTGTTGAGTAAGTCGAACTTTTTTTTTTTGAGAATTCGTGAGGTAGTCGAACCTTTTTTTTTTTAAGAATTCGTGAGGGTTTTTCCTAAACTAAATTAAAAGAGATGAATAATAATAATAACATAAGAATTCAATGTCAAATAATAATGATTAAACATGAACAAAATATATAAAAAAAACCCTTTTTTGTTTGTTAAGTAAGTCGAACTTTTTTTTTTGTTGAGAATTCGTAAGGGTTTTTTCCTAAAACTAAGTTAAAAGAGATGAATAATAATAATAACATAAGAATTTAATGTCAAATAATAATGATTAAACATGAACAAAATATATAAAAAAAACATTTTGTTTGTTGAGTAAGTCGAACTTTTTTTTTTTTGAGAATTCGTGAGGTAGTCGAACTTTTTTTTTTTGTAGAATTCGTGAGGGTTTATTTTTAGGTTGTATATATATAATAATTTTTGGAGAGTTTTAAAAATAAAAAGATTTATTTTTCATTTTTTAATAGAATATAGGTTGGCCTAGAAAATTTTAAAAAAATATAGAAAAATAGAGGATTAATTATGATGGAGAATTAGACTCAAGGAGGGAGATTAGGGGTGTCAAGTGTATCCCCAACCTTCTTTTTTAGTTATATTATAGATATGATAAATGATATATCCTACTAAAAATTAGCTTAATAATCCTCCTAAAGACCTTAAAAGTTGACAACTGTAATCCATTCGTTGTCTTTCTTAATCTCATCCATTAATTCTATCAAGTGTCATGATCTCATAGTTAGGAGGATTTTTAGGGGGATTATTTAAGAGGATTTATCATTTTTCCTATATTATATAAAAAAACACCTCCTTGTTACACTGTCAGTCATTTATATTTTAAAATATCTTCATTAACTCTTTACATCAATCACTTATACATCAATTATCTCACCACTTGACGCCGCCTCTGCCACCAACAATCGTCCCCACCACCGTATCGTCGCCACCATGACCACCGCCGCATTGCGCGAGTACTGTGCTAGTATTTATAATTATTTTACTATTATGGGGTTTTAGCATAACTGTTTTTGTTAAACCCTTAAATATCAAATATATTAAGCGCATGCTTAAAAAATCATAGGGTTTTGCTAAACACAACCCTAAGGGCTGCAGTTAAGGTGCATTAAATAGTTGTACACTTACCATAAAATTCAGGGGGTGAGCTTTAAATATGGGAATGTACAAACTTTTTATGCACGTTAAATGCAGCCCTAAGGGCTGCATTTAGCATTTTCCAAAATGGTACACGGTGCATTAAATTTATTTAGTATATATGGTAATTATTGGGTTCAGTGAGAGAGATATGATAATTGCCGAGTTTATGAGTAATCTAACAACTATTGACCATTGGGTTAATACTTAATAGCCCAATAGAATTAGGACTTGGATTTGGTGAGACCCAAGTTTAGTTTTAGAGGGCAATGTTTTTCCCTAATATGTTGTTGTGTTTTTGGGTGGACTATTAGAAGATTTTCCTCATAATAGATATTGGGTGAAGGGGATTTCCAACGTGAAACCGGTTAAGACAACATAATCTAGACCATCGATTATGATTTTTGATCCGTACCTATAAAGAAAAAAAGTAAATTATTGCGGTTCTCATTCTGATATGTTAGCTTATATTAGCATATATATACATTTAAAGACGGCCTTATGAACAGTAAAGCAAGTAGGTTGCTTGCTGCGCAGCAGCCTGCTTGTTTTTTTTTTTTTTATTTTAAATTCGTTTTTAATTATCATGACTAACAGTCGATGCATATCTAGATCTAAGCGTGCATACTTGATTTTTTCCCCCTTTTTGTCATGCTTTTACTAACGTTGATTTTTTTTATTTTTATTCATTTGGTAGTATATTCATTGGTAATCTTTTTTATAAAGAGTGTTTTACATAAAAAAAACTAATATTTGTTATCTCCAGTCAACGTTCACGTAATCCACGACTAATAACCATATCTACCTATAAGACTGCCTGTTTGATTTTATTTTTTTATCTTTTTCCCTTTTTGTTAATACTTTTACTTAACGTTCACCTTTCTTTTATTCTTTATTCATTGATTAGTATATTAATTAATTTTTACGTAATTTTTTAAGGGCTCTTCTAAATTAAAAACAACTAATATTTGCATGACCAATGACCCGGTAATCACATAACACTATGATGTAGTATTATTTTTAAATAGTCTTTTGAACCACTTTTTATTCTTCGTGTTGTAATTTTTTAGTTTTATGATACGCTTTTGTAATGTGCGTTTATCTTTACGCATATATCACCGATCTTATACACATTGCAAGTTTTACGTATCGTTATATTTCCCGGGGCAACGCCGGGTTCAAAAACTAGTTGTTTATATTGACGTTCTTATGTGCCTCAACGAGCTATGTCTTTAGGAAAACATGGGTCAGTTGGTCAAGTCCAATTTAGCTTTTTCATCTTGTAGCCCAGTTGTCTAAGCTGGGCCGGTACAGAATTCTCTGAAATAGTGAAATGCTCAAATGCGGGCTAACTTTCTATTTTTTAATATAATATAATATAATATAATTTTTGTGTTTCACATGTTTATTGAGTACATGTAAGCACTAGTCACTAATATATAGTCACTAGTCACTAGTCACTCTGTCAAAGGTATGAGAAGGCTTTTGATAAAGGAAAGGGATTTTAGTGATAGATTCATCTTTAAATGGGTTAGATGGGTTCCGAAGAAGTGTTATATCTTTGTTTGGAGAGCGGTAATGGATAGAGTTTCTACCATGGTTTCACTTCAGTCTCGTAACTGCTTTATGGGGGATGTGAATTGTGGCTGTGTAACATGGGGCTGGAAAGTATTGATCATTTGTTATGTCATTGCCATATCGCCATTGAGGTCTGGAATGCGATGAGCTCTTGGTGTCACACACCACCATTATTTTTCTTCGATGTAAAGGATATTGTGGACATCCACAAACATGTCGGCGCAGGGAAAGAGAAAAGAAAGATCTTTAAAGGTATTGTTTGGACAACGTGTTGGTGTATTTGGAAAGCTAGGAACGAAAGAAGATTCAATGATATTGAAGTCAACCTGGTGGAGATTATTCATAACATTAAAAGTCTTGGTTATTTATGGTTTAAGAGTAGGTCACAAAGGAAAGGAATTAGTTGGGAGGAGTGGTACAAATTTGATGTCTGTTAATATTTTGTATTGTAAACTTTCAGGTCGCTTGTGATTTGCAAGGACCTTGTGAATATATATATACCATACATTGCATTTTCAAAAAAAAAACAACAACAACTAGTATACACCAAAAGAAAGAAACAAAAACGTCTTGTAAAGAATAACACTATCCACACATGAATATTTGAAGATATGAAAACTAAATTTTATTGACAAATATGTTATAACGTTTTAAGACAATCGAAATAATGAATATATTATCATACGTTCATACATATCTACAAGAATGAGGTATATTTTCCATATTCCCTGGCTGGGGGTTCCGTCCATCTAGACCGGATCAATTGGTGCATACTTTTAACCATTAAAGGCTTAAAACATTGTGTACGAGATACACGACACTCTCTTAGTTAGTTGTCCAAAAAGTTAAAAAATATAAACCGTTGAAGGAGACCAACAGTTATATCTATAACTTTTTTTTATAAATATTTTGACTATTGATATGAATTTAAAAAAATTATTGTAATATAAAACATTGGCTTTTACACCGCGCCCCAACAAATTATCAACAATACACCGGCCCTTCAATCGGAACGCCTTGGGGTTGTTACGCAGGAGGGAGCACGACGGGGCCAAGCCTGCGTTAGAGAGACAATCTTTTGCGTCCAACACACGTTAACAAGTGGTGAATTGCTCTCTCTATTTTTTTTCCCCTCCCCAAGCTAGTCTTTCGGAGAGAGAAAAATATTACATGAATATTACGAGTATTTAGTCAATAGATTATCTGTTAAAAAAATATATATTAAATACACACTTGTATTATCAACAAAAATATTCATAAACATGCACTGGTAGTTTAAGCTACTAATATTAATTCATGAGATCAAATTAATTTTTTCCACGTTTACCAATATTAGTTGGCATGTACGTACTGATGTACTCATGTAGTAGGGTAATTCACATGCAATACAAACATGTGGGCTCATGGTGAAAAGTTCCAATCAAAATCATTATCAATATCTAAAAAACATAAATAGTTAAACTGGACTATTCAATTGAACTGGGTTATTGGCTAACCAGCGTGTATTTTTATGAAATAAATTATTACTAAAATTATAAACTTTGGTGTTTTAATTTTAGCGACAAACCCTGTTTTACACTTTAACTACAAAATTTTGATTTTATAATTTTGAACTTTTGTTTTTGATAGTTTGTTACCAAACATTTGCTCTTTTAATAACTTACTATACCAGCAAGCTTTTGCCCATTTATAGTTTCACCACCAAACTTTACCATATTTTTTATTTTTAATCCTTACTATTTGGTTTTTTATAATTGACCACCAATCTTTCACTGTGTTTTTGTTTTTCCTTTTAACTTTTGATTATTCATTTGGTCCAAATTTTTTCCATTTTGTATCACATTCAGAATCACAATCCGGAGTACTACATTTTGTTTTTTTATAATAGGTTTTTTTTTTAGTTTGGTGATAGTTGCTAGCATATTAAAGTTTTTGGCCTGTGTTTGAATTTAGGTACCTTTCAGTTTTTTTCCCCAATAGATTATATAGTAAATAAAACTTAACTTTGCTCAAAACACAATTTGTTATTCTTGGCCAATGGTCAAGACTCTCACTATTATAGTTGAAGGTTAAAATATAAATTAGTTAAGTTTGAAGGTATGTAAAATGGCCTTTGCAAAGAGGAACAATAAAGCGGTATGACACATTTCGCTTCCCATTTCATATTTTCGTGGGTGACACTCACCCAGCCACCCCCTTAAAGAAAAAAAATTTTAAAATTTTTTCAATAATTAAATGCGTATTTTTTAAGGATTATACTAATGAAATTTTCATTATTTGGAGACGTTGAATCTTTGATCATAAAATACATACATATTTTAACATAATATTCTCGTAATGGTTCAAATCATTTTTTTTGTCGTCATAAGATATTTACGTAAAGATATTTCAAATTATAAAGAGAATAAGATGTTTGACCATTAAACGTTAGAGAAATAATATTATAAGAGAAGTAATAATCTCAAATTAATCAAGTACAAGATAATAGTAGACGATTTTAAACAAAAGTAAAAAAAGTAGAATCGTAGATCGTGCCTATTAAGTATACTCATGCGAAAGCGCCTGCAATATACTTGTTCTGTACCTCATTATTCTGTAAAAAGTTTTAAAATACACAGATTACACCATACATCAAAATCATTGGTTGTAAAACTTGTACACTAGCATATTAAATCTGTCTAGTAATTTTAAACTGAATAGTCGTATTATTGTTAGTTTACATAAATTGTAACATTAAAACCTCAAGTCACTTTGATGCACGTATACATGTTCACATATATGATATATCTTGTCGCACAATCAGATGCTCAAGCACGATATCAAGACACAATATGTTAGGACAACAAATAAAAACTTTCATGACACCGTTACCCGATTCATCAGTTTTTTAGCCAAATCGATATTGTAGGTTCTAAACACCATTTTACGATTTGTTGATTTCATCACCTGCCTTGTTAGATGAAGATATCTCCTTTTGGTTGTGTGTTAATTCTAAACACTCTGAGCTAAAAAAATTGTGTTACATCCAAATAATATTCACTCATCTCAAAATTATCATCTACTCACTAGTCTTGAAAACATTATCAATTGAAGTCATGAATGGTCACTGCTTAATGCAAAGGAAGGTAGTGATATTTTTCATAATAATTTTTTTAGC
The DNA here is from genome assembly GCA_034093135.1 of Erigeron breviscapus. Classification (NCBI taxonomy): domain Eukaryota; kingdom Viridiplantae; phylum Streptophyta; class Magnoliopsida; order Asterales; family Asteraceae; genus Erigeron; species Erigeron breviscapus. Next base: position 19,702,027 of record CM067169.1, on the reverse strand, counting down.
CATACAAAACATATATACCGATATACGTATTCTATTTTGCAGTGTATAACTACGTAATTGTCGTGGATTATTAAATTTTGTTATCACTTCCCAAATACAAATGCCATCTTTTTTCTTCCTTAAATTACATACTTAGCAAAACAACTACTCGTATTATAGTTTAATTAAATTTATTTATTTTTTCCAGCAAATCAGATCCATAATAAAAGTAGACAACCTTTTTATACTCCATCTTTTACCTCTATTCTCTTTCAACATTGTCAGCCAGCCTTTCTTCCATGTGCCCCCTATTAACTGTTTGGTCAAATGCCTCAATGAAATCCCTTCTCCATAGTCCATACATACCACTCATAATCCTTATTAAATTAATAAACTTTATGACTAATTTGTGTCATTCCAACCGAAAAACAAGGTTATAAATTCATACCCAGAATTCGATTTATCTCAACATGTACTTTTTGTAAATATATTCAAGAAAGTTTGTAGTATTAATAGTCAACCCATACTACTAGTGTCCTTCTGTGGCCACTCTTCTTCCATACTACTGCTACCATTTATTGGAAAACACAAGATTTTTCTTATTCTTTTTTTTTTATATATATATATATATCTTATAAATAATTTTGTGTGAGTGGTCTTGTTTGACATATTGTTATCATATATTACCATAATTAGTTTGTGGGTCATATTCAATTCACTTTGTTATCTTCTTTCATGTGTGCTTGTCTCATCTGTTTAGCAAAGTTTTTCATCAAACATATTACAATAATAAAACAGTCTTGTTGTAGCTCTGTTTTAGCATTTAGTTTGTCTCTTTGTTATTGGTTTTTTATCAAAAACAAATGTTTTCATAATTCTATATTAGTATTATATAAACAACCCATAAGAATAAATACTTATATATACTTTTGGGATCAGTGTGATTCCACCATCTCATTTTTAGACACTCTCATGGCCAGTGCTACTTCATTGTTTTTACTTGCTTTTTGTTTCATATTTTTTGGTCTTGGAAGTTGTGGTTATTTATTGGATCAGCAAAAAGATAAGATTTTGCAGCTTCCTGGGCAGCCACCAAATGTTGATTTTAACCAGTACTCAGGCTATGTTACTGTGAATCAACAATCTGGGAGGTCATTGTTTTATTGGTTGACTGAGTCACCTGCAAACCGTGATCCAGAATCTAGGCCACTTTTGTTATGGCTCAATGGTGGTCCTGGCTGTTCTTCTGTAGCTTTTGGTGCTGCTGAAGAAATTGGTCCTTTGCATATAAATGCTGATGGGAAGACACTTTACAAAAATGCTTATTCTTGGAACAAATGTATGTAACTCTCTAGTTCCATCTCATCAATTGTTCCCCATACTCTGGCTCTAACGGGATTGGGTATCGTTGTTGTTGTTATAATATATTTTCATTGGATATGTATTAACTTTTGTTGTTATGATATATTTTTCATTAAATAATGTATTGATCTTGATTTTATAACTTTGCAGTGGCAAATTTGCTGTTTCTTGAATCACCAGTTGGAGTTGGTTTCTCATATACAAACACTACATCAGATTTGTATACATTTGGTGATGCAAAAACAGGTAAGATCCTAATGATCTCTACTTGAAGTTTTTCTTTAAGTTATTGACACTTTTCGAGATATTCATTGGTTGAATGTGCATAAAGTTGTGATCTTTTTGCTAAATTTTTGTTAGTTCGGACTTGTTTGGATGATTTTGGAACTTGGGTATTGTGAATTTGTAGCTGAAGATTCATATACATTTCTTATCAATTGGTTTGAAAGATTCCCTCAATACAAGCATAGAGATTTTTACATTGCTGGAGAGAGTTATGCAGGTTCCCAAACATCAGCTATATTGTTAACTTTGATATGATTTTGTTTGTTAAATGTCCTAAGGCATATATGCTAATCTATATATCAGGTCATTATGTTCCTCAATTGTCTCAAATCATTTACAAAAGAAACAAAGGGGTGAAGAATCCGGTTATTAACTTCAAGGGATTTATGGTATAGAATGAGATAATTAAGAGTTCAATATCATTCATTATAATGCTAAATTTCATGATTTCAGACTTTTTGATCTTACTTTGTAGGTGGGAAATGCTGTTACTGATGATTACAATGATTATGTTGGCACATTCGAGTATTGGTGGACCCACGGTTTAATTTCAGATTCTACTTATAAAGCGTTACAAGCAGCATGCGAAAGAAGCTCCTCTGAGCATCCACCCATTGCGTGCGTTAGTGCTTTACGCAGTGCAGAAGCCGAACAGGGAAATATTGATCCGTATAGTATATATACAAAGCCTTGCACCTACAGTTCATCACTAAAGCTTAGAGGACGTTATGTAAGTTTATCTAAATTGAAACCTTCTCTACAAAATAAATTGAAGATAACATAGTAACCAAGTATTTGAATCTGAAATCTACTAATAACAACATTTCTTTTGGAGAACAGCCATGGAGGCGTGGAGCATATGATCCATGTACCGAGAATTATGCAATTCAGTACTTTAATCTTCCCGAAGTTCAAAAGGCGTTTCATGCCAACATAACTAAGCTGTCATATCCATGGAAAACTTGCAGGTGTGTTTGAGAACATAAAGAACAAAAGTCTTTTTACACCCTTAATAAGATTTCTTTATGATAATGTCTCATTAATTGCAGTGATATTGTTGGCGAGTATTGGACAGACTCCCCACTGTCAATGCTTCCCATCTACAAGGAACTCATAGCGGCTGGTTTAAGGATTTGGGTATTCAGGTAAAACTTTCTCTACCTCATATTATTCCCCTCTTTAATTTGTGTGATATCAGCTCACTAATAGTAAATGTATATTTTTTTTTCTCGTTCAGTGGTGATACCGATTCAGTTGTTCCCCTTACTGCAACAAGATACTCCATTGATGCATTAAATCTTTCCACAATCGCCAATTGGTATGCGTGGTATGATAATGACAAGGTAATGGGTTCTTGTTTCCTTCAAATTATAATATCATTATTATTATGCATCTGATCATTTCTGATCTCTCTATGTATCAGGTTGCGGGTTGGAGCCAAATATATGAAGGGCTGTCATTCGTGACAGTAACGGGCGCAGGACACGAAGTGCCGCTGCATCGTCCAAGACAAGCTTTTATACTTTTCAGATCATTTCTGGAGAATAAGGCAATGCCAGGAAACCAAAATTCCATCTAGGTTTGATTTACTTGTTGCTAAGAAGTAAAAAACATATAGAAAGATCATTATTTCAAGGGGTTATAGAAAAAAAAGAAATAAGGAGATACCCCTAAATTCTTGCTTCCAAACGATTATCATTTGTTGTATGTTCCCTAATTAATCAACATTAGATTCTTGCCACAACGGAAAAAAACTGTGATTATTATAGTAATTATGTAGTATATGATCACGTAGAAATGAACGTATGTCCAGAAATGATTTAAGCCTACGGGGTCACACGTCTCGACACAAATGTATTTAATATTAATTAATATATTTAATGTATTTAATTAATATGATCACGATTTCAATTAACGAGTGGTCGTTAAAAACTAACGGTTACTAGCTAACGGCGTTAGTTAAGGAAGGCTTAATTTGTAATTAGGAGATTCTAGAAGTTTCCTAATTATATAATAAAGGGGGGCCGGTTTTAACTAATGAGTTTTTAACTCATTGAGTTTGACTTGGTTTCTTATAGACTAATCCTAGTTTATGTCTAATACGAATCCTAATCTATGTCAAATACGAAAAGGGTTTTGGATATAAATAGGAAATAGAAAAAGCCCTCATCACTTCTCCTCCTTCCTCCTCTTAACCTACGGCCGAAACTCTCCCAAGAAAAAAGGGATTTTCGGTTTAGTTGTTTGACAAAATCAAGAGATAAAGCAAACGTTGCGGTTCGTGATCAAGTACTAGCATACGTGCATTCGAGTGTCGTGTGTGCAAACGTAGAGGGATTTATTTCAAATCCTTATAAAGTTTCTCACTTTATTTTCTTTAAATCAAAGGTACATGTTTCTATTCTTGGTTAATTAATTAATTACATAGATTGATTTTCCGCTGCGTGCTTTGTGATTTGATTTGATAAATTGTTATATAACCCAACAGTGGTATCACGAGCCTACTATGTATGTTTTTTAATTACCAATTAAATCAAAACTTGAAGGGGGGTTAGGGTTTTGATCTTCAAATTTTCGGATATATATATATATATATTTAAATTGTTTTTGTAATTTAATTACAATTATTTAAATAAGAAACAAATAATATCTATATTATTAATTATATATATGGTTCGAAAATTTCCAGAAAATAAAAAAAAAAAAAATTGTTTTTTTTTAGGGTTCCTAATCCAAGTTTTGATTAATTACATGTTTATGTGATAAATTGCATGTATAATATGGTGTACTTTTAATTATTTAATTGTTAAATAGAAGTAAAAATCATGAATTTTTCATGCAAATTATTCATGATTATTACTTAGATATATTGATATGAAATCTTGATCATTAGGGTTAATTATGCTAGATAATTGAATAATTAATTGTGTGACAATGTGATTATGTTTTGTGAAAGTTTCTGTTTGACACCAGTTCACTAAAAAAAATCATAACTAATTAACCGTAAGGAGTTGGAAGCTGAAATCTTTACAGTAGATGCTTGACTCATAGGGCTACAACTTTTATGTTTTGTGCTAAGCCCAGTTCGGCCTTCATCAGGGCCAGATTTGGTCGTGAAGCTGCTGGATTTTCCAGATCAGCATCCTGTTTTATGGTAGATAAACTTGTTATAGATATTTTGGCTTACGCAATCAAGGCAACTTGATGTATGTGGTCTCTTTCCATGTGAAAGAGGAGCCAATCTTATACCATAGTGACCAAATTAGGTTGATTACCTTAATTGTTAAGTTGTAAATTTAGTAGGTTTAATTTTGCCTTTTTATGAAAATTGTATGCAAAATTGTTTTTGGAAAAATAAACTTGACTAAATATATCGAAATAAGATTTTGTTTATAAAATTGGTGCCCTAAAATCAAAAGATACACCGGCTCACCCATTTGAACAAACTCTAAGAGAGGTATAAGTCGGAGTGCGCTAGCCTCCTAAAAGGGCGGGTTTTTAAATCGCGTTTATCGCATACCTTTGCCCTTGCGCTTCTTTGTGCGTTCGAATGGAGCTACCGAGCTTTTTTGTATTTAAAGGCAATAAAAATGAGTTTTATAAACATATTATGTTTAGAAGATATGCATGAATCTTCAAACATAACTTTTGATCACACATCAAATTGATTGACCCAATAAACTTAAGTCATTGCCACCCAACTCGTAAAGGACACTTGTGGCTGTTGTTTTACTCACTGGTACACAGTGGTGAAATGGCAGTTGCATGGCAAATCCCACTCACTGGTACACAGTGGTGGACAAATTTGCGCGTTCTTGGTTGGACGACTTAAAGCGAGTTAAGCGGTGAGACCTTGACCCGTGGCAAAAGATGGGACAAAACATTACTACAAATCACTTGATGAATCAAGTGTGATTTGTAGGTCCTATTCTTACTAGGAATTGCACATGAAATGCAATTACTGCTCGTCACTTACCATTTGAGTGCAATCATTTCTAGCAGATCAACTGATGAAATGATTGCATGTCAATTGGATCCTAGCCTTAATGAAATTAATTGTTTATTTGATAAACATTGGGTAATTGATTTCTTAAGGATTTATTATCGAAAATACTGATTTTTGAACTTAATCTGTTTTGTAGATGGCAATGAATCCTTCCACAAACACCAATGCTTTTCGGCAAATGTTTGAAAGAGAAAAGCTTAATGGATCAAATTTCAATGACTGGTATCGTCAACTGAGAATGTTCTAAGAGTTGAGGAACGCATGGATGTCATTGAAAGGCAATGGCCAACCGAACCAAGTGCTGAATCCACAGCAGCTGAAAAAGCTGAATATAGGATTCAATACACTAGATTCAATGAAGTTTGTTGTTTGATGCTTGCGAGCATGTCTCCCGAGCTTCAAAAACAATTCGAACTCTACACTCCATATGATATGATCACAGAACTTAAATCCTTGTATGAAAAACAAGCTGGAGTGGAACTGTTCGACTTAGTCGTGGAACTTCATGACATGAAACTTGAATCTGGCAAATCGGTTAGCAGTCATGTGCTCAAGATGAAGAGCATTTTGACAAATTGGATTCGATGGAGTACGCTTATCATAAAGAGGTAAAAGTTGGCATGATTCTCAAATCCCTTACGAAGGAATATGAGGGTTTTGTGCAAAACTATACCATGCACTCTATGAAAAAAAGCGTCAATGAACTTCATGCTATGCTCATTGAATATGAGAAGACGATTCCAAAGAAGGCCAATGACCCAAATGTCCTTATGATTAAGGGGGTCGGATCCAGAAAGCTAAGAAATCGCACCAAGCTAAAGGCAAGTTTGATGGTAAAGGCAAGGGTAAGCAAGCTGCTTATTCCCCCAAACCAAAGAAAACCCCTCCGGCTAAGAAAGAGCATCCGGCTAAAGACCAGACCTGTCATCATTGTAATGAAGTCGGGCACTGGAAGAGGAACTGTCCCAAGTATCTTGCCGAGTTGAATGTGAAGAAGAAGCAAGCAAGCGTTGCTAGTACTTCAGGTATCTTCACCATTGAATTATTTTCCTTTACTAAGCGTAAATCATGGGTTTATGGACACTGGCTGTGGAACTCATATCTGTAATGAATTACAGGCTCTTAGGAAAAGGAAGGAAGCTGAAGCCCGGAGCTTTGCAGCTGTTCGTGGGCAATGGTCTACCAGCACCTGTTGAAGCTATTGGAGAATATCATTTAGTTCTTCCTTCCGGTTTAATTATTGTTTTAGACAATTGTCATTATGCACCTTCTATCACTAGAGGTGTAGTTTCAGTTTCTTTGTTGAAAGACAACGGATTCATTAATGTTTTTAATGATTATGGTATTTCAGTTTCTAAAAATAATGTTCATTATTTTGATGCTATTGCTTGTGATGGTATTTATGAAATTGATATGCGTAGTTGTGATTCAAATAATTCAATGTATAATGTTAGCAAAAGAGCCAAGACTAACTTGGACTCTACTTTTCTGTGGCACTGTCGTCTTGGACACATTGGCAAAAATCGCATTGAAAGACTTCAACGTGAAGGGATTTTACAATTAAATGATGAATCATTTGATAAATGCGAGTCATGTGTTTCCGGCAAAATGACGAGAAAACCTTTTTCGCATAAACCGGAGAGGGCTAAAGATCTTCTTGGACTCATTCATACCGATGTTTGCGGCCATTTAGACATGTGTCAAGAAAAGGAGCTAGCTACTTCATAACTTTTACGGATGATTTCAGTCGTTATGGTTATGTTACTTGCTTAAACATAAACATGAAGTGTTTGAAACATTCAAAGAGTTTAAAAATGAAGTAGAAAATCAACTCGGAAAGACCATCAAGATTCTTCGTTCGGATCGAGGTGGTGAATACTTAAGCCAAGAGTTTAAGGATTATCTGAAAGCGTGTGGAATTGTCCAACAGCTTACTCCTCATACACTCCTCAACATAATGGAGTGTCTGAAAGGAGAAATCAAACCTTGCTAGACATGGTGAGATCTATGATGAGCCTTACGACTCTCCCATTTTCGTTTTGGGATTATGCTCTTGAGACTGCTGTACGCATTCTCAATATGGTTCCAACCAAGAAGGTTGACAAGACACCATATGAATTATGGCATGGAAATGTTCCTAATCTGTCTTACTTAAGAGTCTGGGGATGTGAGGCACTTGTGAAGCGCGATACGCCTGACAAACTTGAACCCAGAACTACTAAGTGCATCTTTGTCGGATACCCTAAGGAAACGATGGGTTACGACTTCTATGATCCCGTCAAAAACACTGTTCGCGTTGCTCGATATGCTGAATTCTTTGAAAAGAAATTAGTTCCAGAGAACAGTGGGAGGATTGTAGAACTTGATGAGATTCAAGAGGAAGATGTGTCACCTTCTGAAGCTCCTAGCAATCATCAACTTGGGGGGGAAAATGTTCAAAGTGATGAACCTCAAGTCGATGATGATGAAGCGATTCTACTTCGTAGGTCCGAAAGGACAAGACGTCCTACTGACAGATTATGTCTGATGGTAGAAGAAAACGTTTTAGGAGATCTCGATGAGCCTCCGAATTTCAAAGCTGCATTATCAGATCCGGAATCTGAAAAATGGCTTGAAGCTACGAAGGTGGAAATGAAATCCATGAAAGACAATCAAGTCTGGAGCTTGGTTGATCTTCCACAAAATGCTCAAACTGTTGGGTGTAAGTGGATCTTCAAGAAGAAGACGGACATGGATGGAAATGTACACACCTATAAAGCTCGTCTCGTGGCGAAAGGTTATACTCAACGTTTCGGTGTTGACTATGATGAGACCTTTTCTCCAGTTGCGGACATTAGAGCTATTAGGATTCTCTTAGCCATAGCTGCGTACTATGACTTTGAGATATGGCAAATGGATGTTAAGACTGCTTCTTAAATGGTTACTTGGATGAAGAAGTCTATATGGATCAACCTGAAGGTTTTATTGATCCAAAACATCCCAACAAAGTATGCAAGCTTCAAAGGTCCATTTATGGACTAAAGCAAGCATCAAGAAGTTGGAACAAGAGGTTTGATGAAGAAATCAAAAAGTTTGGTTTCGTTCAAAACCCCGATGAGCCATGTGTATATCGCAAAGCTAGTGGGAGTAATGTTACTTTCCTTGTCTTGTATGTTGATGACATATTGATCATAGGAAAACACATTCCGATGTTGCAAGATGTAAAATCCCATCTTGGAAAGTGTTTTGCCATGAAAGATTTAGGAGAAGCGACATTTATTCTTGGAATCAAGATCTACCGAGATAGATCAAAGCGATTAATTGGACTAAGTCAAAGTGCTTATATTGATAAGGTCTTGAAGCGATTCAAGATGGAGAATTCTAAGCGTGGGTTTACACCTATGCAAGAAGGACTTAGTTTATCTGTCAAACAGGGTGCTACTACACCTAATGAGGTGGAGCGTATGCGAAGAGTCCCTTATGCTTCGGCTGTGGGATCTATTATGTATGCGGTTAGATGCACTAGACCCGATGTGGCGTTCGCGCAAAACATCGTAAGCCGATATCAACAGAATCCAGGTGAAAGTCACTGGACTGCTGTTAAGAGCATTCTGAAGTACCTACGGGCTACTAAAGATATGTTTTTGGTGTATGGAGGAAATCCAGACTTAGAGCTCAAAGTGACCGGATACTGTGATGCTGGATTTCAAACTGATAAAGATGACACGAAGTCTCAGTCAGGATTCGTCTTCGTTCTTAACGGAGGTGCTGTGGATTGGAAAAGCAGCAAGCAAAAAAAAACAGTTGCCATGTCTGCAACAGAGTCTGAGTACATTGCCGCCTCAGAAGCCGCAATGGAAGCAGTCTGGATAAGGAAGTTCATTAGCGGGCTTGACGTGATCCCCTCAAGTGACTTACCTACTGATATGTACTGTGATAATACTGGTGCATTAATCATTGCCAACGAACCCGGAGTTCAGAAAGGTGCCAGACATTATGCTAGACGATATCACTATGTTCGTGAGCGGATCGAACTAGGTGAAATCAAATTACTCAAAGTTCACACAGATTTTAACTTAGCTGATCCTTTCACAAAAGCTTTGTCTAGGCCCAAGCTTGAAAGGCATGCCGAGGGCATAGGACTTAAATTAGCTAGTTATTTCATGTAAATCTGTTGTTTCGGTATTTGGATAAGGGATGTTAAACAATTTATATTTTTGATAATGAAATAAAGTACTTGATATGTTTGATTTCATTTAATATTAATTGTATCCTATATTTGCATGTTTAATCCTTGAATATTTTAATAAATATTCTAAATTGTCCATTGTCGATTAATTATATGGGAATATAATTAAACTAAGACAAATCTGAGCGATTGGTTATATTCTTGGAATATAAAATGGATGGTCCCACCAAACTCGCATGATATCCATAGTTGATGCATATCGGACTACCCCACTAACGAATTCATCACTTTATGGATCAGCGTCATTAAGTGAAATTTGTAAATGGTTACTTTATTGATCCTTTGACTTGAGATACAAGCAGGTCAGCATGTATGGATTGGACTTACTTGATATAGTTCTAACTCTCCTGAATAAGGGAGTACATAAAGGGCTATTTTCAGAAAGTGTATTGAAGTATGATGACTGACACGTGTAGTCAATACAGGATTTGTTCCTTCAACTTAAAAGTTGAAGTATGATACCATTGGCGCCCTCATTAGGACTAATTAAGATGTTTGCATGGCCGTGCCCAAATAAATCCAGATGGTTCTCGATTATATTTGGTAATCATTAATTAGTTATGGAATGAGAAACAGAATCGTTAAATCATGAAATGACATTGATCCGTATTCATGTTTAACACGGTATTTGAACAAAGGGATAATAAATGCCTCAACCATTTAAATATACTTTAAGAAACTATACTTAAATATTTCTGGGAGCATTGGCGTGTTGCTAGACGCTAACCAATGTTATTACCTTCATTTGTTACGAGCTCAAGTGGGAGCTGTTAGTATATGATCACGTAGAAATGAACGTATGTCCAGAAATGATTTAAGCCTACGGGGTCACACGTCTCGACACAAATGTATTTAATATTAATTAATATATTTAATGTATTTAATTAATATGATCACGATTTCAATTAACGAGTGGTCGTTAAAAACTAACGGTTACTAGCTAACGGCGTTAGTTAAGGAAGGCTTAATTTGTAATTAGGAGATTCTAGAAGTTTCCTAATTATATAATAAAGGGGGGCCGGTTTTTAACTAATGAGTTTTTAACTCATTGAGTTTGACTTGGTTTCTTATAGACTAATCCTAGTTTATGTCTAATACGAATCCTAATCTATGTCAAATACGAAAAGGGTTTTGGATATAAATAGGAAAAAGAAAAAGCCCTACTCACCTCTCTTCCTTCCTCCTCTTAACCTACGGCCGAAACTCTCCCAAGAACAAAGGGATTTTCGGTTTAGTTGTTTGACAAATCAAGAGAGAAAGCAAACGTTGCGGTTCGTGATCAAGTACTAGCATACGTGCATTCGAGTGTCGTGTGTGCAAACGTAGAGGGATTTATTTCAAATCCTTATAAAGTTTCTCACTTTATTTTCTTTAAATCAAAGGTACATGTTTCTATTCTTGGTTAATTAATTAATTACATAGATTGATTTTCCGCTGCGTGCTTTGTGATTTGATTTGATAAATTGTTATATAACCCAACATAATATAGATTAGTTTAAACTTGTTCAATGTAATTTTCATAAATTATACAAGTTTTGTTTATGGTTATGTAATTGTCAAGAATGTGTTCTTGCCTTTCACTTTTGAAGTAATATCTAGTGGGGAGTTTACTGGTGCACAACAACAACAACAACAACAACACCCAATCCCTGGGCGGGGTATGAGGGAGGTGAGCTGTAGACAGTCTTGGCTCTACCCAAAGGTAGAGAGACTGCTTCCAATTAAGGGGAACCCATAATGAGTCGGTTATCCATTTAACTTGAGGCATATATGGCAATGGCACCATTCAAGATGTCAACTTGATACAGGTATTCCGGTTATTGCCATGTTTTACCAAAGCCCTGAGCTATTTGGAGCCAGGCCTGCTTGTAATTTGGGCTTTAATTGAGTCATAGCTAGAGTATAAGTTGGTGAAAGACTGGTGAATTCTTATTTGTTCCGAGTTTCTACCTTACCAATTCACTTGTTCCATTTAAATTAGTAATAACAAGGGTGATGTCTGGGTTATGGGGTGAATTTGGTAAACATGTTGTGTTATTCATCGCGTTACGGTTCAATTTTAAGACATGGTTTTTTGAGTAATTTCTTGATTTAATTTGGTACTTTTGGTTGGTTATGTAACATATTACTCGTAATATTTATGTTGAATGAAGTTGGTTGATGAGTCTTGAGTAAAGCTATCTCACAAGTCACAACTATATAAAATAATATATAATATATAAAATAAAAGTTTTTTTTTTAACAGCGAGTTAGCAGTTAGCATTTAAGACACCACAGTGACATCCAATTGGGCAACGGAGTTCAAAGTTTAGTTAACACATATGGTTTACCTTGACTAAATCATAAATATTTGACTATGACCAAAATTACAAAGGAAATATAGTTGACTAAATGACTTTTTTATGTAACTTAACATTTGAATGTTAGAAAAATTGTAAATTCTTTATAAAAAGTTATAGATTGTGGTTTTAAAGATTCATCCAGATAAAAGTTTGGCCTTTTATATAAGTGATGGCCTATTAACCCCTTTTTTCTTTCTATCAACAACTTAATGCGTTGGTGTATTTAAACATTTCAATTTTATAAATGAAAAATCATAAAGATCTACATATATTTTGGACTTCGTTTCCAAATTGTCAAAGAGTAGTCTACCTTTGAGATAAAGCGAGTTAAAATATGTTCAATACCAATAAGTTGCTTTAAATAGTTGGTGATTCAAAATCACATGGTTAGAGGGCGTGTATTATTTGTAAATGAAATAATGTCATCACGCCATAAATGCAATAGTATAATATGGATCAACGAATATGGAACATGTTAGGTCATGTTATGTTTGTATACTTTGTGAGCTAAGAAAAAATGGACTATCTATATTATTTTTGTAAAAATTTTGATTTCCTTACGAATTACCGTGTATATAACATTATCTATCATGTTGAAATTCTTAACTACGAGAGAATCTTAATTCGTATAATATATCCTCCTGAACTTAAAATTTGGAGTTTAAAGTATTCTTTTAAAGTATTATAAGTCTGCCTACATCTTAATTTCTTTCATACACTGTTGAGATATTAAGGCCTAAAACATGTTGAAGACGGGTTTTTTTATAAGTATTGTAGGTGTCATTTAGTCTCCAGATTGTAAGATTAAGTTTAGTTTCTCAACTATTTTACTTGACAAAATGGGTATAACCGTATAAGTAAGTATCTATTGATAAATAGTATGTGACACTTAAGAAAAAAAGATATACTTCCAAACTCATATCACAAAATGGTTTGGCAGTAAGGTCACAATTGTTGCAGATGTTTATTATGTTCATAGAGTAGATATATTAATATCTTTTTATATAATAAAGAAAAAGGTAGTACCATTCAATAAACGAACGGACGCGCCATTAGAAAGTGCATTCGCGCAAAGTTTGAGATATGTAGCAGTACGCGGAATTTTATTTGTTTGAACATGGAAGGAAGCCCAACACCTTTAAGCCGTAAAACTGCCTTGTTGCTTACATTTGCATTTGACAATACTTCTATTAAATTATTAAAAGAACACCTTTTAATACAATGTTATAGATAACATTTGCAATTGCCAATACTCCTATAATTTTTTAAATATAACTTTAGAACAATACTTTTCGTGATAAGAATCAGTTAAAATACGTAGGTAAAAACGGGATTAATATAAATTAAATGCTCATACGGTTGTTAGGCAAAATTTGATATTTGTTGTAGAGATGTAGATATTACCTTTAATCTTAGCTCTTTAGATTTTAGTTTGTTAGGATATTTCGCATATTAGAATTATGAGGAACTTAACAAGTTGAGAATTTTTATGAGGAGATATATCTATTTATATGAATTTGGAGCAAAGGTTCACAAGTTAGGCGCGAATTCTTACACGTTGCAATAATATTTTTTAGATATTTTTAATAATTGAATGGAATCGAATATTTTAGAATATATTTTTTGTATTATTAGCTATTGGTTTTGTAGGTACTAAAGAAACAAAGTGCCAACTTTATTTTTGTAACATAAATTATTTAAGATATGGATTGATGGTGATATATAAATAAAATAAAAATGTATGTATATACTGTATTTAACTTCCTTTCTTTAAAGCGATGTTGGTGGACCTTCTAAAAATCATAAAGAAATACACATAAAATGGACCATATTCAAAAGATACCACTTATTATTCCAAATTTACCAAGTTGCCCCTTTACCTATTATTTTGCCTAACTTAAGGTGTTGGACTTCCAATCTCACATTCCCACTGGTTCTAGTTCTACCACCTTGGCCCCCCTTTTAAGAAAATATTATACTAGCAATCAACTTTACTTACTTGGTTCCTTCATTTCATGTTAAAAACAATTGAACCTTAAGATAGTTTTTTATCTTTTTTTCTTCACTTTACTAGTACCTATTCCTTATAATGACACATACGTGGGGTATAAATGTCAATTTGAATTGTAGTTGCTTAATGGCTAAGAAGTGCAATATAGTCATTTTTCTTGGTGTGCATGTCAAAGTTCTTCCATACCCCTAGTGCATGAAAAAGCAAGAGAGCCAGATGGATATAAATTTGAATTCACATAACTTTTTAGAGCCATATAAGACCATTTTAAAGCTATAACAAAATAATATGAGATCATCATATAACAAAAGAAAAATGACAAGAGTTAGTAACACATTAATAGGTTTCTTGAACCTATTGACACTTTTAGCTTCCATTCCAATAATCGCCGGTGGCCTATGGATGGCGAAAAGCACTGCTACGTGCGAGAGCTTCCTCCAACGACCGCTTATGGTGGTAGGATTCGTGATCTTGCTTGTATCGTTGGCTGGTTTTATAGGGGCATGTTATCATGTTGTATGGGCGTTGTGGTTGTATTTGGTGGTAATGTTGTTCTTGATCATTGCCTTATTGGCTGTGACGGTTTTTGGGTTCGTGGTAGTGGGCCCAGGGGGCGGCATACAAGTTCCGGGCCGGGCTTATAAGGAGTACCACTTGCAAAACTATTCACCTTGGTTGAGGAAAAGGATTGAGAAGGCTAATTATTGGATGACCGTTAGAACTTGCATTTTGGGGTCTAAGACTTGTGCCAAGATTGTTATGTGGACTCCTGCCGACTATATGGTTCAAAACATGTCTCCTATTCAGGTACCTTTATTCCCCGGCCTCTAGCTAGTACTACTATATATCAATCGGGTGGTGCACCATTTTTTAGCTGTATACCACCAAATATGCTTCACATTATTGTATTGTACAATACCTTAATGCATGTTTTGTGGTGTATAATTAAAAGTTATGTATCACAAAAGGTTAATATATGGTCCTAATTAAAATGTTGTAACGGCACAAATAACACAATCATATCACGCTATATATAGGTTACGGAGTATATTCTAGATATAGTTGACAAGCGCTAATCAAATTGATTCTTTTCCCAAAAATGACTGAAAGAACAATATGCAAATGATACTATATTTATACTCTAAATATCAACTGTAAATTAACAAAGTTTTGATCATATATTTTTGGGTGAATTATGTATGTATGTATTCAGGTTGTTGCAAACCACCAACTTCGTGCGACTACCAAGCGCCAATGATGACACAAGATCCGGACTGCTACAAATGGAGCAACGATCCAAATATGCTATGCTACGAATGTGATTCGTGCAAGGCAGGGGTGATAGAGGACGTGAGACGGGATTGGCATAGACTATCGGTTCTCAATATCATAATGGTCATGCTTCTCATTGGCATATATTTTGTAGGTTGTTGTGCATTCCAAAATGCCAAGAGGGCTGATAGCTATTACCCATATGGTGGTGAATCTAGAATGTTTAAAACTCGACCTAAATGGAGTTTCTATTAATTAATTTTGTTTAGAAACTACAACATATAGTTACTATAGTTTAGCAACTAATTTTGTTTTATGATTGAATTTTAGTGAAATTAAATCAATATCTTAATTGTCTAAGACTATATTCAACTTTTCTCTTCAAGGTGCATCATACTTATTTTCTTGAAAGATGGATAATTAATTGAGATAATTCCTTTAGAGAGTGCATAATATATGAATTGAATGAATAATTCTACTTAAAAGACAAATATTTTTTAAATAGAATTAGTGATACGACAATTTGTAGCCTCTTTTCTTTGATATCGTTAGGACTTAGGATTAGGATGTGTTAATCAACTTCTGTTCACAAAATTCAATTTATATTATAGTTTAAGAAATTTGGTTGATTGTCAAAGCAACTTTATTAAATTTACTATTATTGCGAAATCAAACATTCTACCTTTTGACAATAATCAATTAAAATGGTGGTTTTTCTAAAGGGACATCTTAATTATAGTTACGTTGTAACCCAAAATATGAAGGACATGCAAATAGTGAAAGCGTTACATGATATCATAAGTGACCACCCTTTAACAGCATTTTACAGATTATAGATTTATAGTATAAGGTTACCTACTTTAAGATAACATATCATGATGATTAATTGATGATCAATTTATCATACATACAAAATGAACAATATATATATATATATGACAAGGTTTCATGGCTTATTCTTTCACCTTCTCTAGAACGTTCTCAAAAAGCAATTAAGCAACTCACGTACATAACTACACATATAGTCCGTAATCCGTATCACAAAAGGCTCTGTCATATACGCATAAGAACGTTGCATTAGCACCGCGATTGAGATTGCAATATGCACAACACCACACATATAGTACCGTATCACACAAGCAATTAACTCGACTGGCCAATTTAGTGGCCACTAAAACCAGGGAGCTTTTTGATCATATATAATATAAAAACACTTCCCCATTTACAGTTTTCTAACTTCCCTCTTTGCATGGAGGAAAAAGTATATTCTATTCGATTTAATTAGCTTAAACTATCTTTTCTTATCAGTTATCATAACATACTACTTGCTTGCTATCCTTCTTTCACTCGTTTACAGAAACTTTAGAATTATGAACTGTTAGTCTCTTTTTGTTTCAAGTAATAATCCAATTTTGGTTAATATAACCTCAGTTGGGGTTTGAAGAACATTCCACATTTCCACGTAGTTCACATTTTTGTGTCAAAAGATTAAACCACCAATCCAAACCGGCCCAACCCAAACTGTCCCATGATCCACATTTGATTCTCTTTTTTCCTCCCTCCCTTGCTAGTTGCTACACCTTTTTTTTTTCTATCTATTATTATTATTATTACTTTTTCTTTGAAGATTTGTACTTCTCACATACCTCACTATCTAATCACCATGGATAATGTTTACATGTTAGTGACTAGAATCTTTTATCATGTTGGTCCCAATAACAGATACAAACGCTTGAGCTGATGTGTAATTCAATAATAAGACCATTCTTAAGAGTAGGTGAAAGCTATAGGTGAAATAGGTAGGTTAACAGGTGAAAGCTTTATGACACATCGGTTAAATATAAAGGTGAAGATGGCTAGGCCAATGCATTCACCTACTGGAAGATGACAAATTAGTGGGCCAATGGGAATCTTTTGCAAGTTCACAATTTTGATTATTTATGCAGTATAGCTATCTATTCATTTTTTATTAGTATTTATGCATTGATGTTTTGCAAGTTACACAACAAATATTTTTTATGACATTAGTTTATAAATTTATATAATACTTATGTTTTAATAATCAGCACATAGGTTGAAAATTTAAATAATATCTACGAGTACTAGTATTTTGTAAGTTAAACAACAAAATATTAATTTAAGATTATAATACATAAATTCATACATATTTATATTAAATAACTACTAAATTCATTTTTCTTTTTAAAAAGAGACAAATAAATTAAAGTGAGAACATACTAGAAAAAAATACTCAAATAAAAAAAACATAAATAAATAACAAGGAGCATTCTAATTGTTGTAGTTCCTCCAAACATGCTCTGTAAGGTCTCGACGAAGGGTGTGGTGTGTTTCTGGGTTCCGTAGTCGTGCATTACCCTGAATTCGTGCTTCACATATCTCAGTAAATGTTCGTTGTGAAATATTAGTCGGTTGATGAAAATATGGTTGTGGGGTACCTATCGCGTATCCATTCTCTTCTACAACCATATTATGTAATATGATGCAAGTGTACATGATTCGGCTTAGTTTGTTTTCGCTCCACGCTCTTGCTGGATGCTGGAGAATTTCCCATTTACCCTGAAGCACACCGAATGCACGTTCAACATATTTTCTTCCAAAAGAAATTGAGTGGTTGGAGCAACAAAAACATGACATCCGAGTCCGTTGGGGTCTACTATAATTTAGTGTTATTATCATTATGTATTTTTTATTTATGTCCTTTTAATTAATGTAATGGTCTTAATATAATGTAGCTTTTAATTATATATTAATTAATATGTTATTTATAATTTAAATATATTGTGTAAATGTATTGGATTTTTAATTAAAAAAAGGTGGGGACCAAATAATAGGTGAATGGTTAAGGAGAAAAATAGAAGGTGAAAGAGGTGAGAAGGTGATGCTGATGTGGCAGGAAAAAGTGTAGGTGAAAGGGTGAACGGTTCCGAATGGTATAATAAAAAGAAAACAACAATCACCTTCCTATGTTTCCGTTTGTACACAAATTATTATATTTCAACAACTGAGGTTCCTAACATGATTTACAACTAGCTTTAATTACACTTAAAACTAGTAGGCATCATTGTTTATTAAATAAAACACAGGCAGCAACATACTGAATACATAATTACACTATGTACAAGTCAATGTGTAGGTGATCATATTTATAATTTACCTTCAAAAGCAAAGTGGATTACCCTTCGCTTGGTTCTTAATTTGAGCATTCGGTTTTGCATATTGGGCACACTTTCTTCATCAACAGCCACTTCTTGATGCAATCCACATGATAAGCATGTTTGCATTTTTCCATCATTCCAATCTTATCTCCATTTTTGTACTCCTCCTGATATATGTTGATCGGAAAACAAGTTTACATGATTAAAGAAAAGCAAGACAAAAGTAAATATATTTACGAAATGGAGACAGAGTAATGAAAACAAAATGGGTAAAACCAACTTGATATATAGCCTGACTCCGACTGGCAATAACTACCCCTAAATTGAAGCCAAACAAAACTCTAAATTTTGAAGGTGAATCTTACCAGGCAGATGGGACAAGAAACTTCCTCATTGCTTTGGTCCAAAGAACAGTGAACTTGTCCACTTAAACACTTGGATATGCTATCTTCGGACAGGCCCGTGCTAACATTTCCTATCCTTTCCGCGAGATTAAGCAGTTCCTGCCAAAAAGAAAACATATTAAGAGAAGGAAAGAAGAAAAAGAAAGGTGCAGGAAGAATACTAAGTAACTGATAAAGCAGAGGTGTAATGATGATTTATCGAACCTCATAACTCATATTGTCGATGTCTAGCCTTAAATCTCTATATTGATCTAAGAAGCTTCTGGAACTACCATAGAAGGGTGCTCGATCTTCCATCATAATTGCCTATTCAAAAGAATAGTTAATTCGAGTTGAAAGGCTACTACACAAGTACATATATAGGAGGTAAAGAACACTAAATTGCATACCTCATGTCCCATTCCATCATGAGATTCTGTTGTATCAGGAGCATGTGGGAATCTGTTAACAGTTAACCTCGGCCTTCCACTCCTGTAACTACCACCCCATCCTCTGGGAGAATAATGCCTTGAATTTCTAGAAGAGACATTATCTGGTGGTGTGTGCAGTCCATTTGCTGTATTAGCACCATATGTATAGTGGGGGTACCTTGAACCATTCCCATATGAAGGCTCAGCTATTCGAGAATGGCTGGTCACAGAATCTTCTCTCACAGGAGGAGGATGGGGACCATGCAAGGAAGAAATAGGAGGCCTGCTGAAAAATGGATCACGGTGGCAGGCGGCACCAGCATCAGAGGAACTCCCTCCAATATGGAACTGATTCATCTCATGTCTCGTCCCATTAATCTCTGTTTGTTCATGAAAGAATTTCGTATATACAAGACTCATTAATAAGGACTCATAGCTGAAACATGGAACTTAAGATAACGAACTGTTCACCTGAAGGCAAGATCCTTCTGTGAGAGGAAGCGGAATAATCGGGAGCACTATTCCAGTGTCCACAATTAGCATCTAGATTGGAATGTTGACCATGGGTAGAATGGTAAAACTGAGAACGGCTTGGTACAAGAGTTCTTGTCATGCTAGGTTCCAAATCGATTCTATATCTACGTCTCACATTCCTAGATGAATCTTCATCACGAATTGTAAGGCTGCCCCTATACGGAGGTACACCGTGACAATCTTTTTCCATTGGCATCTGAGAAGAACTTGATGAACTTCCAGCACTATAGAAGCTATCTGACCTTTTTCGTTTGTGCGAACCTCCATTGCTGACATCACGCATACTTGGAACATCATAGTTAGTACAATAAATGTGCCCAACTGGTACCACAGATCTATTTTCTGTGATTGATGAATTTGAGTATGGTTCAGCAGGAGGGTGTGGTACATAAGGCTGTATATCCATGCCAACACTTGATGAAAGATATTCGTTTGCCCTGCCTTCAGGTACTCCCCCTCTTGCCATATGATTCATTTGACCAACAAAAGGACCATTCTCTGGAGCAATACCCCTTCCTGTAAAAGCTCCAAATAACATCAAATGATCAAACAGCGAAACAACATTCTTGAATATATATATATACAAGAAAGAGAGATAATTCAAGATTCCTCAGATTTTGAATATTATATATATATATATATATATATATATATATATATATATACAAGAAAGAGAGATAATTCAAGATTCCTCAGATTTTGAATATTATATTCATGTCGGAGTATATCTTAAAAAGTTACCCGTAGGGAAGTAAGGTGGTTCTGACGGCGGCGTATGGTTGTTGGCATGTTGGTCGTTTCCAGATCTTGTGAATGGGTTAGATATGTGCCTATGCCTCATTTTTTTTTTATATAAAGAGCTTGTTTCACTATGTAGCTGAAAGAAGGTAGCCGTTATGTGAATCTGTATAAATACAGGCAAAGTAGGCTTTAAGCTTAGGATGACCAATGATAGCATATGTGCACCATTTCTACCAAGCAATCCAAAATCATACCAAAATAACTGTCCTAAATCCTTAAAAAAATATAGTTGAACAGAGCATATAAAGAGTCCCTATAAATTCTTACAAAATAATACCAAAATAACTGTCCTGATTACATACTTCTGTATCAAAAGAGAAAGTGATCTGCACTTATAAAAACAATGACACTTATCTCATAGACACTAAGATGATTTACGTTTTCTCCGCTAACAATTGATAAAAATTGATTTGATTTAATTTCCGCATAACGATGCATTCTTAAATACCTGTAGGTGCAAATTATGCCTGCTGGACTATGCCACAACATTCAACCTACCAATTATCTCACACAACCAAATACTGAAACGGCAAAGATAACCAGAGCCAAAAGTAACAAAAAATGACATACTGGTAATTGTTTAAGAAAGAGCAGAAGGTTGTTCACGAATTCATCACCGTTCAAAATTATAGTACTGTCTTCCCCAAATTATTGGGTTCTATATTGAGTACGTACTAATCTTTTTGATGGAATGTACCCATATTTGGTCCAAGGAATAGTAATAATGCTGTTCCATCTTCAAGATTACACGCCGAACATATGTATGAGGAGACTAACTGGCTTGTGTGTAATCAATTGGCAATTTCAAACTAACTAAAAGTATAAAACCTATATAACTCGGGACAAATTTGAATGTCAAACTAAAAGATGCTTGGTAAATTGAATTCATACCAAAGGAATACTATGTCTCTCACAATCTATCTAGCTTGCCACGGTTATGAAGCGAATCTTATTTTAGAGACATCAGAAGATCAAAAGGTACCTCATATATTTCTCCCTGGGAAAATTGACCTATATAATTCAATCCTGCACAAAAAAGGTTATCCTGGATAAAAGGAACTATTACCTCATACACGGATCCAATGACTGGAAAGAGTTTTAAGGGCACCATAGAAAAACATTACTAAAACAAACAAAACTTACAAGGAGATGGTGTCCAATAACCCTTACTCTGGGAAGGATAAAGAAAAACATGACCTCCCTAATAGTCACGCAGTAGGGGGGTTTTAGATATTATACATTAAGGATATTTCATCGTTTAATAATGTCTGCATAAAACAAGAGCCTACAATCACCAATGAAGAAATTCTACCCATTAGAACCTAACCAAGACATATGCAGCTCAACAGAAATCAGACCAAATCCAACAAATGTACTTGATATATGCAGCAAATACACTCCCGTACCAGCTGATCAGGACCATATGTCCACAAATCAATAAAGACCTTAAACACTAACCTGAAGCTTCATTCTTCTTCCGAATTCCTTTCCCAAAACAATAATATGACTTCTCACAAGTCTTCAGAACAAGGAAAGACTTCGTTTTGATTCAGTTGCGCACCACTGTATGCTATTCCGTCTCCATTGAAATGTTGGTGTCACAAATGATCTCCAAACCTGTTGCAGCTTGCGATGAAATAATACCTTGGACCTTCTGACACTAAATTGGAAG
The DNA here is from genome assembly GCA_034093135.1 of Erigeron breviscapus. Taxonomy (NCBI): domain Eukaryota; kingdom Viridiplantae; phylum Streptophyta; class Magnoliopsida; order Asterales; family Asteraceae; genus Erigeron; species Erigeron breviscapus. The sequence continues at coordinate 19,679,545 of CM067169.1, read as the reverse complement.
CCCAACATCACCATCCTAGCCTCCTAGGGCTAAAATTGATAGTACAAGGCCTAGAAAACAGAGAACACAAGTCTTGGATTGCATTCAAGGCCTGACTAAGATTTTAATTGCCTTCTCACAAAAAAGATCTGCTGCTGCAACAAATAAGGGCCACACATACAACTTCACCAAAATCATTAACCCAATGCAATATATCAAGGTGGAGGCTCTACCATTATATACAGTGAAGAGAATAGTAATAACCCCTCTCTTTCTAAATGCTAGCATGAGGTAAAACGGACGCCCGTACCGTCATGTTGTTGCTAATAACTGTGTCCTTAAAGTTTGAAATGACATATACCACAATTCACATACTCTAGAGGACATAGCACCTCAAAGGGAAAAGTTTAGCACAAGATTGTGATAGAATCGCTATACTGCTGCAACTCATCTATCCAATGCTTAGAAGTCCTAGTACAATAAGTCACGTATTTCCATCTGTTCATATAAAATATTAATCTTGATGAAGACACACTATTCAAAACTGAAAACCTTTTGTTGCTCAGATAGGTCAATATTTCCTGCAATGTAATGCCATTGTGATTTAGAGACCAAGGAAAAAGAAAAAACCATATAGCTGTCTATTAGATGAAGACACGACTTCTGGCTAAGGACTACAGCTTACTAGATATGGATAAATGACTAAAATGGTTATGCTGACTAAGAGCACGGTACACTGATTAGGAATTTCTGGTGTTGCCTAGATTTTTAAAGCTCTAACAATTGATACTCGTATCCAGATAAACAAAAGAGACGCAGCATTATGAGCTATTCGCAGAAGTGGTATACGGAGAAAAATCTCTGTCTAGGAGAGCTTACATGCAAGAAGCTGTGTGTCTCTGCTCTGAGAGACTAGCGGAGAGGGTTTTGATCAATAACAATAATCATCTAACCCAAGCATATGCCATCTACTATACAAGAGCTTAAGTATTACCAATCTTTAGAAAAATCGGATCTTCTTAGCATCTCTTTAAAACAATCACAATCATACTGGGTGACAAGCTAAAAGTCAGAATTCTCAAGCTACCAGCTTGTCTTTTATATTAGAATGAGGAACTAATTTATAGTAGAAATAAGCATGCAGGAAATCCAAGAAATCTTTCAATGGCAGAAGCAGCGTCTGTGAGATAGTGTGTGCAATTCTTTAATATGATTTTAAATAGCCAGGGAGATAGATTGTGTTCACAGCTTAATAACAGCAGCAGCTTTCTTAACATATTAGAAGAACCATAAGTTAACATAGACATATTATAGTCATAAATTCTGACAATGCTTACAAGCTCATGAATTTTGCAATGGGTGATAACCAAATATTTTTTTCACATGTGTTATCCCTTCCCTCAATCTTTTTTCCTTCCTTTTTTTTTGTACCCTCTCATAGGAGCATGCAGAGAACAATATTAAATACTTGAGTGACAAAAAACAGACTTAATAAACAATCAATACAATAAACGATAAAAAAACATCTTTAAATGAGACTTTCTAGTCAATTTGAAGGGTGATACATAATGGATATAGCATAGAAAGCAAAGATAATGATCAGGTAACAGAAGAACTACAACGACCTGCATCATTGAATATGACTTTTTAATGTTTCCAATGGGACAAACTAGTGGCCTGTTACATATTGTTAAAATTACAGAAAGCCAGTATAACTACGCACTGGCTGCAACCTTAAACTGCCAACCTAAACAACACTCATATCCACTATAGTAGGGGTCCACTTACAAAGAACTTAAAGTTCACATCTTACACATGTGAGGCCATCACAATTTTCCATGTCTCCTTTTTCGTACTTAGATTTTAGAGCATACAACTGGTGACCAAAATTTAAAAATAATAGAAAGCTCTTTTCTTTAACAACAGAACAGCATGTCATCTCTCCAATTGAAAAATGCCAGTATTATCACGATCCAATCTTCGCCTAGAATGGGGATATGAGCAATAGGATATGGCCTGCACTGCAACCAACTTCAAACAATGGGGTTCGTATAAGTGACAATAACATTTTAGAAACCTTTTTATTTAAACACCTCTTCTGTGTTATCTGACCATAACTTTATACTTTCTATATGGTCTATTTCAACCAAGAAGAGTCAACACCTGGCAGTAACATGTATTACGGAAACTAAGGGTCCTTGCTGCAAAAACACGAGATTTCACACTCGATGAGTGTGGGTTAGAAGATAATGTGGGTAAGGCTATTAAGCTTAATCTAATGTTAGAAACCAAATGCAAAACATAGAAAATGACAAGGAAAAAAAAAACTAAGGATCGTCAACGACCTACTCTCAGCAGAATTTGTTATGCTGATTCACAATATCTTAGAGCCGAAGCTACATTCACAAATACGGAAACAAAAACTCATAACCTACATTTATATAATGCCTATACATCCGAGAAGCCCTTTTGATTGAAATCATCTTTTCTTTTTGAAATCAATAATAAAACCCCTTACATAGCTTAGGAAACATGTGATGGACGAATATCAGGTGTGATGGATATGAAACACGTTGGTTTGGCATTATATAAAAATGAAAACTTCGGTGTAACACACATATGTAGTTACAAGCACACGCTTTAATATATACGAGAGAAAGTACCCGCGCGTTGCGGCGGTGAGATGGTGGGGTGATAGGTCATAGAGTATAATAGGTCATAGGAGGTGATAGGTCATAGAGTGTGATAGCCAAATGCCTTAGCCGTACGGGCTCCGCCCTCGGATTTAAAAATTCGTCGAAAGTATATCGAATGACATCTCTAAGGAAATAACATGAAATTTTAAGAACACCCATATAATTTTTATAATTTATCGATGTACGGTTTTTGAGATAAAAGATTTTGAAAGAATTAGAGGAATAAAATGACTTATGGAGGAGAGAGAAAAAAATGAGTGGTTGAGAGTTGAGATGAAAATAAAAGTTGAAAGTCGTGAGGCATTGATGTATAGTACATCATGCATTATCATGTGTACATTGTTGAAATTGAAAGTTGAAACCTTATTTGCTTTATAATACGAGACAAAGTACCCGCGCGTTGCGGCGGTGAGATGGTGGGGTGATAGGTCATAGAGTATAATAGGTCATAGGAGGTGATAGGTCATAGAGTGTGATAGCCAAATGCCTTAGCCGTCCGGGCTCCGCCCTCGGATTTAAAAATTCGTCGAAAGTATATCGAATGACATCTCTAAGGAAATAACATGAAATTTTAAGAACACCCATATAATTTTTATAATTTATCGATGTACGGTTTTTGAGATAAAAGATTTTGAATGAATTAAAGGAATAAAATGATTTATGGAGGAGAGAGAAAAATAAGTGGTTGAGATTTGAGGAGAGAGAAAAAAATGAAGTGATTGAGATTTCTTCTAAGGGTATTATGAATAAGTGATAGGGGTATTTTGGGGTTTTCACTTACTCAAAGTTGAAAAAATGGAGGGAACAAATGCTTTATAATGTAGTAGAGATAAGACAACTAAAAATCTTCAAAGCATTTTAACTCACACAAAAATATGTCATCAAAGCATATGTTGACCTCGAAGGATTTCCCACTAGCAAATAAATAAAAGACTCAGAAAGAAATTGGTAGAAAAAACCCATTTTAAATCCTAACTATAGGTATTGTCAGAGCACGCTGGCTTATAATTACACATAACATGTCCACGTATAGCAACTTGTTAAACAAGAACTCAAAATGTCTAAAATATATGAAAATAAACAGATAACACTTTAAAAACAAGTTGTACCCAAAACGCTAAACGAACCCAAAATGTTGTTTCGACTTTGGCAAATTGGTATGTACCTAATGCATATATGTAAGATGCAATCAAGCCAACCAACACCCAATTTGCGCTTAATGGATTCCAAACTCAATTATCGATACTTCACACTTATAAACTTGCTTCATTAAACCTCGAAGGAACAGATACGTATATAGATACAAAACGACTATTTCGTGATAAATCTAAATATAATCTTCCTAGTCGCCACATTGAAATGACCGATAGAAAATCTACTAAAACGCAATCTCTATATATACACACACACACATACACTTTAACAGGATTATTTATATGATCGTATATAATATTCTCCATATAACATATAAACATATAACTAATATATAGATATATATACATACACATATATATAATCCAAAAATATAATGAAACACGATGATCGATAAAAGCCTAATAATACTCTCTATGTATGAACAGATTTTTTATTTAAAACAAGTAACACACAGAATCGGAAACGAGAAAAATATGATCGGAAAAGAGATCAACGACGGTGGATCATACCGGAACAAAAGCTTTAACTGCCGATTGTCAAGGATCAACGACGGCGATGAGATTGATTATAGAATAACTTAACTTTTTAATTTTAAGAATTGGTTGCTTTTTTAAGTGATCAATTATTAATTGCGATGATAAAAGGAAGCGTTTGCGTATAGAATGGTTTGTGGTGGTGTTAGATATAGAAAGAGTTCGGTGGTGGTTACCAATTTATATACTACTACATACACAACCGATTGTCCCTTTTCCTACCCGAAACTTGCTTTTCAAAATCCGACCCAGATTCACATCCATTTTCAATTGATTTTTATTACTAGGAAATTCGGACCCCGCGTTGCGGGGCCTCAGTTGTCTTGTTGAAACGCTTATATTCTTTTGGGAGTAAATTACACGGATGGTACCTAAAGTATACTTCAAATTACTCTTTTGATACAAACTTTTGAATTTCCACTCGGACCATACCTAAACTTGCACTTTTTCACAGTGATCATACCCAAAGTTCGATTTTTCCACTTGTACCATACCTATTACTAACGGCCGTCTATTTGCCCGTTAAGTCAAGCCACGTGTCGTGCACTTGAGGTATCAAACACGTAATTTCATGTATACTTCAGGTATCATCCATGTAATTTATTCTAAAACTAATTATTAAGAATTTTAAAGTTTTATTTATATTCATTTATTAAGTTGGGTAGATATGATATTTCGTATGGGAAAATTATATATATTTTTTATATTTTTGTATTATTTTTTGAATAAATTTTCATTAAAAAGATACAAATAAGTTGTAAAAATGAAAAAAATAAAAACAAAAAACGATACAAATAAGTTGTAAAAATGAAAAAACAAAAAAATGAAAACATCCTCATTATTCTCACTCTTGTTTCATCAATATAATAAATAATAATAATAATAATAATAACAAATTAATAATAAAAAACTTTATATGCATGATTGTATCAAAATAATAATAATAATCATCATAATAATTAAAAACTTTTTTTTCATTGAAAAAAAAAAAAAATTTCTTCATAATAAATATATCTACCCAACTTAATAAATAAAAAAAAATTAATATAAAGAAAACTCTAAAATTCTTAATAATTATTTTTACGGTAAATTACATGGATGATACCTGAAGTATACATGAAATTACGTGTTTGATACCTCACGTGCACGACACGTGGCTTGACTTAACGGCCAAATAGACGGCCGTTAGTGATAGGTATGGTCCGAGTAAAAAAGTGGAACTTTGGGTATGATCAGTGTTGAAAAGTACAAGTTTAGGTATGGTCCGAGTGGAAATTCAAAAGTTTGTATCAAAAGAGTAATGGGTATACTTTAGGTACCATCCGTGTAATTTACTCTTCTTTTGGTGTATTTGCTTCAACCACTTATTAATTGTAAGTCCTAACTCAATAGATGGTACTACCTGAAGACACCTCAATGTCAATGGTGGAGTTACTTTGCAATATAAGCGCTGAACTGGAGACGACCAGTTGCAGTGAGTATATACCAAGTTCTTAGATAGATTACTTATTTAAGTGACAATAAGTAAAAGACAATGCAATAATAGAAAGTACTTGTAAAGTAATTTGATGAGACAATATGTATTTTTCAAGTGTAATTTATTTATTAACTTTAAATAAATTACAAGGTTGTTGCGGAACCAAGATAATACAAATATGTAAATATCCTAACAACCTATGAAATACAATTGATCTACACTTGGAAATTCTCTTGTCAATCGAAACACTTAAAGTTGTTAAATGTTCCTTTTTGCGATTGAGAGAATATTGCACAAGTTCACCAAGAATATTGCAGGTTTGCAAAGTGTTACAAAGTCTGTTATGCAAAGTTTAATTTTCTTGTTGTGCAAAGACCTTTATTTATAGGCAAAGTTGACATTGGGATGTCAACTTTGGCCGTACAAATATGGTTGAGAATATTTAAGGAATAACATTTAATTCCTTAAAATGTTGTGTAAAGTTACAGAATAAAGTAACTTTTCTCAACCTGCTTTATGTACCTTTTGTACTTTATACATAGATAAATCCTTTTATCCGTGTACTAGCACATAAAGCATAAAGGTCAATTCCTCGTAATCAGTGTAAAGCTTTGTAAGAGCTTTCCACTGATGGTCTCCAGTTTGTAACTGAGTAGAATGTCAACTGGGCCTCGCTGCCATTGTCATTCTCTATCTTCCACTTGTTGTCTTCGACTTCAACTGGAATGATTCTTCAACTGGTCAGTTCTCAACTGGAGGAAGTATTCAGTTGCGTTAACTGTACGCTGCAACTGGACTTCAATATATTTCTGGACAAATCTTTTTAGTCTCCAGATGCAACTGGAGATTGTCCAGTTTCAGCGAAACTGGTCCTAACAAATTCCCCCTATTTGTCCTGAAATATTGCCAAGTCTTTTTCAGTTCTTGTATCTATACAAGTATGAACTGGAAGGACTTGTTCGATTAAACCTGTCTAAGTTTTCCAAGGCATTTTTATAGATCAATAAATGCCTTGGGTTTTTCTTTTGAGTTTGTTAGATTTAATCTATTATCAATCTTGTGGTTACAAACTGGTAACTTCATTTATACAAGGAAATAAAATTTACATAAGTTACAAAATGTAAATAAAATTACAAGCAGATAAACTGAAGAGTGAACTTAATCAGATGACCCTTCGCCAGTTCTCCTTCTCTTTGACACTGAAGAGATAGGACGAGAGTCTTCAGGGTCAATGTTCAACTTCAGCTCCAGATTCTCTTTATGTTGAATCTTGCCCTTCAAGAAGTTGACCCATGCTTTCTCAAACCTATTCTTTTGTGCCTTAGCTTCCAAAAAGTTTACCATTTCCACCCATTCCGAGAACCCATATTGCATCACACCAGGATTATCAGTTTTAACTAGTGGCCCTCTAGTATAACTGACTTCAACATGAAAGTACTTGGTGCCTGGCTTGATTGTTACAAAGACACCATTGATTGCCCCACTATGCTTTCTGGTTGCCATGATCTGGGAATAATAGTTTCTAGTTTCAGATTCATTTGAGATTTTAATAGTCCTAGCTCCAGCAGCCTGCATAGCAACCTTGATGTCATCATTTGAGATTTCGCCAGTTATTTCAAGGAAGGTTCTAAGGTCAGCATCTCTATGCAGTGGTTTTCTTGGTCGAGGGTTCCTTCTAGGTGGATTCAATACCCTTTTCACAACCTTCTTTACATTTTTAATTCTTTTCAGAATCCCAATGGCCCTATTTTCTTTTGCCTTCTCCACTGATATATTCAAATTTCTGGCATCATGCTCAGCTTCATCATCAGGATAGTGTCTGTCTAATTCAATATCAAGCATTTCTTTCAACATGCCCAATATCCTGGCATCATCTTTCACTCTTGCATATTCCTCCTTAGTGATTCCCAAAAGATGAGCATCACTAATATCAAGCAGTTTGATCCTAGCAAGATGTTCTCTGGCTTCAGCTTGGTTTGCTTGTTTCGTTTTCTTTCTTTCTTTTATTTGATCTCCAAGCCTTGCCAATCGTTTGCTATCACTTTCTGAAACTGGAGGAAGCAAGTCAACATTGCCAGTTTCAAGCATTGGTACATCAGTGGCCGGCTGGGCAGATTCATCAGATGCTAATCCTTTACCCTTATCCACATTCCCCCTATCAATCACATCTACATTCTCTTCAACCCTTTGCTCACCAGTTTCAGTACTGGCAGCCACTACCATTTCTCTACCAGATTGACTCCCAGATGGAGTACTTCCAGGTGCAATTGGTGCAAGGACTGCACTTCTTTCCCCCTTGGCAGCTTCTAGACCTGCCCTTATAACTTCCCATTCAGAATGGTGAGATGGCAACCGGTCAAGAGGCTGCCATGATTGCATGTCCTTGCATTCTTTGAAGATTGTGCACATCATCCTGAAAGTTCTCCACAGATGGTTGGTTTCTTTAAACCGAGTCAGAACATTTGCTGCAACCTGTTCCTGACTAGTTTTCAATTCATCCAAGGTTTTAGAATCCTCATCAAGACCCGAAACCACCCTTTCCTTAACTTCTTCATACTTTTGCTTCAAATTTTCCACTTCAGTTGTCAGCTTGTCAATAGACTGAGTATGATTGGATACCTGGGTGTTCAAAGTATCTATGCTGCCTCTCAACTGGTTGATCTCATTAGTGAGTGGGGCCAGATCAACCTGAGGAGTGGCCAGCTTGGTGATCTCAGCTATCACATTTTCAATCAATTGAGTTTCTCTAACACCCAGCGTATCATCAATTTTCTGACCAACTGAAACCATCAACTGATGCCCAAGCTCAGTCACATTTAACCCAGGTTTTTCAACTAAATCTCTAACCTGCTTTTCAATCTCCCTTAAATCAACTTCAGATCTTCTAACAGTGTTACCCAGCAAATTGGAGATTGAGGTTGTGACTTTGGTCTGAGTAAGGTCAAAGGCTTCTTTCAGATAAGTGGCCAGATTGTTGCAGTCAGTGACCAACTCATTTAGCTTCTTCAACACCAAGTCTTCATTGGTTGAAAACTTGTTAATCCCCAGATCAACCACTTTAATATTGGTCAAATGATCCTTGTGGTATCTGGAGAAGGACTTGGTGTTTTTGTCAAGTGTCTTTTGAATATCCTCCACCCTAGTAAGAAGATTTTGGATATCGGCTTGGAAAGACACAAATTGACTGTCCAGTGACGGAGGGGAAGGTGTCACTGGACCAGCAGTAGATGCCACTAGAGCCACTGGGGAAGGTACTACAAGAGTAGCCTGATCAGATGGTGACTCAACGACAGTTGAAGAAATAGGAGGGGTTGTAGAAGAAGGAACAGAAGTAACAATGTGTTGATCATGCTGAGAATGCTCAGGTGTGATCAACGACGGCGGTGGTGGTGGCATTTCTCGAAGGAGTGAGAACTGCCCAGATGGTGATGGTGCCATACGTCTGTTTCCAGATATATAGCTATAAGTGGGAAATGGATTTTCAGTAAGCTCAGTTTCTTGGGATGGTAAAATTGAAATTGAAGCATCTGGAGGCGAGACATGAGATGAAGGGTTTTGATCTTGTACAGAAGAATCAAAAATCTCAATGTCTGAGGCAGTACCTTCTGAATCCGAAGATTCAATAAGGATTTCCTCGTCATTAACACTCATGTCCAGATCCATGAATGTAACTGAGGGCTGACCATATGGGTCAGTCTCCAGATGACCTTCTCCAGTTTCCTGGAAGGTTGCATCTGTTGGAGGATCAGTTACCGAGGTAACTTCACCAGGGATAGAGGTCACTAGGGTTGCCTCAGTTATAATTGCTCTATCCACAATCATAACATCATCAGCCGCAGAGGTTGGAACCTCAGTCTCCAGCAGTGACTGGCCAGAGACGTCGTCAGTTCGTGCAATAGAAGTGTCAGAAGATAGGTCGTGGACACTTTGTGCAGACTCAAACTCTAATCTGGGTTGGGGTAGCCCAGTATCATCTTCACCACCCTCTCCTACAGAAATTGCAAGGGTGGCTGCTTGCGCTTGTCCCATTTGACTTTCTCCAGGTTCCTGTTGGGAGGAAAATGGAGGGCTGGTTTGGTTTCTACCGTCAGTGGCAAGTGCTAACTTAGTCCTAGGGCGACGTGTTCTTGTTGCCTTTGGAACACCTGGAAGACCTGTTGGGAGGTCTCCAGGGTAAATGGTTGAGGGGACAGACACGCTGGAGCTGGAGGGGTTAGACTGTTGCCCGGGCTCGGCAATGGTCACAATTCCAGCAGACGAACCGGTGGGTCCCTCATTATTTTGAGGCCCGCCCAGTTGTCTTTCCGACTCACCTTGGACTGGTGCATCAGTTTTAGAGAATGCCAGCAACATTCTCTGAGGGATCTCAACCTCCTCATCGACAGACGTTAGGGAGTCGAGATTCCTCAGCAACTCTGGGACAATGTACAGTGATAAAGTATTGTGATATTACTCACTGCCCAGAAGTTGAAGGAAACAGAGTGACAAATACCTGGAAAAGGGGATGCATAATCCCCTGGAGCCCTTTAGTTTAATCACCAGGCTTCTGAACAAAATATCAGCGAAGTCCACTCTGAGTCCATTCCACAAGCAGTAAGCCATCTCTGCTTGTGTGGAGTTGATCTGGTCCAATCCACCAGAACTCCCACCCATACTTTCAACAAGGTGAATAAAGAAGTACCTCCAGGATGGTGAGAGGCCCTTCATAGTCATAACACCTTTAACTTTCAATACCCCATTCTCCAAGCACTCCTTATTTCCCATATCCAGGAGTACTTGGCGAAAATTAATGTTTTGGGATATTACAACTGGAGATTCACCCTCTCTCCAGTAGTTGAGGTGTAGAGCATCCCTCAACGTTTCTGCTGTAATGGCACACTGGACTGATCCATCTTTAAGGGTGAAAGAGATAGATGAACAGTCTTCTGATAATTCTGCTGTGTACCAAAACTCACACAAGTACTCATGGTACAACTTGCGTGGGTTGAGAGAAAAAGACTCGCCAAGGGGAGAATCACGAAGAAAAGCTTGGATTCTCCCGATTAAAGTATTGGCGGCTTGAGTCCCTCTCAAACTGGCCATTGGATTGTTCGGATTTAATTTTATTGTTGTGGGATTTGAAGGGGCACCACTGGCTCGTTTGACATTATTCGATGGATTATAAGGGACTGTAAGCAGATTTACATCCCTACTTCTTGATTTAGGTGCCATTTTCTAAAGATATGAATATGAAACTGAGAATTTGGGAATTAGGGTTTTGATTGATGAAGCAGAAAAAGAAATGAAGAGTTTGATGATGATTGGAAGTAAATGAAAGAATGTAAAGGGAAGTAAATATGATCGGAGTAAATAAGGGTATTTATAAGGAAATCATGATCCCAATGAAATACCAAAAATTATATTTTATTATCAAAAATCAATTTTGTAGATATTTTTACAAAAGAAGTTTGAATTTTGAACCAAAAATATAATTCACCGTGTCAGCATTAAATGCTACGACGGCTTAACTTACCCACGCGCCCACTAATTTTCATTTTCCCAATAAAAACGGTTGTCTTTTACAAAAATGACTTTAAACACGTCATATGACGATATTGAGTGGGTTGAAACACTCGAGTACCATCACGTGTCACATGTATTGACCAAGTATTTTCCAACGTTATGAAATTTAAGACAAGACTGAACCTGTACACTGAAGGATTAGTCCAGTGCCAGTTTCCAACTGGAGAGTTCTCCAGTTGCCATTTTCAAACAAAAAGAACTTTAGTCAGAAAATTATTTTGAGTCTTTCCCCCTAAAATGATGATCCAGAAATCGATTAGTGCCAGGATAGTATCACAAAGGCGTTCGATAGCCTGGCGAGCAAAGATTATCTGGACCTCCTCAACTGGAGAACTTCATCAGTGTCACTGACGCGTTCATAACAAAAATCTCCAGTTTTAAGGATTTAACATTCCCAATTCGCTGATGAGATTTTTAAAGGTTTTCTCATCAAGAGGTTTTGTAAAAACACCAGCGAGCTGTTTGTCAGTGGGGATGAAATGTATTTCAATGTCTCCTTTCATAACATGATCACGAATGAAATGATACCTGATGTCAATATGCTTCGTCTTAGAGTGCATCATTGGGTTGTGAGATATAGCAATTGAACTGGTGTTGTCACAAAAGATTGGGGTTCTTGTATACTTTTGACCATAATCTAGTAACTGGTTCTTGATCCAGAGAATCTGGGCACAACAACTGGCCGCAGAAATGTACTCTGCCTCAGCAGTGGACATAGAGACTGACGTCTGCTTCTTGCTGGTCCAACTTACCAGTTTTCCTCCAAGGAAATGACAACCACCGGTTGTTGATTTTCTATCTATCTTACAACCTGCATGATCTGAATCTGAATAACCCATTAGATCTAACCCTGAGCCTTTGGGGTACCAAAGACCAAGGCTAGGACACCCTTTCAGGTATCTGAAGATACGCTTAACAGCGTGTAAATGTGATTCTTTAGGGTTAGCCTGAAATCTGGCACATAGACATGTTGCAAACATTATATCTGGTCGACTGGCAGTTAAATACATCAGTGAACCAACCATACCATGATATTCAGTGGTGTTCACTGGTTTGCCAGTTGGGTCAGAGTCCAAATTTAAAGGTGCTGCAATAGGTGTGTTTTTCGATGGGATTGAATCATATTTGTATTTTCTTAACAAATCTCTGACATATTTTTCTTGGTTTATAAATATTCCATTTTCAGTTTGCTTAATCTGAAGACCTAAGAAAAATGTTAATTCTCCCATTAAACTCATTTCATACTCGGATGACATGATTTTAGAAAACCTTTTACACATTGCATCATTAGTTGAACCAAATATAATGTCATCAACATAAATTTGTACCAATAAGATTTTACCTTTTTCTTTCAAGATAAATAAGGTATTATCTATTGCACCTCTTTGAAAGCCATTTTTAAGAAGATGTTTAGTTAAAGTATCATACCAGGCTCTTGGGGCTTGTCTAAGACCATACAAAGCTTTGTTCAGTCTATAGACCCAGTGAGGATGCTTCTCATTGATGAAGCCTGGAGTCTGCTTAACATACACTTCTTCTTCCAATGTTCCATTAAGGAACGCACTTTTGACATCCATCTGGAAGACTTTAAACTGCAGATGGGCTGCATAAGCCAGAAATATTCTGATGGCTTCAAGTCTTGCAACTGGAACAAAAGTTTCATCAAAATCAACACCCTCTGCCTGACAATAACCTTGGGCAACTAATCTGGCCTTGTTTCTTACAACATTGCCATCTTCATCCATCTTGTTTCGGTAGACCCATGTTGTACCAATGGGTTCTTTCTTTAACCCCGGTGGACAAGGAACAAGTTCCCACACATTATTCCTTTCAAACTGGATGAGCTCTTCTTGCATAGCTTCCACCCAGCTTGGGTCTGCCATAGCCTCGTCAATCTTCTTCGGTTCAATCAGTGATAAGAAGGTGACGTTTAAGCATTGCTCACTGGTGTCTCTTCTAGTCTGAACCCCACTACTTGGATCTCCCACAATCTGTTCAATTGGATGTGCTCGAGTCCATTTAGTGTATTGACTAGGCTGGTGTAATACAATATCAGTGCAAGTCACCTGACGATCTTCTTCAGTTGCAACAACTTCCGGATCAGAGTCAATGAGGTCACGATTTGCATCATGAAATTCTTCATTAAAAGGCATTTCTTGAAGAACTGGAGAAATATCAAGGCTTGGTCGCTTGTTGATTGCATCAGTTGATTCGTCAAATGTAACATGAATTGTCTCGTGAACCTTTTGGAGTCTATAATTATAAACTCTAAAGGCCTTTCGAATATCTGAATAATCTAAAAATATACCTTCATCAGCTTTTGCATCAAACTTTCCAAGCTGACCGGAATCGTTTAAAATATAATCTGGACAACCAAATACATGAAAATATCCAATATTTGGTTTCCGATTCCTGAGTACTTCATTGGCAGTCTTCTTATGTCTCTTGATGTAGACTGACCGGTTTTGGGTGTGACAAGCAGTTGCAACTACTTCAGCCCAGAAACTGATGGGAAGACCTGATTCAGATAGCATACTTCTGGCTGCTTCTATCAGTGTGCGATTCTTTCTTTCCACAACTCCATTATGCTCTGGAGAGTGTGCTGATGAGAAGTTTTGAGAGATGCCAGTGTCATTGCAAAATGTTTCAAGTACCTTATTTTGAAATTCAGTACCATTATCACTTCGCAACTGACAGACTTTTCGAGTGTACTTGAGTTCAATTCTTTTGATGAGATAGATGATTTCAGCAGGTGCATCACTTTTGGACCTGAGGAATACCACCCAACAATATCTGGTGAATTCATCGACCACAACTAGAGTGTACTTCTTTCCAGCTCTAGTTTGAACATTCACTGGACCAAAGAGATCCATATGAAGCATGTGAAGAGGTTCAGTGATGCTAAAGTTTTGCCTTGTTTTGAAACTGGCTCTTTTCTGCTTGCCCATCTCACACCCTGGACATGGCTTTTCTTTAATGAAAGAAATCTGAGGTATCCCATCAACCAGTTGTTTGCGAGACAACTTGTTAATATTTTTGAAATTAAGATGGGATAATCTTTTATGCCACAGCCAGTTGGTGTCCTCATCATCCTTGGTATAGAAGCACTGCTCTTTTGGAGCTGGTTCCATATCCATGATGTACACATTTCCTTTTCAAACTGGATGAGCTCTTCTTGCATAGCTTCCACCCAGCTTGGGTCTGCCATAGCCTCGTCAATCTTCTTCGGTTCAATCAGTGATAAGAAGGTGACGTTTAAGCATTGCTCACTGGTGTCTCTTCTAGTCTGAACCCCACTACTTGGATCTCCCAGAAACTGATGGGAAGACCTGATTCAGATAGCATACTTCTGGCTGCTTCTATCAGTGTGCGATTCTTTCTTTCCACAACTCCATTATGCTCTGGAGAGTGTGCTGATGAGAAGTTTTGAGAGATGCCAGTGTCATTGCAAAATGTTTCAAGTACCTTATTTTGAAATTCAGTACCATTATCACTTCGCAACTGACAGACTTTTCGAGTGTACTTGAGTTCAATTCTTTTGATGAGATAGATGATTTCAGCAGGTGCATCACTTTTGGACCTGAGGAATACCACCCAACAATATCTGGTGAATTCATCGACCACAACTAGAGTGTACTTCTTTCCAGCTCTAGTTTGAACATTCACTGGACCAAAGAGATCCATATGAAGCATGTGAAGAGGTTCAGTGATGCTAAAGTTTTGCCTTGTTTTGAAACTGGCTCTTTTCTGCTTGCCCATCTCACACCCTGGACATGGCTTTTCTTTAATGAAAGAAATCTGAGGTATCCCATCAACCAGTTGTTTGCGAGACAACTTGTTAATATTTTTGAAATTAAGATGGGATAATCTTTTATGCCACAGCCAGTTGGTGTCCTCATCATCCTTGGTATAGAAGCACTGCTCTTTTGGAGCTGGTTCCATATCCATGATGTACACATTTCCTTTTCTTGGTGCAACCATCACCACTTTTCAATCCTTGTTAAATATGGTTCCTTGAGCAATATCGAACAAAACTCTGTAGCCATCATCACAGATTTGGCTGACACTGATCAGGTTGTATTTCAAACCATTCACAAATGCAACTCTTTTGAATTTGACCTGTCCGTTATTGAGCACACCATATCCTTCAGTCTTTCCACTTTGATCATTACCAAACGTCACTGCTGGTCCATCTTGGACAGTGAACTCTTCTAGCAGGGGCTTACATCCGATCATAGTCCGGCCAGCTGCGCTGTACAGATACCAGGTGTTCTTCTTTCGATCGCCCTGCACACCCACAAAAATCATCAGTTATTTTTGTGAACCCATCTTTTCTTGATGGGTTCACTGGACTTATCTACAGAAGTCTCAGTTGATTGTTGTGGTGGTAAACTGAAGACTACATCTGGATCTTTTTTACCAGATCCAGGTGCAGGAGTAAAAACGATTGGTATTTGATACCTGCTCCCCTTTTTCTTATCAGATTTAGTTCCAGATGGAACATTCTTTTGTTTTGGTTTTGAAGGGGGTTTAATATTTTATTTTTCAACTGGAGGTGATGAACCTCCTTCCAGATTTTTAATCCGGGCAGTACAACTCTGAACCTGTCTAGACAAAAGTTGGAGTTGACTTTCCAGTTTAAACAAAATATTGTTTTCATCAGACTGCTGAACCTTGGACCTTGGTTCAGCTGGAGTTTTAGTCTTTTGGGTCTTGGGCTCCTTAGACTTCTGAGGTAAAGGCTTGTTACCAGTGGCCTTTTTAACTGGAGCACTAGCCTGATTGGCTCCAGGTTTAACCTCAACGGGGGTGGTCTCAATGGGTTTAGTTTTGACAGTCTCAGGTTGATCATATGGAGTTTCAACCCTAAGAGCTGGAGGCAATGCATGAAGATCTGGTATGAGAGCTGCCATTTCAAGATCTCCAGATTTCCATGCATTTTTCTGGGCATCAATTGTTCTAGAAAATGCATCATAATTCTTTCCAGATGCTTTTACCCATGACTTGATAATCAATTGTTCTTTTTCAAGATCAGAAACTAATTTTTGATTTTCAAATTCTAAAGCCTCAATTTTCAAAACTGACTCCTTGAGAGCCAACTGGACACTTTGTAAATCATTTAATTGTGGTTTAACATTGTTTAGTTCAATTAAGATAGTATCCAGATATCTTTCACTATCTGCTCTAACAGTTTCCACAAAAACCAAATCACCACTTAATGATTCAGCAAGGTCCAGTTTCAGTTTTGGGTCAACCTGGTTGTCATAATCACATACCTTTTTCAAAATGATGTCCACCCATCTTCCAGTGATGACATCTTCCTTTGCCACATGCTGCTGTTGATCTTCCAAGGCCATGAAACACATGTCCCTTTCCTCTTCATCATCAACTGATGAGTCATCAGAGTACTCCCATTTTCCCTCAGTTTGTGCCATCAAGCACTGATCCTTTTTCTTTTTCCATGGACAGGAGGGCAATATGGGCCTTAAGCTTCTTATATTTAGCTTTATAACTATCATCAGGCCGATTGAAATTTGGGACAGAGGGACCAGTTTGGTTGTTCATCTGACTAGATCTGCATTCCTTCATAAAATGACCTTTCTTACCGCATTTATAGCAGGTAAGATTGGATTTATCCAGAGTGTTGGAGCTGGAAGCATTGTTTGGGCCATTAAATCTTTTAGATTTATGCTTAAACCTATTAAAGGTTTTAGCGATCATGGCTACCAGATCATCATCGTCAGTTTCATCACAACCATCACTGATTTCAGTGGTCAGGCCAGAGTTCAAGAAACTGTTTAACATTTCCTTCATTGAGTGTGACTGGACACTCTCTGCAGACATTAAAGCAGCACAAGGTCGCTCAGTTACACTAGAAACCTTGGGACTCTGGGCATGGTTCATGGCATCCTGCTCAGCCACCAGTCTTGCTGCATTATTATCTTCAGTGAATCTGAAGGCTCCATAGAGCGATGCAAGAGTGTGACTGTGCAGGGTTTTACCTTATCTTAAGACAAGAACCATATTTTTCCATTTGGAAGGAAGAATATCACAAAACTTCTCAAGAAGAATATCCTTATCCTTCTCTACACCCAAGCCTCTCAACTGATTAATGAGGCTAGAAAACCTGGTGTAAGTACCAGTTAGACTTTCATTGGGTAGAGCAAAGAAGGATTCATACTTCTTGTTCAGGGCAACCTTTCTGGTGACAATGGTGTCATCACCTCCTTCAAACTGAATGACTAATTCATCCCACATTGACTTGGCACTGGGGAACAACACAAGTGTTGGAAAAAAGTTTTTGGGGGGGGGGGGGGGGGGGGGGGGGGGGGGGGGGGGGGGGGGGGGGGGGGGGGGGGGGGGGGGGGGGGGGGGGGGGGGGGGGGGGGGGGGGGGGGGGGGGGGGGGGGGGGGGGGGGGGGGGGGGGGGGGGGGGGGGGGGGGGGGGGGGGGGGGGGGGGGGGGGGGGGGGGGGGGGGGGGGGGGGGGGGGGGGGGGGGGGGGGGGGGGGGGGGGGGGGGGGGGGGGGGGGGGGGGGGGGGGGGGGGGGGGGGGGGGGGGGGGGGGGGGGGGGGGGGGGGGGGGGGGGGGGGGGGGGGGGGGGGGGGGGGGGGGGGGGGGGGGGGGGGGGGGGGGGGGGGGGGGGGGGGGGGGGGGGGGGGGGGGGGGGGGGGGGGGGGGGGGGGGGGGGGGGGGGGGGGGGGGGGGGGGGGGGGGGGGGGGGGGGGGGGGGGGGGGGGGGGGGGGGGGGGGGGGGGGGGGGGGGGGGGGGGGGGGGGGGGGGGGGGGGGGGGGGGGGGGGGGGGGGGGGGGGGGGGGGGGGGGGGGGGGGGGGGGGGGGGGGGGGGGGGGGGGGGGGGGGGGGGGGGGGGGGGGGGGGGGGGGGGGGGGGGGGGGGGGGGGGGGGGGGGGGGGGGGGGGGGGGGGGGGGGGGGGGGGGGGGGGGGGGGGGGGGGGGGGGGGGGGGGGGGGGGGGGGGGGGGGGGGGGGGGGGGGGGGGGGGGGGGGGGGGGGGGGGGGGGGGGGGGGGGGGGGGGGGGGGGGGGGGGGGGGGGGGGGGGGGGGGGGGGGGGGGGGGGGGGGGGGGGGGGGGGGGGGGGGGGGGGGGGGGGGGGGGGGGGGGGGGGGGGGGGGGGGGGGGGGGGGGGGGGGGGGGGGGGGGGGGGGGGGGGGGGGGGGGGGGGGGGGGGGGGGGGGGGGGGGGGGGGGGGGGGGGGGGGGGGGGGGGGGGGGGGGGGGGGGGGGGGGGGGGGGGGGGGGGGGGGGGGGGGGGGGGGGGGGGGGGGGGGGGGGGGGGGGGGGGGGGGGGGGGGGGGGGGGGGGGGGGGGGGGGGGGGGGGGGGGGGGGGGGGGGGGGGGGGGGGGGGGGGGGGGGGGGGGGGGGGGGGGGGGGGGGGGGGGGGGGGGGGGGGGGGGGGGGGGGGGGGGGGGGGGGGGGGGGGGGGGGGGGGGGGGGGGGGGGGGGGGGGGGGGGGGGGGGGGGGGGGGGGGGGGGGGGGGGGGGGGGGGGGGGGGGGGGGGGGGGGGGGGGGGGGGGGGGGGGGGGGGGGGGGGGGGGGGGGGGGGGGGGGGGGGGGGGGGGGGGGGGGGGGGGGGGGGGGGGGGGGGGGGGGGGGGGGGGGGGGGGGGGGGGGGGGGGGGGGGGGGGGGGGGGGGGGGGGGGGGGGGGGGGGGGGGGGGGGGGGGGGGGGGGGGGGGGGGGGGGGGGGGGGGGGGGGGGGGGGGGGGGGGGGGGGGGGGGGGGGGGGGGGGGGGGGGGGGGGGGGGGGGGGGGGGGGGGGGGGGGGGGGGGGGGGGGGGGGGGGGGGGGGGGGGGGGGGGGGGGGGGGGGGGGGGGGGGGGGGGGGGGGGGGGGGGGGGGGGGGGGGGGGGGGGGGGGGGGGGGGGGGGGGGGGGGGGGGGGGGGGGGGGGGGGGGGGGGGGGGGGGGGGGGGGGGGGGGGGGGGGGGGGGGGGGGGGGGGGGGGGGGGGGGGGGGGGGGGGGGGGGGGGGGGGGGGGGGGGGGGGGGGGGGGGGGGGGGGGGGGGGGGGGGGGGGGGGGGGGGGGGGGGGGGGGGGGGGGGGGGGGGGGGGGGGGGGGGGGGGGGGGGGGGGGGGGGGGGGGGGGGGGGGGGGGGGGGGGGGGGGGGGGGGGGGGGGGGGGGGGGGGGGGGGGGGGGGGGGGGGGGGGGGGGGGGGGGGGGGGGGGGGGGGGGGGGGGGGGGGGGGGGGGGGGGGGGGGGGGGGGGGGGGGGGGGGGGGGGGGGGGGGGGGGGGGGGGGGGGGGGGGGGGGGGGGGGGGGGGGAACAACACAAGTGTTGGAAAAAAGTCTTTAGGAACAGCTCCAAGGATCATGTTCTTGAGTTTGGTGTCCAGATCTACAAGTCTACGATCCTCATCAGACCAGTGGTCTTCGAGCTTTTCTTTGGAACCTCTTCTTCCAGTTGGATCTAGAAGAGGACTTACCCCAAGAGACATGGGTATATACGGTCCATCCTTAAGGATTTTCAGCATATATCTCTCTATCCC
This sequence comes from Erigeron breviscapus, assembly GCA_034093135.1. Lineage (NCBI taxonomy): Eukaryota > Viridiplantae > Streptophyta > Magnoliopsida > Asterales > Asteraceae > Erigeron > Erigeron breviscapus. The sequence goes on along the minus strand of CM067169.1, from coordinate 19,659,634 downwards.
ACCAAAATGCAAGAGCATTCTGGCCTTCCATGTACCGAAGGTCTCACTGTTTCCATCAAATTTGGGAACAGGAGTGTTAGAATAATGTACATGGACATGGTTTGGGGCAGTAGGAGGAGGAGGGTTTGTATTAACATTTTGAACAGGTGGTGTATTAGTATTCAGAGGGTTTTCACCTTGACCAGAACCATCTCCACCTTCAGTAGTAGTCATCTAAGCAGATCTAGGCAAGTATTTTAGCCTTCTGCTCTGATACCACTTGTAAGTCCCAACTTAATAGATGGTACTACCTGAAGACACCTCAATGTCAATGGTGGAGTTACTTTGCAATATAAGCGCTGAACTGGAGACGACCAGTTGCAGTGAGTATATACCAAGTTATTGGATAGATTACTTATTTAAGTGACAATAAGTAAAAGACAATGCAATAATAGAAAGTACTTGTAAAGTAAATTGATGAGACAATATGTATTTTTCAAGTGTAATTTATTTATGATGTTAAATAAAATACAAGGTTGTGCGGAATCAAGATAATACAAATAAGTATGTATCCTAACAACCTATGAAATACAATTGATCTACACTTGGAAATTCTCTTGACAATCGAAACACTTAAAGTTATGAAATGTTCCTTTTTGCGATTGAGAGAATATTGCACAAGTTCACCAAGAATATTGCAGGTTTGCAAAGTGTTGCAAAGTCTGTTATGCAAAGTTTAATTTCTTGTTGTGCAAAGACCTTTATTTATAGGCAAAGTTGACATTGGGATGTCAACTTTGGCCGTACAAATATGGTTGAGAACATTTAAGGAATAGTGTGAGTCCCTTAAGTTCGATGGTTAACTAGGAAAGTGTAAAATATAACAAGTCTAATAATCACTAGATTGGACTAGTATTACTTGTAAACAAATGCAAGAGTATATAAACAAAGTAATACAAGACTTAAAGCAATAAACAAATAAAGTGGAACATTATGTAATTTTCAATTGTGTATTTTATTTATGATGTTAAATAAAATACAAGGTTGTGCGGAATCAAGATAATACAAATAAGTATGTATCCTAACAACCTATGAGTTATAAATGATCTATATTTGTCAAATAACTCTTTTGGATCGAGATACTTAAAGTTGTGAAGTATCCCTGTTTAAGATCGAGAGTATTTGGACAAATTCACTTAAATGCAAAATGTATGCTTAAAAGTATTTTCTCAAAGAAATAACTTTGTATTTATAGGCAACAAAATTCACAGTGAATTTTGTGCCGTACAAATATGGTTGCATACATTTAATGATCCGACAAGAACATTAAATGTATTGGATAAGGAATAAGGATAAAGTCACATCAATATGACTATGTATCCTTTTATCCAACCACCTTTACACACGTATACTTTGGTAAAGAACAAGTGGATTGTTCTTTGGAAAGTGTGTAAAGGAAAAAGTCAATCTTCGATATCAGTGTTCAGACTTGTAGGGTCTAGAACACTAACAATCCTCCAGTGTACAGATCTGGTAAGACTTTCCAGTGGACTCCGCCATTTGTCAGTCTTCTTTCTTCAGACTTCAGTCTTTGACTTCAGTCAGAATGTCTTCAGTAGAGTTGATCTGGACTGGGGTGAAGTCCAGTGAGCTCATCTGGAGAATACTCCAGATTTCCTATACAAGTATTTTGCTCACTGATCTTCCATTATTTCTGGACAAATCTTCAGAGGGACTCCAGATTCCAAGTCTGGAGTAGGTCCAGTAGAACACGTTTCTGGACAGATCTTCAGTAAGGCTCCAGTAGTCGAGTCTGGAGCGAGTCCAGTAAATCTGGACTAAATCTGGACCTAACAAATTCCCCCTATTTGTTTAGAAATAATGCAAGTGTTTTCAAGCTTGAATCTATACATTTTGTATGCTTGAAAAACACAAGTTTGATTAGTCTAAAAAATCTAAGTTACTGGAAAACACTTTATAGATCATGAGTGTTTTCAGTTTCATCATTTAAGTTCTAACTTAGACTAAATCTGATCATTTACTTATATGAATCAAAAATTGCAACTATTATTACATACATCAACTGATAAATAGTTTACAATTTTCATAAGACAATAATTTACAATAAGTAAATAATAAGAGTCAGGCCCTTCTCTTTGATGTCTGTCCTGGAGCATCTTCAGTAGCCTTTCTCTTTGGTGATGGAGAAGATGGTATTGAATCTGGTGATCTTATGCCCATTGTAACTTCCATCTGTTGCTTTCTTCTCCATACCTTTTCAATCCTTTTCAGAAATGCTTTAACATCAGTCGACACATCTGTCTTCCCCCTGAACGTTAAAGCGAATTTCCTTCAGTTCACTCCATCCAAAAGCTTGGACTGAAGTACTTTTCCTCTCGTCAGTAAAGTTACCCTCCCTAGTCAACTTTACTTCAAACTTAGACATGCCTTCATTATTTTCAGCCAATCTGATTTCAGCACCAGTGATCCTTCTGGCATCAGCCCTGAAACTCAACATTTCATTGTACTTATCTTTCAGTTTGGCTTGCTGGACCAATGCTTCAGTTTCCTTGGACACTCTCCTTTGCTCTACAGCAGATTGGAGTTCTTGACGATTTATTTTTCGAGAAGTGTCCAGGGGAATGAAATTGCTTACATCAGCATCTTTGATTGCTTTGATTTGTCTGGCAGTCAACTTTGGTAAACCAGTAAGTCTCTTCCTGTACTCAATCTCTAGAGCACCAGCATTCTTTCTGATCTTTTTCTGGAGACTTACCAGTTCATCCTTTCTTTGTCTGATGAGTTCTGGTACACTCACGCCATAAATTATTGAATCATAGACTTGTTCTTCTTCAGCGTAGAAAGAGCGTACATGAACATCATCCAGTAAACTCAAACATTGATGAACTCTGGGTCATCCTTCATCTTTTTATATACTTCAATATTAATGCCTAACCTGCCAGCATTGTAAGAATCCAGAGTACCCATTGTTGCCATCTCCCTTTGATGGGCCAACAGTTCATCTTTTTGATTTCTTTTGAAAATTTCTATCATGATGCATTCTTGTTCAAGCTTCTTGGATGTTTCATCATCAGCATCTTCACCAGTTTGCTCTTCCTCTCCAGATTCCATTTGTTGTTTTCCCTTAACTGAATTCAGAGTTGATGGAATATCTGGGAAGGACTCAAACTGGGGCTCACTGGCTTCAGTACCAGTAGCTCCTTCAGTTAGCCCAGCTTCAGTGCCATATGCTCTTTGTGACAATTTATTCAGTGTTTGGTCACCAAACGAGTTTTCTCCTTTGGAATGACCACCAGTCCTTGACTTGAGATCATTCCATAATTCTTCAAGCATATGTCTGTCTAGTGCACCAAATGTTGTACCTGCTACTGGAGTTGTTTCAGACACAACTTTCTTAAGTGCCTCCACTTCCTTCTGAACATTTGCAACAGCTTTAGGCAAGTGTTTTGGCAACTTCTCATCCAGTAAGTTGTTTACTTGGGGTAACACCCCATCATAAATGCTACGAAGAACAGTCCCAGAAACTTCTTCACATAATTCTTTTAACATATTGTTTCTGAACTTCCTTGTACATTCATCACTTATAGTACTAACAACTGCACCCTGGTCTAGTGTGGGTCTACTCTCCAGAGAACTCACCCTAAAAACCAAATTCTGAACATCTTCTTTCAGACCTGCCAGTTCGCCAGTGACTGCAGTCTGAACAGAATTAACCAACCTTGTCTCTAGACCCTGGACTGCCACTTTGAAAGTTTCAGTGTTTTTGTTTGTGGCCAGTACCAGTTCATCAAGCTTCTCATAAACCAGCTTCTCATTCCCAGCAAAGACATTCATCTCAGATGCCAGGTTATTTGATAATAATGGTTTGAAGTCAGAAATAACCTGAGATGAAGTCTGGAGTGATCTCTCCAGGTCCGCCACCTTACTTAAAAGGCCTTGGACCTCGGCAGAAGATGAAGTGGAGAGACCACTGGGAGGTTCAAGTGTTGAGGGTAATCTGGTCATTAGAAGAACTTGTGCCCAGTCCTCTTCAGTTGCAGCTTCAGATGTTGCAACTGGTGACTCCGGCGCACGAGGTGGAAGTTGAGATTGTGAAGGTTGAGTGGTTGCTGGAGAGAAGTATTGAGTGTGTTCTGGAATTGAAGGTGGTGGTGGTGGTGGCATGTTTGATTGTGGTGGTGGCATTTCTGGTAGATTTTCTTCTTCTTGTACATCTTCACCCAGAAAATTCATGTTAACATCAAAACCTTCAGACATTGGGGAGTCAACATCATCCCATTCTGGAGCAGTCCCAACTGTCTGTTCACCAGTCTCTACATTCACTTGCTCACCAGCATCTACATTCAAGTCCAGTGGAGCCTCTTGCTCACCAGAAGCATGTTCATCAGTCTGAACATCTTCAACTTCCTCAACAACCTGCTCAACAACCTCTTGTTCATAAATTGGCGATCCATCTAGATTCATAACATCACCAGGATGTCTTTCAGGATTTACCTGAAGTCCTGCTCTCATCAGACGCCTGTTTGTTCTAGGACGTCTGGAAGGTTCAACAACTTCTGTACCTTGACCTTCTGGAGCAACTTGTCTAATGGGCTGTACAGCCTCAATGATCTGTACATCATCACCAGATGGTCCTTCAACAGCTTGACCTCTATCTGGACCCATTTCAGCTTCTTCCCTTTGGAAGGAAAGCATGGACTGAGGAATATCTACCTCATCCAGTGGAGACCTGAGATTGGAAAATGAATGAAGAAGTAAATGAAGGAATTTGAAAATTGGAGTAAATATGAGAGATGATGATGATTGGAAAATGAATGAAGAAGTAAATGAAGGAATTTGAAAGATTTGGGAGTAAATATGAGAGATGATGATGATTGGAAAATGAATGAAGAAGTAAATGAAGGAATTTGAAAGATTTGGGAGTAAATATGAGAGATGATGATGATTGGAAAATGAATGAAGAAGTAAATGAAGGAATTTGAAAGATTTGGGAGTAAATATGAGAGATGATGATGATTGGAAAATGAATGAAGAAGTAAATGAAGGAATTTGAAAGATTTGGGAGTAAATATGAGAGATGATGATGATTGGAAAATGAATGAAGAAGTAAATGAAGGAATTTGAAAGATTTGGGAGTAAATATGAGAGATGATGATGATTGGAAAATGAATGAAGAAGTAAATGAAGGAATTTGAAAGATTTGGGAGTAAATATGAGAGATGATGATGATTGGAAAATGAATGAAGAAGTAAATGAAGGAATTTGAAAGATTTGGGAGTAAATATGAGAGATGATGATGATTGGAAAATGAATGAAGAAGTAAATGAAGGAATTTGAAAGATTTGGGAGTAAATATGAGAGATGATGATGATTGGAAAATGAATGAAGAAGTAAATGAAGGAATTTGAAAGATTTGGGAGTAAATATGAGAGATGATGATGATTGGAAAATGAATGAAGAAGTAAATGAAGGAATTTGAAAGATTTGGGAGTAAATATGAGAGATGATGATGATTGGAAAATGAATGAAGAAGTAAATGAAGGAATTTGAAAGATTTGGGAGTAAATATGAGAGATGATGATGATTGGAAAATGAATGAAGAAGTAAATGAAGGAATTTGAAAGATTTGGGAGTAAATATGAGAGATGATGATGATTGGAAAATGAATGAAGAAGTAAATGAAGGAATTTGAAAGATTTGGGAGTAAATATGAGAGATGATGATGATTGGAAAATGAATGAAGAAGTAAATGAAGGAATTTGAAAGATTTGGGAGTAAATATGAGAGATGATGATGATTGGAAAATGAATGAAGAAGTAAATGAAGGAATTTGAAAGATTTGGGAGTAAATATGAGAGATGATGATGATTGGAAAATGAATGAAGAAGTAAATGAAGGAATTTGAAAGATTTGGGAGTAAATATGAGAGATGATGATGATTGGAAAATGAATGAAGAAGTAAATGAAGGAATTTGAAAGATTTGGGAGTAAATATGAGAGATGATGATGATTGGAAAATGAATGAAGAAGTAAATGAAGGAATTTGAAAGATTTGGGAGTAAATATGAGAGATGATGATGATTGGAAAATGAATGAAGAAGTAAATGAAGGAATTTGAAAGATTTGGGAGTAAATATGAGAGATGATGATGATTGGAAAATGAATGAAGAAGTAAATGAAGGAATTTGAAAGATTTGGGAGTAAATATGAGAGATGATGATGATTGGAAAATGAATGAAGAAGTAAATGAAGGAATTTGAAAGATTTGGGAGTAAATATGAGAGATGATGATGATTGGAAAATGAATGAAGAAGTAAATGAAGGAATTTGAAAGATTTGGGAGTAAATATGAGAGATGATGATGATTGGAAAATGAATGAAGAAGTAAATGAAGGAATTTGAAAGATTTGGGAGTAAATATGAGAGATGATGATGATTGGAAAATGAATGAAGAAGTAAATGAAGGAATTTGAAAGATTTGGGAGTAAATATGAGAGATGATGATGATTGGAAAATGAATGAAGAAGTAAATGAAGGAATTTGAAAGATTTGGGAGTAAATATGAGAGATGATGATGATTGGAAAATGAATGAAGAAGTAAATGAAGGAATTTGAAAGATTTGGGAGTAAATATGAGAGATGATGATGATTGGAAAATGAATGAAGAAGTAAATGAAGGAATTTGAAAGATTTGGGAGTAAATATGAGAGATGATGATGATTGGAAAATGAATGAAGAAGTAAATGAAGGAATTTGAAAGATTTGGGAGTAAATATGAGAGATGATGATGATTGGAAAATGAATGAAGAAGTAAATGAAGGAATTTGAAAGATTTGGGAGTAAATATGAGAGATGATGATGATTGGAAAATGAATGAAGAAGTAAATGAAGGAATTTGAAAGATTTGGGAGTAAATATGAGAGATGATGATGATTGGAAAATGAATGAAGAAGTAAATGAAGGAATTTGAAAGATTTGGGAGTAAATATGAGAGATGATGATGATTGGAAAATGAATGAAGAAGTAAATGAAGGAATTTGAAAGATTTGGGAGTAAATATGAGAGATGATGATGATTGGAAAATGAATGAAGAAGTAAATGAAGGAATTTGAAAGATTTGGGAGTAAATATGAGAGATGATGATGATTGGAAAATGAATGAAGAAGTAAATGAAGGAATTTGAAAGATTTGGGAGTAAATATGAGAGATGATGATGATTGGAAAATGAATGAAGAAGTAAATGAAGGAATTTGAAAGATTTGGGAGTAAATATGAGAGATGATGATGATTGGAAAATGAATGAAGAAGTAAATGAAGGAATTTGAAAGATTTGGGAGTAAATATGAGAGATGATGATGATTGGAAAATGAATGAAGAAGTAAATGAAGGAATTTGAAAGATTTGGGAGTAAATATGAGAGATGATGATGATTGGAAAATGAATGAAGAAGTAAATGAAGGAATTTGAAAGATTTGGGAGTAAATATGAGAGATGATGATGATTGGAAAATGAATGAAGAAGTAAATGAAGGAATTTGAAAGATTTGGGAGTAAATATGAGAGATGATGATGATTGGAAAATGAATGAAGAAGTAAATGAAGGAATTTGAAAGATTTGGGAGTAAATATGAGAGATGATGATGATTGGAAAATGAATGAAGAAGTAAATGAAGGAATTTGAAAGATTTGGGAGTAAATATGTTCGAAGTAAATGCAATTGAAATTGAAAGTGGGTATATATAGGAGAGACAATGTGGAACTCAAACGGTTCATTTGAAATTATCAAATAAAGTTTTTGATCGGGTTCTGAGATCCGCATTAATTACATCACATCATACATAAATGCATGACGGTTTACAGCCCACAAACAGTAACAAGTTGTACTTTTTGTTTTCCCAAAGTAAAAAGACCATCATTACGTTGAAAAATTTACATGCCACGTAGGATTAAGATATTTTCAAAAAGATTTGCTTACGTGGCACACACAATGACCAAGTATTTAGAAAATATTATGACATATTTCAGTGCATCTGGAGGTTGACTGGACACTCCAGTAAAGTACCAGTGAAAACCATTTTGAAAGACTGGTAACCTCAAACTTGCACGTCAACTAATTCAGACAAATGAGAGGGACACATTTACAAGGAGACATTAGTCACCTCAAACACGCACTTCAATCTGTCCAGTTACCAGTGAGAGGGACACATTTACAAAGCACCAGTAATATTTTCTGAAGAATTTATCCAGTGAGAAAATAAATTAATAAATTCCCCTTGAACTTAAAACATTTTTAAGAACAAAAATATCTTTCAAGTCTTTCCCTGGAATGTTGTTCCAGAAATCTAATAATGCAAAGATAGTACACAAAGGCGTTCAATATCTGAGCAGTCACCAGATTTAAGGATTTAACATTCCCAACTCACCAACAAGATATTCAAAAGTTTTGACATCCAGAGGTTTGGTAAAAATGTCAGCGAGTTGTTTGTCAGTGGGAATAAAATGGAGTTCAATGTTGTTTTTCATAATATGATCACGAATGAAGTGATACCTGAGATCAATGTGCTTCGTTCTGGAGTGCATGACTGGATTGTTTGAGATAGCAATGGCACTGGTATTATCACAAAAGATTGGGGTCTTTGAATATTTAATACCATAATCAAGCAACTGGTTCTTCATCCAGAGTATCTGAGCACAACAACTGGCTGCAGACACGTATTCAGCTTCAGCAGTGGACAATGAAACTGAAGTTTGCTTCTTACTGGTCCAGCTGACCAGTTTGCCACCTAGGAAATGACATCCACCAGTTGTGGATTTCCTATCTATCTTACAACCTGCATGATCTGAATCTGAATAACCCATTAGATCCATGCCTGAGCCTTTGGGATACCAAAGACCTAGACTGGGGACACCTTTAAGGTACTTCAGTATGCGCTTTACAGCAAGCATATGAGATTCCTTTGGATTAGACTGATATCTGGCACATAAACATGTTGAAAACATAATATCTGGTCTACTGGCAGTTAAATACATCAGTGAACCAACCATGCCTCTATAGACAGTGGTGTTCACTGGTTTACCATCTGGATCGGAGTCCAGTGTCAGTGGTGCAGAAATTGGAGTTGGTTTAGATGGTGAAGAATTTATATCAAATTTCTTTAAAAGATCTCTAACATATTTCTCCTGATTAATAAAAATGTCATCATTGTTTTGTTTAATCTGGAGTCCAAGAAAATATGTTAGTTCACCCATCAAACTCATCTCATATTCAGTTGACATTATTTTTGAAAATTTCTTGCACATGTTTTCATCAGTAGACCCAAAAATAATATCATCAACATAAATTTGTACCATTAACAGATTACCTTTTTCATGAAGAATAAATAAGGTATTGTCAATTGCACCTCGTTTGAAACCATTTTTCAACAAATGTTTAGTCAGAGTGTCATACCAGGCACGTGGGGCTTGTCTGAGGCCATATAGCGCTTTGTCCAGACGATATACCCAATGTGGATGCTTTTCATCAACGAAACCTGGTGGTTGTCTGACATAAACTTCTTCTTCAAGCTTTCCATTCAAGAAAGCACTCTTTACATCCATCTGGTAGACCTTGAACTGATGATAAGCAGCGAATGCTAAGAATATTCTGATCGCTTCAAGTCTAGCCACTGGAGCAAATGATTCATCAAAGTCGACATCTGACTGGCAGTAGCCTTGTGCTACCAGTCTGGCCTTGTTTCTGATTACGTGGCCATCTTCATCTACTTTGTTTCTGAAGACCCATCTTGTTCCAATTGGTTCTTTCTTTCCAACTGGGAAAGGAACCAGATACCAGACCTTGTTCCTTTCAAACTGGTGAAGCTCTTCTTGCATAGCAGTCACCCAGCTTGGATCTTCCATAGCCTCGTCAATCTTCTTTGGTTCCATCAAAGATAGAAAACTAACGTATAAGCATTGATTACTGGAGGCTCTTCTGGTCTGAACTCCTCTACTGGAGTCACCTATGATCTGATCAATAGGATGAGCTTTTGTCCATCTGGAGTACTGACCAGGATTGTTACTGACAACAATATCAGTGCAAGAATTCAGTTGAGTCTCCTCTGGAGTTGCTTCTGGAGGAGGATCTTGCCAGACTACTTCAGTATGCGCTTTACAGCAAGCATATGAGATTCCTTTGGATTAGACTGATATCTGGCACATAAACATGTTGAAAACATAATATCTGGTCTACTGGCAGTTAAATACATCAGTGAACCAACCATGCCTCTATAGACAGTGGTGTTCACTGGTTTACCATCTGGATCGGAGTCCAGTGTCAGTGGTGCAGAAATTGGAGTTGGTTTAGATGGTGAAGAATTTATATCAAATTTCTTTAAAAGATCTCTAACATATTTCTCCTGATTAATAAAAATGTCATCATTGTTTTGTTTAATCTGGAGTCCAAGAAAATATGTTAGTTCACCCATCAAACTCATCTCATATTCAGTTGACATTATTTTTGAAAATTTCTTGCACATGTTTTCATCAGTAGACCCAAAAATAATATCATCAACATAAATTTGTACCATTAACAGATTACCTTTTTCATGAAGAATAAATAAGGTATTGTCAATTGCACCTCGTTTGAAACCATTTTTCAACAAATGTTTAGTCAGAGTGTCATACCAGGCACGTGGGGCTTGTCTGAGGCCATATAGCGCTTTGTCCAGACGATATACCCAATGTGGATGCTTTTCATCAACGAAACCTGGTGGTTGTCTGACATAAACTTCTTCTTCAAGCTTTCCATTCAAGAAAGCACTCTTTACATCCATCTGGTAGACCTTGAACTGATGATAAGCAGCGAATGCTAAGAATATTCTGATCGCTTCAAGTCTAGCCACTGGAGCAAATGATTCATCAAAGTCGACATCTGACTGGCAGTAGCCTTGTGCTACCAGTCTGGCCTTGTTTCTGATTACGTGGCCATCTTCATCTACTTTGTTTCTGAAGACCCATCTTGTTCCAATTGGTTCTTTCTTTCCAACTGGGAAAGGAACCAGATACCAGACCTTGTTCCTTTCAAACTGGTGAAGCTCTTCTTGCATAGCAGTCACCCAGCTTGGATCTTCCATAGCCTCGTCAATCTTCTTTGGTTCCATCAAAGATAGAAAACTAACGTATAAGCATTGATTACTGGAGGCTCTTCTGGTCTGAACTCCTCTACTGGAGTCACCTATGATCTGATCAATAGGATGAGCTTTTGTCCATCTGGAGTACTGACCAGGATTGTTACTGACAACAATATCAGTGCAAGAATTCAGTTGAGTCTCCTCTGGAGTTGCTTCTGGAGGAGGATCTTGCCAGACTACTTCAGTATCTTCATCTGAGTCATTTAAATCACGATTTGCATCATGAAATTCTTCATTTGAAGGCATTTCCTGAAGTACTGGTTCAGTTTGGAATTCTTCATAAGAAGACATTTCTGGTCTATTCTCAACTGACACTGATACTGGGGGAGTAGTACGAACATCTGATCCAATATTAATTTCAGAGGGTAGTTTGAAATTAATAGAAGGATAGAATGGAGTACTACTGGAGAGTTTCTTTTTCTGAACAGGTTCCAGATCAGGATGACTGGAAACTATGTCTTTTGAATCTTCAGTTTTGTCGTTTATAGGATCAGATTCACAAAAGACAATTGGAGTTACTGGGGGAGTAGTACGAACATCTGATCCAATATTAATTTCAGAGGGTAGTTTGAAATTAATAGAAGGATAGAATGGAGTACTACTGGAGAGTTTCTTTTTCTGAACAGGTTCCAGATCAGGATGACTGGAAACTATGTCTTTTGAATCTTCAGTTTTGTCGTTTATAGGATCAGATTCACAAAAGACAATTGGAGTTACTGGGGGAGTGTCAAGGACTGGCTTCTTGTTGATTGCAACATTTGATTCATCAAATGTTACATGAATTGACTCATGGACCTTCTCCAGTCTCTTGTTGTAGACTCTGAAGGCCTTGCGAATGGCTGAATAGCCTAGGAAAAACCCTTCATCAGCTTTGGCATCAAATTTGCCTAACTGACTGGAGTCGTTCAGGATGTAAACTGGACATCCAAAAACGTGAAAATAACCAATATTTGGTTTTCTATTTCTTAAGACTTCATAGGCTGTCTTTTTGTGTCTTTTGATGTACACTGATCGATTCTGGGTGTGGCAAGCAGTTGCAATTGCTTCCGCCCAGAAACTGGTAGACAGACCAGATTCAGCAAGCATACTCCTGGCAGCTTCTATCAGCGTTCGATTCTTCCTTTCCACCACTCCATTTTGTTCTGGAGAGCGGGCTGATGAGAAATTCTGGGAGATGCCAGTGTCAGTACAGAATGACTCCAGAGTTGCATTCTGGAATTCTGTTCCATTGTCACTTCTTAACTGACACATTTTTCGACTGTACTTGAGCTCAATTTGCTTGATAAGACTGATGATTTCAGCAGCAGCTTCACTTTTAGACCTCAGAAAGATCACCCAACAATATCTGGAGAATTCATCTACGATCACCAGGGTGTATCTTTTACCAGCACGAGTCTGAACATTCACTGGACCAAAGAGGTCCATATGAAGCATATGAAGGGGTTCAGATATGCTGAAATTCTGTCTGGTCTTGAAACTGGTACGTTTTTGCTTACCCATCTCACATCCTGGACATGGCCTTTCCTTTTTGAAGGAAACTGAAGGTATCCCATCTGCAAGTTGTTTTCTGGACAACTTATTAATATTCTTGAAATTTAAATGGGATAACCTTTTGTGCCATAACCAGTTTGTGTCTTCATCAGCTTGAGTATAGAAACACTGCTCTAAAGGAGAGCTTTCCATATCCATCACGTACACATTCCCTTTTCTGGGAGCAATCAACACTACCTTCCAGTCCTTGTTGAATACGATACCCTGAGCAATATTGAATAGAACTTGATAGCCATCATCACACAGTTGTCTTACACTGATCAGGTTATATTTCAAACCATTCACAAATGCAACACGTCTGAACTTGACTTGTCCATTGTTCAGAACACCGTATCCCTCAGTCTTTCCACAACCATCATTTCCAAAAGTAATGGAGGGTCCATCAGAAATGGTGAACTCCTCCAGCAGGGTCTTACATCCAGTCATCGTCCTGCCAGCAGCACTGTCAAGATACCAGATATATTTCTTTCGATCGCCCTGCACATATACCAGATACTTATCAGTTAGATTTGGGAACCCATCAACTGATGGGTTTACTGGACCCTCCCTTATAGGTCCCTGGGGCAATCTGGTTTAGTTCACTTTCTTCAACAGTGGTCTTAGTTGAAAAGACCACTGGGGTTGATAGTTTTGAAACCTTTTTCTTTTTCTCAACTGGAGAAATAGATTTAACTTTCTTAGCAAAAGGTTTTGTATTTTGTCTAGGGCCAGATGAAGTACCCTCAATAAAGTTTAATCTTGCATTAAAACTTTGAGATTGACGAGTCAGAATTTGAATCTGGCTCTCTAACCTGGACAAAATATTTTCTTCAGATGACACCTTAGCCTTTCCAGTTCTAGGCTTAGGTAGGGGATTGGTCTGAGGCAAAGGTTTATTCCGATAGACCTCTTTAACTGGAGCAGTCATCTGGAGCGCTCCAGTCTTAACCTCTGGGAATTGAACTGGGTAAAAATTGGCCTTGGGAGTTACAGGCTCATCATAAACAGTGGTAGGCCTGAACTCCTCTGGTAATCGATCGATTACTGGTATTAATGATGCTACATGAGTATTTCCATCTAAGTATGCACGTTTTTGAGCAGGAAATTGTTTTACTCCAGCATCATATGGCTTTTTGGTTTCTAGCCATGATTTAATCACCAGTTTTTCTTTCTCTAAAATGATCTCAAGATCTTGTTTTTCTTGAATCAATTGTTCAGTTACCAGAACCTGGGCTTGAAATGCCAGTTCAATGTCTTGAAGTTCTTTTAACTTTGATTTTAAAGCAGTTATTTCAGAAGAATCTGTTTCTAGACCATTTACACAATCAGATCTAACAGTTTCTACAAAAACCAAATCAGAATTAAGAGCTTCAGCTATGTCCAATTTTAGTTCATGGTCAGTTGCACAATCATAATCACTAACCTTCTTAATAACAATGTCTACCCATCGTCCAGATGTGACATCTTCCTTCACCAGGTGCTCATCGTCTGCCAGAGCCATGTAACAGCAATCTCTTTCTTCTTCTTCATCAGCAGATGATTCATCAGAAGGAACCCACTTCTCTTTAGTTGTTGCAATCATGCATTTATTATTGTTTTCAATTTGTTGTGCCATGAGAGCAATCTGGGCCTTAAGCTTTTTATATTTTAGTTTATAGCTATCATCAGGCTTATTATTTGAAGAGAATGGACCAGGCTTGGATACAAACTGGCTGGACCTGCACTCTTTCATGAAATGACCCTTTTTGCCACACTTAAAGCATGTCAAATTGGTCTTATCAGTGGAAGAACTGGATGCAAATTGTCCAGATGGCCTATTTGCTCTTGCTTTGAAACGGTTAAACGTTTTAGCAATCATTGCAATAAGGTCATCATCTTCAGTTTCATCACAACAGTCTGGAGAGATTTGACTGGACTCTCCAGAATCCATGAGTTCAGACACCATCTTCTTCATAGAAAATACATTCTCAGAAGATATCAGTGTTGTACTATGTGGTTCAGTATGAATAACCACATTAGGACTACTGGAGGCATGGTTAAAAGCATCTTGTTCTGCCACCACTCTCTGAGCTTGATTTTCTTCAGTGTACCTGAAAGCTCCATATAGAGTTGAGAGAGTGTGTGTGTGCAGAGTTTTACCTTGTCGTAAGACCAGGATCATGTGAGACCATTTGGTGGGTAGAATGTCACAAAATTTCTCCAGAAGTATATCCTTGTCCTTCTCAACCACAAGACCTCTCAATTGGTTTATGATACTCATAAATCTGGTGTAAGTACCAGTGAGAGACTCGTTAGGTTGAGCAAAAAATGACTCATACCTCTTGTTTAAGGAGACCTTTCTGGTGACAATGGTGTCATCTCCTCCTTCATGTTGGTTTAAAAGTTCATCCCACATGGTTTTAGCACTAGGAAAAAGAACTAGTGTGGGAATTAGGGTTTCTGGAACGGCCCCGAGGATCATGTTTTTGAGAAGGGTGTCTAGATTCAACAATCTCCTCTCCTCTTCAGACCAATGTTCCTCCCTCTTTTCCCTTCCTCTTCTAGATCCAGAAGGATCAAGAAGGGGATTGAGAGGTGATGTTGGTACATAGGACCTTCGTTTAAAATTTTCATCATGTTCCTCTCTCTTTTCCCTTCCTCTTCTAGATCCAGAAGGATCAAGAAGGGGATTGAGAGGTGATGTTGGTACATAAGGACCTTCGTTTAAAATTTTCATCATGTTCCTCTCAATACCAGTGACATGCAAAACCATCCTAGCCTTCCACGTACCAAATTCATCACTGTTCCCACTGAATTTAGGAACAGGATTATTTGAGTAGTGCACATGCACGTGTGGAGAAGCAGGAGTAGGAGGAGGAGGTGGATTAGTGTTATTAACAATTGATGGTTCATTTTGATCATTAATATTTGCATTAGGATCGGGACCAAGACTAAAACCTTGTGTATTTTCTTGGTTAGCCATCAAGAAACAGATCTAGGCAATGTTTAGCCTTCTGCTCTGATACCAAATGTGAGTCCCTTTAAGTTCGATGGTTAACTAGGAAAGTGTAAAATACAACAAGTCTAATAATCACTAGATTGGACTAGTATTACTTATAAATAAATGCAAGAGTATATAAACAAAGTAATACAAGACTTAAAGCAATAAACAAATAAAGTGGAACATTATGTAATTTTCAATTGTGTATTTTATTTATGATGTTAAATAAAATACAAGGTTGTGCGGAATCAAGATAATACAAATAAGTATGTATCCTAACAACCTATGAGTTACAAATGATCTATATTTGTCAAATAACTCTTTTGGATCGAGATACTTAAAGTTGTGAAGTATCCCTGTTTAAGATCGAGAGTATTTGGACAAATTCACTTAAATGCAAAATGTATGCTTAAAAGTATTTTCTCAAAGAAATGACTTTGTATTTATAGGCAACAAAATTCACCAGTGAATTTTGTGCCGTACAAATATGGTTGCATACATTTAATGATCCGACAAGAACATTAAATGTATTGGATAAGGAATAAGGATAAAGTCACATCAATATGACTATGTATCCTTTTATCCAACCACCTTTACACACGTATACTTTGGTAAAGAACAAGTGGATTGTTCTTTGGAAAGTGTGTAAAGGCAAAAGTCAATCTTCGATATCAGTGTTCAGACTTGTAGGGTCTAGAACACTAACAATCCTCCAGTGTACAGATCTGGTAAGACTTTCCAGTGGACTCCGCCATTTGTCAGTCTTCTTTCTTCAGACTTCAGTCTTTGACTTCAGTCAGAATGTCTTCAGTAGAGTTGATCTGGACTGGGGTGAAGTCCAGTGAGCTCATCTGGAGAATACTCCAGATTTCCTATACAAGTATTTTGCTCACTGATCTTCCATTATTTCTGGACAAATCTTCAGAGGAACTCCAGATTTCCTATACAAGTATTTTGCTCACTGATCTTCCATTATTTCTGGACAAATCTTCAGAGGAACTCCAGATTTCAAGTCTGGAGTAGGTCCAGTAGAACACGTTTCTGGACAGATCTTCAGTAAGGCTCCAGTAGTCGAGTCTGGAGCGAGTCCAGTAAATCTGGACTAAATCTGGACCTAACAAATATCATTTAATTCCATAAAATGTTGTGTAAAGTTACAGAATAAAGTAACTTTTCTCAACCTGCTTTATGTACCTTTTGTACTTTATACATAGATAAATCATTTTATCCGTGTACTAGCACATAAAGCATAAAGGTCAATTCCTCGTAATCAGTGTAAAGCTTTGTAAGAGTTTTCCACTGATGGTCTCCAGTTTGTAACTGAGTAGAATGTCAATTGGGCCTCGCTGCCATTGTCATTCTCTATCTTCCACTTGTTGTCTTCGACTTCAACTGGAATGATTCTTCAACTGGTCAGTTCTCAACTGGAGGAAGTCTTCAGTTGCGTTAACTGTACGCTGCAACTGGACTTCAATATATTTCTGGACAAATCTTCTTAGTCTCCAGGTGCAACTGGAGACTGTCCAGTTTCAGCGAAACTGGTCCTAACATTAATTAAAAATCATTTTGTCATAAATATGTTTGTTTAAAAGTGTGCAAGAAATCAAAAAGTAATTCGTAGTAGAAATCGAACGGGATATGATATAGCAAAAACATCAAGATATTAGTTGAGAGTTCAAGCGGATGCGATGTAGTAAAATGTAAATAATGGTACGACGTGTGACAAAAAAAGGTTGGATGACTCAAAAGGAAAATAATGTCGAAAAAAACAAAAAGTAGCCTGTAGTAGAAAATCCATAAGGGATGCGATTTAGCAAAGTCTGAATAGTGGTACGGGGTGTATGGGTTTAGAGACAGAAGTTATGAGTTCGATCCCCGTCTCATACAAAGGTTGGAGTGTCTTTTCTACCATTTAGGTAGAAAATGAAAGGAGTCTCTCTACTTAGGTAGAGGTAAAGTCTGCATACATCTTAACCTCCTCCATACACCGTCGAGATATGAGGCCTAAAATCCGCGGAAGGCGACACTAAGCAGTTTCTTTTTATTAGGGGATAATACATTATTACATGCACTACATTATCATTTTTTGTCGTTACTTGTAAAAAAAAAGTATATTGGAGAACTTTAGCCTCGTTAACACAATTGAATAACCATCAACTCATCCCGTATAAGACATATGATGTCGGTACAATACCTTCTTATTAATCTTCCCACATGACCTTGTCACCCTAACGAATCAAAACTGCATTTTTAGAACTTCAAATGTGTGGACTTAAGATTCATTAGTAAAGAATATATTAAAAAGATTTTTTTTATATGTAAAACGTGAATTGAACTTGAGACTTTAAAGGTACTAATTGTTTTTCTTACCAATTCCATTACTCGTGCATTACGTGTATCATATTAGTATATCATATAATAATGTTATAAAATATAAAATATGAATATATTGTACGAATAAATAAAAGAGATGACTTCTAGGATCATCCTCTTACTGTTATGCAATGCAGAATTTTGTTAGGACATGTTAATTTAAGAGTTGTGGAGATGGAAGTCTTGATATTCGAACCTTTGTTTATAACTTTTAACAATTAAACTTATTTATTTGTCTACATCTACATACCCTTTATTATTATTATATATAACACATATAAGATTAATAACTACTGTTTGATAAAAAAAATTTAACTATATAATCCTTGTCTTTCTAGCAACTGTGGCTGTATAGGCCTTCACAACTATTCCATAACTGAAAACAGCTAGTGTCTTGGATCTAAAACTAAATTACATAAGTTCATCTCAACACTAATGTAGTTATTTTAGGATTGAAGAATGTATGTTAGTGTTAAATTTCATTAAAGGTATTATAGGTATATTAGGTGGATATGTTTAAGTTAGTGAACAAAAAATAAGAACATTTTGAGGTTATCAAAAACTTAGTTGAAAAAAAAGGTGGTAACTAAGTATAGAAGCATAGATATAGACTAGCATTGTACCCGCGCGATGCGGCGGCGGTTTGATGGTGATGCCGACTGGCGGTTGTAACGGCGTCTGCGGTGGTGGCGGACTGTTGGTGGTGGTGGGTGTAAGTAATTGATGTAAATGTAATTAATGTAAAGGGTTAATGAAGATATTTTAGAAGATAAAGTATTGATGGTGTAAATTAATTTATTAAGGATATAATGGTAATTTTGCATCTAACATTTTTTATGAGAGAGAGTGTGATAATTATTATAAGATAGTATAGATATAGACATATAACGATCCTATAATGTGCAGTAGCCTCACTTTACAACTTTTTCCTAAGCTCCAACGAGCAATTCCATCTTAAGCTCATACCGTAGTGGTCGGTTTCAATTCTTAGAGGTAAAAAATACCACAAATGTTTTTCTTCAGCTTGTTGTTGTCTTCAAATAATGTGCAGTCGCCTCACTTTACAACTTTTTCCTAAGCTCCAATGAGCAATTCCATCTTAAGCTCATACCGTAGTGGTCGGTTTCAATTTGTGGTGATCAAATATCACCCAAATCTTCTTCGTCGACTTGTTGCCTTTCAAACAATGCACAATTGCCTCACTAAGCCCATACCGTAGTGTCCAGTATCAATTTGTAGTGGTCAAAAATCCCACAACTCTTCTTCGTTAGCTTGCAGACTTCGAATAATGTCCAGCAACTTCAATTTACAACAGATTTAACTTTTTTTTATCATTCATAGCTCCAACGAGCTATTGAAGGAAAAAAAACCCATGTTGCTCCAACGAGCAGCCCTTTCAACCCATATTGCTCCAACGAGCAACCAACTTTTCCATCAAATTTTCAGCCCTCAATCGGGTTCTTTCGTTACCTCAAAAACAAAATCGGTAGCCAAAGATCAATGTTTCAAGTTCAAGTCCAAGATGTGGTCAATCATCTTGCGGGGGCGTATTAAGGAAGTTGTCTACAAGTTCAAGTCCAAGATTTCGAATTCATGTCCAAGATGAGCTTCTCTGACAGATCAACCATCTTGTGGGGGCATAATATCACCTATTTTATACATATTTACTTTATACAACATCATTTACTTTTATGTGTAAATTATGATTATTTGATGAAATTTGATACGAGTACTTAATATGTCATTTGTTGGATTGTAGGTTCACATAATCATGGATGATCTGAATGAACCAAAGATGATGATTTTAAAGAATCAGAAGGAAGTTCAAAACTAGTTAAGATTTTTCGGCCATGCATAACAAGTTCGTAGAAATTGGATTTTTAAGTCATGTTTGACTTTTAATTAATTTGGAGAAGCTTTGACCATAATAATGTCTTACGTGGGTTTTGAAATTCATCATAAAGTGGCTGTGGTTTTGGAGTTTGGACTCTCACGTGGGCATCAAGCAAAAGGAAAGGAAGTCTCAAAGGCATACGTGGGCTTGGCCCATCCTTGTCTTGTGGGAACTCGGCAGAAAAAGAAAAGGAAAGAGTTAAGACATACTCGTAACGTCTACTCTACCGAAAATTAATAGGAGCAGAATTAATTGTGTGAGGCAGTGAGGGTGTTGAAGGATTTCACAGGCCCTTTAATACACACTAAATATAAACTAATTTATAGAGTGCAAGTAAAACAAAGGAATTGGCTTGAAAGTTTACTGCATATATTAAGATGAAAATGGTACATAACAAAAGAAACTAATACATCTATTTATAATGAAACTATAACAAACACATGCACAAAAAAGAACCCACGTAGTCCTGATTTCTAGCAACATAATACTCCACATTTAACTTGATAGTTTTGCACGTTTATGCCAAGAGAACCAGTCAACCTTGACCAACTCTTCACCATTTGTTGAAGCTCCATAACCCATGTATTCAGAGGCGGTACCAAGAAAAAATTTCCGAGGGGGCAAAATTAAATAATTCATGAAAAAATAAATCTAAAAGGGGGCAAAATGTTAAAAACCTATAGATAAATTTTAAAAATCGATGAGAAATTTAAAATACATGACAATCTAAATTTGGAAGGGGGCATTAGCCCCTCTTGCCCCCCATGTGGTACCGCCTCTGCATGTATTCAAACTCATAACCCGTGACCCGTGAATGACCCGATTAACCCAACATTTCACCCCCTTAATCGGTTATTCACAACACTCGTCCACTGCAGCCAAATCACCTTCGTGTTGAACCATCTCAACCATTAAGGAACACCCGACCTTCACCTTGGTCATGTTCAAGTCATCTCCGCTCAACCCGAATAAAAACCACCACACTTGCAACATGTCACATGGCATCACGCTGGAACCATTCACTAACATCTTGACTCATCACGGATCAACGACCTCCTCCTCGATCACATCCAAAGCCACCCGATTTGAACTCCAACGCCATAATGTTACCAACCGTGTAGTTCTCCAATATCTTCCTTTTTCTGATCACCCTTGTTCAAAAGGCCACTCCACCGACAAGAAAACAAAGCCACCTGCTTATAACATCTTCTTTCAACTTGCCAAATGAACCAAATCCAAAGGCACCTGCTTTGACGGAACCTTCACATTCATTTTTCACGCAATAACGCCGGTCTCCTCTTATCACGAACAACCCGATCAAGGACTTCAAAACCTAGCAACACCCTTGCTAAAACGTCATGAAACAACCCTTTTTCTTTTGTTTTGATCACGACTAACAGCCCACAAGACATACTGGTGTTCACCCGTCACCCCGTCATCCCAACTGGTACTTCACTCGCGACAACAAATGACAAAAATCACCTTCATAGTCTCTGTTTACTGCTGTATAACAGTCTGAAATTAGCCACAAAACACCACAAAAATAGCCCTGAAACAGCTTAATATGTTCACCACGATCACCCCCGTTGTCTTGAACGGTACAACCCTGCTTCAACCCTGACAACACTCGACCCGAACAACATGCTGTCTTCATTTACCGCTGCTGTTTGCAGTCTCTAAATCAGCCCCTATATGAACCAAAACCCGGTTCTTGTTGCTGCTGCGTTTTCCCTGCAGCCTGGGGCGACCCCTTCTACAAACGACTCTCAAACCGACCCTTTTCTAAGCCTGACTCTGATACCAAATGAAGGATTTCACAGGCCCTTTAATACACACTAAATATAAACTAATTTATAGAGTGCAAGTAAAACAAAGGAATTGGCTTGAAAGTTTACTGCATATATTAAGATGAAAATGGTACATAACAAAAGAAACTAATACATCTATTTATAATGAAACTATAACAAACACATGCACAAAAAAGAACCTACGTAGTCCTGATTTCTAGCAACATAATACTCCACATTTAACTTGATAGTTTTGCACGTTTATGCCAAGAGAACCGGTCAACCTTGACCAACTCTTCACCCATTTGTTGAAGCTCCATAACCCATGTATTCAGAGGCGGTACCAAGAAAAAATTTCCGAGGGGGCAAAATTAAATAATTCATGAAAAAATAAATCTAAAAGGGGGCAAAATGTTAAAAACCTATAGATAAATTTTAAAAATCGATGAGAAATTTAAAATACATGACAATCTAAATTTGGAAGGGGGCATTAGCCCCTCTTGCCCCCCATGTGGTACCGCCTCTGCATGTATTCAAACTCATAACCCGTGACCCGTGAATGACCCGATTAACCCAACATTTCACCCCCTTAATCGGTTATTCACAACACTCGTCCACTGCAGCCAAATCACCTTCGTGTTGAACCATCTCAACCATTAAGGAACACCCGACCTTCACCTGGTCATGTTCAAGTCATCTCCGCTCAACCCGAATAAAAACCACCACACTTGCAACATGTCACATGGCATCACGCTGGAACCATTCACTAACATCTTGACTCATCACGGATCAACGACCTCCTCCTCGATCACATCCAAAGCCACCCGATTTGAACTCCAACGCCATAATGTTACCAACCGTGTAGTTCTCCAATATCTTCCTTTTTCTGATCACCCTTGTTCAAAAGGCCACTCCACCGACAAGAAAACAAAGCCACCTGCTTATAACATCTTCTTTCAACTTGCCAAATGAACCAAATCCAAAGGCACCTGCTTTGACGGAACCTTCACATTCATTTTTCACGCAATAACGCCGGTCTCCTCTTATCACGAACAACCCGATCAAGGACTTCAAAACCTAGCAACACCCTTGCTAAAACGTCATGAAACAACCCTTTTTCTTTTGTTTTGATCACGACTAACAGCCCACAAGACATACTGGTGTTCACCCGTCACCCCGTCATCCCAACTGGTACTTCACTCGCGACAACAAATGACAAAAATCACCTTCATAGTCTCTGTTTACTGCTGTATAACAGTCTGAAATTAGCCACAAAACACCACAAAAATAGCCCTGAAACAGCTTAATATGTTCACCACGATCACCCCCGTTGTCTTGAACGGTACAACCCTGCTTCAACCCTGACAACACTCGACCCGAACAACATGCTGTCTTCATTTACCGCTGCTGTTTGCAGTCTCTAAATCAGCCCCTATATGAACCAAAACCCGGTTCTTGTTGCTGCTGCGTTTTCCCTGCAGCCTGGGGCGACCCCTTCTACAAACGACTCTCAAACCGACCCTTTTCTAAGCCTGGCTCTGATACCAAATGAAGGATTTCACAGGCCCTTTAATACACACTCAACACAAATATAAACTAATTTATAGAGTGTAAGAAAAACAAAGGAATTGGCTTGAAAGTTTACTGCATATATTAAGATGAAAATGGTACATAACAAAAGAAACTAATACATCTATTTATAATGAAACTATAACAAACACATGCACAAAAAAGAACCTACGTAGTCCTGATTTCTAGCAACATAATACTCCACATTTAACTTGATAGTTTTGCACGTTTATGCCAAGAGAACCAGTCAACCTTGACCAACTCTTCATCCATTTGTTGATGCTCCATGACCCATGTATTTAAACTCATGACCCGTGACTCGTGAATGACCCGATTAACCCAACAGGGTGTTGCTCTCGGTGGGGGTATTCAAGCCGCAAGAGACAAAGCCTTCGTTTTTTGTTTTTGTGCGTAAGACACAACCAGCAGCAGCATTGGTTTCAGCCATTCAAGATTTCTAGTTTAATACTGTATTTTGCACTCGACAAAGTACTAGCAGCATCCGAATTCTTTTGGTTACTCTTCGACTTCTTCTCTTTTATTTGTTAGAATAACTTGGCAATAAATTAATTACTTTTGTTTAGATTCATCTTTAGTCATTGCTATGATTTATTTTCCAACAGTAATAATTTTTGTTAGAATAACTTGGCAATATATTAAGAAAACTATTTATATTACTCAATTATATTTCTTGTTATTTAGTATTGTTTCCATATTCATGTATTGTACGTATGAAATATGAATCCCGGCCTTTATTCATTCAATAATATTAAAAGCAATTCATATCACAATAACCTTTGTTAATCAATTAATGATTATTTTTTTCCCACATAAACAAAGTTATCGACTATGAGCTCCAAGAATGACGGATTGTAGATTAAAAGGTGATGCTGATGTGATCAAAGCCAATAAGGAAGCTGAATCGGCCAATCTCCAAGAAGCACAAAAGTTCGAACCTATAGAAAAAGTCGAGCTTCTTAACACAACTGGTAACTTTTTTTCTCTCGCTTATATATATTGATATATTAAAAATTATCTGTATCATGTAATCAATTATACTATGTATGTATTTGCAGGAAAAGCTAACCGTGTGGCTGCGAGTATTGACTGGTCCTTCATAGATAAAATGTTGGAGCATCTGGACAATTGGGAGCAACATAAGATGCAAAGGTTAGAAAATAAAGCTTCTTTCAATAACCCTGCATAAGATGCAAAGGTTAGAAAATTTTGATGATTTTTTAAACTGAATTTGGGTTATATTAAGAAAATATTTACATGAATATATATCTAACGACTGAATTCTTGTTTCTCTTTTAAGTGCTGAAAAAAACGTGACGATTGGAGGGTCGATTCGGGAACATGTGCAAAGAATTAAAGATAACAAGCCAACTGTAGATGCTTTCTTGATGGAGAAAGCCCAGAAGAAAAAGAAGGTGGGTAAAGGGAACAAGACTACATGATTCATCGACAATCTATCTTTTCTTTGACTGCATGTTTATTTGATTAGATAGCGTGGCGTTTTGTTGAAACGGTAAACGAATCACTTTGTTTCTTCACTATGACTATTGTTTTCATTAGTGAACCTAGTTTTTGTTGTTGAGCTTTGTTCCCGTTCGCCTTGGCAACCAACACAGAGAATTGCCGACTATATATTTTTTTTATACTCGTATATGTTTTTACTTTGATTTAAGGGCTGAGAAGAAATCACCGAATCATAAGTCTCCCTGTTAGTCTTGTTCTTTTTTGTGCATGCTTGTCTTTGTAGCAGCCGCGCGCAATAGTATTAGCTGCATTATTGTCATCATCGGATAGTGATACCCCTCTTTTCACTTTAATAGATGTATACACGACCCAAATAACACAAATATGCACTACCTATATACGTATGAAAATAACACCCAAGTTGTATGTAATTAACCATATGACCAGTGATGAAAGCGAATTGATCAACGTTTTTAATTAGAATGGTACGTAATGACAAATTCATGAAATAATAAGGATCACCTAAACGCATCGATCCTAATATCATGTTTGCAAGTGTAGTCTCAAGGTTCATGCACGTATGCAACGCTAATTTAAGTGTTGCCAAGAGAAATTGCATCTTCATTTGCCCACATTTTAAAACTTCCACCATCAAACCGGCCTTTCCAAGTTCATGATATCACATGGCATTTGTAATTTGTTGCAAGTTTTTGGATGCCATCTTGACATGTAAATTGCTTTAAGTTTGTTAGTTATGGGGTTATAGATAGATGACAAGCTAGACACGATACAAACAAACTACTACAACTTATTGCTTTGAGGCGAGTGCTCTCTATCCTTAAAAGCAACTTCATCGTCCCCACCATTCAATAAGATGTGTGCTTTGGGTTACTAACGAATCACTAATTCCCAAGATACAACAAAGCAAAGATGGTATCGTTATTGACACTGCTCGAGGGTAGTAATTAACTTGATGATCTATTGAGTTTTCAAGGTTTTCGAGACACTACATTTGATGTCCCTTTAGTAACAAATTAAAACCCACCAAACTCTTTAATTTCTTCCTTCCTATCAAACAAAATAACAAGAAATTAACTTCATTATCTATTTTATTTTGAAAACCACCAAATTATACATGTAGTATATTGTCGATGAACTTGACTTTTATCTATTCGATCATTAATGAAATCACATTGACCGACTTCACCTAAAATATCATTCCTCTCTGACCTGAGACTGATGAAGTCAGTAGTTCTTATTTATCATTCTTGGCCTACTCCTCACTAACTCTTGATGATTAAAAAACGTGGTAGTTAAAGTAGTGTTCTGCATTCACATTTACAACAAACCAAACGGCCTGAGTGTCAGAGTTTCTGCTATCATTATGTTTTTATAAGTAATATTAAGGTTCTTCAATGTTTATATAACACATAGGCATAGTTAAAAGGGACATATATTAAACCTGTGTTCTTGTATGCAATTAGTTATTTATTCAACTTTCAAAACCTCAAATACATGCATCAATATATTAATTATTTTTATTTTACTCTAGTTGTGTTTATATAACATCTTATAACCTATAGACCGCAACCACGACCTAGTTTTGATCATGTGGCGATGAACGTGGAACGTCTATTGCTACCCCATGAACAAAGATACATATAAAGTAAAGTTCTATTTGCAATTTCTGCAGACCAAGTATACCTACCTTGATATTGTTGGAAGACCAGTGGTGGTGTTGGAAAAGGAAAACATAGTTCCTGAGCACAACTCTCTTTTCCAGGTGATTACACCATGCTTATACATTGAGCTTTTCCTTTTCCAAAAACACTACTTTCTGCTTTCTGAGATACATGTGTTTGTAGTGAACATTGAATGGAGAATTTATAACCTTGATGTAAAGAATCCCTCGTATGCTTTTCTACATGCCAAATGTGATGTATTTTTACATGTCCATCAACTATACTTTCGTTTTGCAGGTTTACTACGATTTCCATCCAATGTTCATGCTTGCAGACCCAATGATGTTGATATCTGTATTTTTCTTTTTGTTTGTTGCTGCCTTGGCTTACATTCACATGGACATCTCAATAAGAAAATGAAGAGCAATGCAAGTGTGTTGCATGCATGCCAGTGCAGATTAGTACCAGATAGGCTACTTCACCAAGCCAAATTTAACATGAGCATGTCTGGATAAATTAGATTATATGTAAAACATACCCCAACAGTTTGATTTATACTTGATGGAACTGCCAGTATGTAAAATGATTAAATGAGACAAAACTTAGCTACGAAAGATTGAAATGTTTGCCAGATTATGTTGAAATAGATGGTGCATGGCAAGCATGTAGTGTTGTGAAAGAAATACAGTTTTGGTGCATGTTTATCTGGACTTAGATGTGTTTGTTGAAGTTGTGCCAGTTCACTGGATGATTTTCTTGGTTAAATATTTTGTTAAACTTCACCCCTTTCATTGTGGGGTGATGTAGGTATCATACTATTCAAGCCTTCTTTTTTTTTAAATGTCATTCGTGCGAGCCTTCTGCTAAAGCATTTTGTTAATTCGAAGGTAGAAGCTAAAGGAAATAACGACCTCATTCAGTGCTGGAGGATTCACCAAATTCATCGTGCTCTAGATTTAAGATGCAGACCAACTTATAAAACATTCCCAGACTGAAATTATCTATACCAAAAGGGTTGTATCCATCAGTAAGTTGTAAACAGTTATCGGCTTTGAGGATTATATCTCAACATTGTGTGTGTGATCCTTTTCAAACTGGACTTATTGCTATTGCTCCATAGTTTCCACAGCAAGGTTATCTTATGTACCTGTACATCAGGCAAAAGAACGTTGATATGCTTGAAGTCTTTCATGAAGATGCCGGTCACTTAGCTCACGAGTAAACAATTCCACATACCTCTAACATCAACGTCATTAAAGTTATAACACAATATTTACTCTCAACTAATAAAATAAAATTTTATATAAAAGCCATCAAAATGGACCATTTTCAAACACATCGAAGGGGTAAAAATAGATATAATTCTAATCCTCCTTCTTTCATTTATCTGTAGTAAACTCTAGCTACAATTCAAACGCCTTTTAACTTATAAAGACATCGTTTCGTGACATTTATTATTATCTTTCAAAAAATAAGTTGGCTAAATTTTGTAATAGCAAAACAACTAAAATGGGTATTTAACTAAATAAGATTCTGATAAAATGTTTATGCCTTACATGTTGTCATACGAACAAATAGTTCCAAATATATGGAAGAACTCGATGTTGATCACGTTTATTCCAACAATATTTACACTATGCTCAACACCTACGGAGTAGAAGTAACCTAATATATGTAATAACGATAAACTTAAATGTTAGTACATACAATACTAGTTTTGATTTTAAAAAAAAAATTAAGTTGTTACTTGTTAGTGATTAGTTTTATCAAATAATTATTAAACGGCAATGTCCGTAGTTGAATCTGTCCCTTTAGATAGACATTATAATAACAAATAACACAATTGTCTATGCTTAAAAATAAAACGAGCATGATGCCCATGCAATGCGTCGGCGAGTCGGCGATGACGGTAGTGTGATGGCGGCGACGGATGGTGACGGTGGTGGCGGCATCCATTGGTGTAGGTAAAGGTATCTGATTTAAAGGGGGTTAGTAGAGATATTTTATAATATAATGGACTAATGGTGTAATTTAATATTAAGGGTTGATGGTGATTTAATTCATTAAGGGTATTTTGGTCAATTCGCATGTCCCATTTTTTCTAAACTTTTAACATATGCTTATAATTTTTATATAGTAGTATAGAAGTATCTCCCTTATCATTATTATTATCATACTAAAGGAGGGTAACGACGTGATGTCACAATGCTTTGTTGTCAGCCATTTATCGTAACCACGTCAGATTTGTGATGTTTTGATGATGAAATTGGTGTGTTTTTTAAGATGATTTAAATGTGTGTATATACTTACATAGAGAGTGAGAGAGTGGAGGGAGAATTGGTGTGTTTTGAAATGAGCAAGTCTTTTAATTTTTAAAGTGAAAAGAAAGTGAGTGGAGGGAGAATGGAGAGAGAAAAAGACTATCTATCTATCATATTCAATCAGTCTCGTATTCCTAAATAATTAAATATCTCTCTCATTCACTAATGGGGTAAGGAGTGGAGCAGCGGCTTGAAAATTTTATGGGGCATACCGGCGGTAACACCGCCGCCGGTATCGATTTTATGTTTCAACGGGTAGTGGGAGGTATGTGAAACCGCCGGCCATAAAATCAAAAGGTGGAAAGGAGCGTAGCTTTTGTACCGTTGGGAATTGATTTGTGGGGCCAAAACGGCTAGTTTTGGTTTAAACTAAAAAAAGAAAAAAGAAAAAAAAACCCTTTTTACGTTTATATCGATGGCTATATAGAAATATATGTTATTTATATTATTTATAAATTTGGGCTATAAAGTGTTAGTTAAAATTGTTACAAATTAGTTATATTAGTTTAAAATTGTGTTTTTATTTATAATATGTTATGTTTTAATAATAAAATGTTATGTTTTTTATTTATTTAAAAAAAAAAAAAAGTTGGGAGGGTTGAAAATTTTATGGAATGACAGTTTGAAATGGTATAGTGAGGTGGGTAAATATTATTGGTTGGATCTGGGAGGGTCATAAATTCTTGTGTACCACTCCTAATCCCCTAAAACAAGAACAGATTCATAAATCTGCAGCAATCTTTTGAGGAAGATAAAGATGGTTATTAGTTATTTCACCTTAAATAGGTTTCAAACTCTTGATTTTTCATCCGTGTCTTCATCATCATCATCATCATCATCGTCGTCGTCTTCATATATGGATTTATATAAGCATTCAAAGGTATGTAGACATAATTTATAAAATTATGTGTGGTTAATTGATTTGAACAAGGTTAACAAAGATATAAATAATCTTTCAATGTTCTCTTCATCTTTAACATTTCCGGTTCTGGATAGCCGGAATTGTCGCCGGTGTTGGGCCCTCTGGATCTACTCCGGTAGTGTGTTGTTTGGAGTTATTATCTATTTTCTATGTATATATGTATCTTGATTGAAACATCTCATTGAGTTTGTTGTAATATCGATATATGGATAATCGATATTTATATATCTATACATATTTTATTGATTTCATATATTTTTTTCTTTTTACAGGTTTGTATTTTGGAATTAATTCAAAAAAAGAACAATATTCATCATCTACATATTGGTAAGTTAATTAATCAATTGCTACAAGGTTTTTATATCTAATTTATGTGCTTAAATGTTTTTTATTATAAGCATAATTAGATTTGGAGAACCAATTAAGGAAATCAAAAGTTGAAGATACTCATAATAGGCTGAACAGGCCCGTCCCATGAATATTAGGTACCTACTCGACAACATAAATGAGGCCCTCTATGCACCAAAAACTTTATTAGTAATAAAAAGTAGAAAGTGTTTATAAAAGCAGCAAAACAACTATTACAATAATGTGGTAAAAAAAGAACTACATCAAAATTTCTAGCTTATTAGTTAATTAACTAAGGTGGTGTTTGATAATATCTTAATTAAAAAGTCATGACTTAATCTTGATTGACTTAATTCATTAAGTCAATCAAATATGTTTGTTATTGACTTAATAAGTAAAAAAACAACTATATTGACTTAATCCATACAGACATTATGTTTTCATTCAGTCACTTTCTCCATTCACTCACTTAATGACTAAATAAACAAACAAGCCCTAAGCCTTATTTAATAATTAATTAATACAATTATATAAAAATAAACCTTCAAAAAATAAACAAGAAACTTAATTAAAACCCACAAATCAAAATAGTGGAAAGAAGTTATGTACTTGAAATTGAAACTAATTACATAAATGGATTTTAATATAATTGTGTTAGCTATTACTTTTATTAAATATAAATGGGATAACTTTTTACAATGGAAATGTTAATTTATTACTAGACTATACATTGCGGTAGATATTAATATTAATTAATATATATTATATTATAGCCGTAAAGTATGAATTTGGTGCCCATTAAAAATTTGGTGCCCTGCTCAAATGTGCTGCCTGCACTTGGGCTTCACCGGGCCTGAGGCTGAATTAAAGGAAATGGGTGTGTGATGATTACATGACCACACATGAAGAGGACCACACATGAACAAGACCATCAGTGAGGTGAGTTGTCATAAAAGTATCAAGTATGTATATGGACTTTTGTAAATTTAAAAGCTTTTGTAAGTTGTATACCAAATAAACTAATTTCTTAATTTTTATTTTTTTGAAGTTTCAAATGTGAGTTGTATGGATGTGTGAAAAAAATTTAAACTAAGGTATTAAGAGGTTTGTCAAAAGAGGTTTTATTTAGTGGTTTTTTTAATAAGTTTTTTGATCCAGACAATATTGAAGATGGTTTTGTATATAATTTTTTTTACATACGGACAATATTGAAGATGATTCATGTGTTGAGATGATTAAAGAATCTAAAATCCAATATCATGTGTTTTTATTTTTGTATATTGTAGAAGAAAAGGTTAATGATATAGTTGGAAGTGCATATATCATGCACCAGAAGTTCGGAATAGATATATATCCTGGAAGCTGATATATGGCTGATGAGAAGGCTTAATGATAAAGTTGGAAGTCCAAGTGATTGACAAAGTCCTGAATTTTCAGCAACAGCTCCAAGTTCAACTATAGATTCGACAAAACCTCGCTTTTGGGATTTACTGGATGGGTTCTGGCTTATATGGTCATCGAATTATTTGTTGTGTGTGTCATTATTCTTGTGGCTAAGCGCAGTGACCTCTTCCTTCTTCTATTTTTAGGTAAAAACCGGTTTCTATTGTCTCAAGGGTATTAATTTTGATCCATAAACTCATTAATGAACTTATTGATATGTTTCTATCTCTTAGATGTCTACCGGGTCAGCCCGGTAGTTTTTGAAAAACAGCTTAAAAGAAAGTGGGTCAAATTGGCTTGAAAGAAGCAGCTTTTATTTTTTTGAAGTTTCAAATGTGAGTTGTATGGATGTGTGAAAAAAATTTAAACTAAGGTATTAAGAGGTTTGTCAAAAGAGGTTTTATTTAGTGGTTTTTTTAATAATTTTTTTACATACGGACAATATTGAAGATGATTCATGTGTTGAGATGATTAAAGAATCTAAAATCCAATATCATGTGTTTTTATTTTTGTATATTGTAGAAGAAAAGGTTAATGATATAGTTGGAAGTGCATATATCATGCACCAGAAGTTCGGAATAGATATTAATATTAAGTAATATATATTATATTATAGCCGTAAAGTATGAATTTGGTGCCCATTAAAAATTTGGTGCCCTGCTCAAATGTGCTGCCTGCACTTGGGCTTCACCGGGCCTGAGGCTGAATTAAAGGAAATGGGTGTGTGATGATTACATGACCACACATGAAGAGGACCACACATGAACAAGACCACATGAAGAGGACCACACATGAACAAGACCATCAGTGAGGTGAGTTGTCATAAAAGTATCAAGTATGTATATGGACTTTTGTAAATTTAAAAGCTTTTGTAAGTTGTATACCAAATAAACTAATTTCTTAATTTTTATTTTTTTGAAGTTTCAAATGTGAGTTGTATGGATGTGTGAAAAAAATTTAAACTAAGGTATTAAGAGGTTTGTCAAAAGAGGTTTTATTTAGTGGTTTTTTTAATAATTTTTTTACATACGGACAATATTGAAGATGATTCATGTGTTGAGATGATTAAAGAATCTAAAATCCAATATCATGTGTTTTTATTTTTGTATATTGTAGAAGAAAAGGTTAATGATATAGTTGGAAGTGCATATATCATGCACCAGAAGTTCGGAATAGATATATATCCTGGAAGCTGATATATGGCTGATGAGAAGGCTTAATGATAAAGTTGGAAGTCCAAGTGATTGACAAAGTCCTGAATTTTCAGCAACAGCTCCAAGTTCAACTATAGATTCGACAAAACCTCGCTTTTGGGATTTACTGGATGGGTTCTGGCTTATATGGTCATCGAATTATTTGTTGTGTGTGTCATTATTCTTGTGGCTAAGCGCAGTGACCTCTTCCTTCTTCTATTTTTAGGTAAAAACCGGTTTCTATTGTCTCAAGGGTATTAATTTTGATCCATAAACTCATTAATGAACTTATTGATATGTTTCTATCTCTTAGATGTCTACCGGGTCAGCCCGGTAGTTTTTGAAAAACAGCTTAAAAGAAAGTGGGTCAAATTGGCTTGAAAGAAGCAGCTTTTTTTTTTGGGTGTGATTTCAACATTTTTTTTTTTTTTTTTTTTTTTATCATCTGATTCTATATATTTTCTTTTTTTTTTTGGTGTGATTTCAACATCAGATTCATCATCTCATCATCATCGAATTCGTCAAAAAAGGAGTTTATTGGTAAGTTTTTACCTTTATGATTTTTCAAATAAGGGTTTCAAAATAAAGATTTGATTAGGATTTATGTTCATCTTTTATTTATTTATGTATACGTAATTTATTTTAATTTTTAGATCTGGAGTCGTAGATATAAAAAACAGAGACATGAATCCGAAGATTGTGGAGGTATATGTAATATAATTTGATTGAGGTAACTGATTTAATAAATAAAACAAGGAGTTTTATCATGAATATTATTGATTCGTCAAAAATGGATGGTTAGGCATGCTCATTAGTTGGTCAAAAATGAGTTCGGGTTAAATTGTTAATTGTTAATTTGTGTATGGGACTATGGGTCAAAAATGGTCGGGTGGGGATGGCTGGTTGAAGCACTTTTGTCCAAGATTTTGTTAATTTGTGTTGAAATCGTTTTATTTTTTCAGTTTGGTTGTTGATATAGCTAAAATGTGGTCATTAGATGATTTATCTGACATAAAATGTTGGTAATTATCTGAAATAGTGAATGATAAATTGCAGATTGTGCATGGATCCCTAATTATAAAACTTAAAAATGTTCATGATACTAACTTTTAGCTATGTAGGTTCTTTCACCATCTAAACGTGTAATTATGTAATATTGATGCAGAGAGATGTAGGAACAGAGGAACTGATGAGATATTGATGTGGACGTAAGTGTTCTTTAACTTTTTCCTACAAATTGCATTTATAACTTCCTTTTATTTCCAAGTAATTAAGAGAGAGTTTTACTATTATTTGAAATAGTAATTGGATATTTAAACTTCATATGCGTGTATTGTTTTATGTTATGAAGTTTCACTTGATATATTTTCTGTTTGAATGATGTAATTTCTGCTTATTTTTTTCATTAAAGGGGGTATAATGGGTGTATTGGGTAATGAGCCAGAAAACGTCATTCTTGGAACGAATCAGGTTGGATTGGTTCATTGGTTGTCCTAAAAAACTATTATCTATTTAAAATCTGCTTGGAGGCATGCTATGATTTGCTGCAAATGGACTTCTGGTGCATTTTTAAATTGTTGGCATTTATAATTTCACTTTTTATGCTTTTTTTTTTGGTTAATAATGGTTGCGGAAACTGGTTACCTTTTTGAAATACTAAAAATTAGTTGACCATTTGTTATTTCCGCGAGGGTTGATAGGGTTGTTGCACTTGTGTAAGTGGACTTTGGTTTAAGAAACTGATTTTGAAATTTCAAATGATATATGATTTTAATTTGTAGGATTACTTTATCTCTGATGGGAGTGTGAAAGATGGAAAACAACTCCCTTCGATATCACCAAGGAGCTAAGCAAAACTTTGGCTTCAAGTGCATTGGTTCTAAGGTGAACAATGTGCTTAAATTTTTTACTTTCAATGTAAATTGGTGGTAATTTCGTGGTTCCACAAACAATTTTGTAAGCTAAATTTTGAAGATGATTAATGTTGAAAATGCTTTGATTTGTTCAATAGGTATTTCTTAAGGCGATTACCAAGACCGGTCAAATTAAGTTTTTTGGTGAACAACCAACCTAGACAGAAACTGCTTTTACTGACCTTGCAATAATGGAAAAGGTACAACGAAATTTATCTTGAAACAAACATGAGTACACAGAAAACTAATTGATGTTAATTATGGTTTCACGGAACAAAACTGCAACTTGCTATATTTTGAATCTGGGTTTTTAAACAGGCAAGGCCATAAAGTGACGGTGGATTTCGAGCTATCAGGTTGTAATCTTTGTTTTTTTTTTCTTCTGAAAAACAACTTGGCAGCCCTTGGAAATTTTGGGGCAAGAAAATGTAAAAACTCGGAAAATTTCTAGACATGAGGATCTAAATTATGTTTATTTTGTATCACTGCAGTTGGTCATTCTCAATCGGTTGTTACACCTGCAAAAGGAGCTGGTGCAGGAGAGCATGCAATTGCAAGAACATCTGCTAAAACAATCATGGTTTAGTCTCTTACCTTCTTCATTATGTTTGATATCGGCCTTTGATTGTAAAAAGTTTTTGTAATGGTTTAATAAACTTTACAATTATGCATAATGAAAATTTTCATAATGTCGGACTCAATTGATGAAACTTTACACAAAGACAAAACAGAAGAGGTAGCCTGAGGAACTTACATTTCAGGTAGACGTAATGCAACTCTTTTTTTCGGTTCGTAATTTTCCAGAAGTAATATGCATAGATTTTAATGCTTACAGTTGAATGTAGGTGTTGGTCATGCCTATTGTGGGTTAAGAGAAGAAAGAAACAGGGGCAAATGAATTTTGTGTATTTCAGTATTTGGCACCAGGAACAAAAAAAAAACGAGAAGAAAGAAACCAGGGCAAATCAATTTTCGAGATGGTCCAGTCAAAACCATAGTGAAGAAACTGGGACAAATCTGTTTTCGAGATGGTCCAGTCAAAGCTCCAGCCATTAAAGTATCCTCTCTCACAAGACCCATTTAGGTTAGATTACTCTTTGAATCATAATTTAGCACGTTTAATCGAGTATTATATAGTCTTAAAACCTGCCATTAAACTATCCTCTTTGACAAGACCCATTTAGGTCAGTTATCTCAACTTATCATGAATTCATTATTATCAAGTAAATGAATAATAGTGTTGTTCTAATATAATGATGAAAATACATGTTTATTGGGAATTTACTAAATCTGCAGTTTGCATCTACACTCACTGCCTGTGGCCTTGACTACAAACCAGTACTCAAAAACGTGGTTGACATTGACGCTCAAGATCGATAATGAGTTAGCAGCTGTTGAATATGTGGAAGATATTTACAAATTTCACAAAGTCGTAGAGGTATATTCACATTTACATAAATTATTACATATGTGTATCCATTTACTGCTTTATTTAGATACAGAGTTATTTGTCCATTGTTTAATTTGGGTCGAGATTTAACTTTTAACACAGTATGACGTCGTTTGACTTGGGCATTGACCCGAATCTGACCTAAAAAGTGCATATAATCATATAGAGTACTATTTTATTTGGATCATAATAGTGTAGGATAAAGTTACTTGGGCCATAAATCAGAACTAGATCACACATAAAGCAGGGTTGACACAAAAGTATTTGGGTTGACTTGAGAATGACCCATCAACCCATAAATGACCCAATTGGAAATTAACCATTTCCTATCTTATTTGGGTCAAAATGGCTTGACAGAATGTTATTTGGGATGACCAAGTGACCATTGACCTGACCAGAACTGTTACAAAACATTCATAAAATATATGCTTTGTTTACAGTGTAATTGAACTTAAAATGTTGGTTTAGTGCAGAATGATAGCATGGTGCATGACTACATGCCTTGCCAGCGCGAAATTAATGACAAAATGAGGGCAATTCTGATTGATTGGCTGATTGAGGTGCACAACAAGTTCGAGCTGTCTAATGAAGCTTTGTACCTTACGATTAACCGGTTGCTAGAAGAGAACTGCAGTGTGTTGGCATGAGTGCAATGCTCATTGCCTCTAAATATGAAGAGATTTGGGCACCTGAAGTTAATGACTTCATTCAGATCTCTGACCGAGCTTTTAAACATCGACACGTTTTAGTCATGGAGAAACGAATATTGGGTCGACTTGAATGGAACTTGACTCTCCCAACACCATATGTTTTCCTTGCTAGGTTTATTAAAGCTGCTGGACAACAAGATATGACTAACTTTTTTTTTTTACTGCATACTTGAACTTTTATAGTCTGATATAATTGAACTCTTATAGTCTTATTTAATAGTTTGATATAGTTGAACTTTTATAGGATTGGTCTGATAGGAGGAAGTTATTTTAGGACCACTCCTTATTTTAGGACCAAATCTTAATCATTCATTTTTCACCATCTCCGACCACCACCATGATCCTCCGGCGACGGCGACCACCGCCACCACGACTTACACATGTGTAACATGTGTAAGTTAACTTACACATGTGTAAGTCGTGGTGACGGTGGTCGCCGTCGCCGGAG
The DNA here is from genome assembly GCA_034093135.1 of Erigeron breviscapus. Taxonomy (NCBI): domain Eukaryota; kingdom Viridiplantae; phylum Streptophyta; class Magnoliopsida; order Asterales; family Asteraceae; genus Erigeron; species Erigeron breviscapus. The sequence continues at coordinate 19,622,422 of CM067169.1, read as the reverse complement.
GATCATGGTGGTGGTCGGAGATGATCATGGTGGTGGTCGGTGATGATGATGATGTGTAAGTTACAATTTACACATGGTCCTAAAATAAGGAGTGGTCCTAAAATAACTCACCCCTGGTCTGATATAGTTAAATATAGTCTCATTTAATAGTATATGACTATATGATAGATAAATTGGTGTAGTGTTAGTCTGATATAATAGTATATGTGACATTTTTATTGTATAATGATTGATGAACTTAGTAGGAATGTATTTTTTTTTTGGGGCAGATGGAGAACATGGTGTACTTTTATGCCGAGTTGGGGATAATGAATTACGAGATGATCCGGTTTAGTCCATCGATGATGGCCGCATGAGCGGATTAAAAGATCAATTTTGTAAACCTATATCTGTTATTCAAACTTTCTTGATTATAAGTATAAAAAATCTTTGTTAAAATATGGTTTAATTTTGATATTAACTTTGTGAATAAATATTTTCTTCATAATGGTTTAATTTCCTTTTTATGAAATCCGGCTTTAGCACAATTTTTGTTGTAATTGATATTAACTTTGTAAATAAATTTGTTCTTAATAATTCTTTAATTTCTCCTAATATTTAATTAAATTTAATGATCTTACTTAATTTTTACCCACTTTACACAAAAAAAATAATTTGAAACCTAGTTGCGGTTTCCCGCGGGATAAAAATCTAGTAGATAAATATACAAAGAGAAAAATGAACATAAAACTGTTAATCACAAAAGACTTATAAACTACTGTATATTAGCATAAGTTATCTGAAAGAATATAATAGTTTGATACAATCAAAAGCCTACAACTTTAGACAAAGTTTAAATCACATGGGTCATCTAGAAAAAAAATGAATATGTTCTTAGAGGACTTTTAAGTTTTAACTAGCTAGCATATGGTAGGCATTGAAAATAACAAAAGAAAAAACTATAAAAATGTCATAACTTTCACCTTAAACTTTGTCATATTTGTAATTTTCAATGCCTACCATGCTAGCTAGTTAAAACTTAAAAGTCCTCTAAGAACATATTCATTTTTTTTCTAGATGACCCATGTGATTTAAACTTTGTCTAAAGTTGTAGGCTTTTGATTGTATCAAACTATTATATTCTTTCATATAACTTATGCTAATATACAGTAGTTTATAAGTCTTTTGTGATTAACAGTTTTATGTTCATTTTTCTCTTTGTATATTTATCTACTAGATTTTTATCCCGCGGAAAACCGCGGCTAGGTTTCAATTTTATTTTTTTTTTGTAAAGCGGGTAAAAATTAAGTAAGATCATTAAATTTAATTAAATATTGTCATAAAGCATGAGAATTTGTTAATCCGATTTATGTTTGGGTTAAAATTGCCCATTTTCTGTGATGAGGTCATAAAAGTTTCCCTTAACTCAAATTAGTCTTTATGTTCTTTGCATGTTTAGTTGTTTGCTTTACTTGTGAAGTTGTAAAAGTTTTTGGTTAAGTTGGATTAGTCTTTATATTCCTCCACTCTTGATTGTTTGGTATATGTTTGATGTTGTTCCAAACATCTCTTATGATTCATCTTATGACTATTTGTTTGATGTTGTTTTGGATATTCTTTTATGATGATATTATTGTGTTTTATTCTTGGTTGGAAGGATCTCTTTGTTCTGTTTATGACATGTTGAGTTTCTTTTTGCACATTATGCTTACACCATCCAGCCTTTGGTGTTCAGGGAAGTTTCTTAGATTTTCTACTTTTTTTTTTTATTCTTCTTCTTCTCAATCTTGTTGTTTGCGATCTTTTAGTCATTACCATATTTTTTAGTAATAAACTACAAGATTGAGGGGGGGAAATGAATTTTTGGGGATTTCTATTGTTGAAAGGAAGTGTTCTATAAAAACGTTTTGTTTGATTTTCTTCCAGACATCTCTTATGATTCATCTTATGACTATTTGTCTGATGTTGTTCCAGACATCTCTTATATTCATCTTATGACTATTTGTCTGATGTTGTTCCAGACATCTCTTATGATTCATCTTATGACTATTTGTCTGATGTTGTTCCAGACATCTCTTATGATTCATCTTATGACTATTTGTCTGATGTTGTTCCAGACATCTCTTATGATTCATCTTATGACTATTTGTCTGATGTTGTTCCAGACATCTCTTATGATTCATCTTATGACTATTTGTCTGATGTTGTTCCAGACATCTCTTATATTCATCTTATGACTATTTGTCTGATGTTGTTCCAGACATCTCTTATGATTCATCTTATGACTATTTGTCTGATGTTGTTCCAGACATCTCTTATGATTCATCTTATGACTATTTGTCTGATGTTGTTCCAGACATCTCTTATGATTCATCTTATGACTATTTGTCTGATGTTGTTCCAGACATCTCTTATGATTCATCTTATGACTATTTGTCTGATGTTGTTCCAGACATCTCTTATATTCATCTTATGACTATTTGTCTGATGTTGTTCCAGACATCTCTTATGATTCATCTTATGACTATTTGTCTGATGTTGTTCCAGACATCTCTTATGATTCATCTTATGACTATTTGTCTGATGTTGTTCCAGACATCTCTTATGATTCATCTTATGACTATTTGTCTGATGTTGTTCCAGACATCTCTTATGATTCATCTTATGACTATTTGTCTGATGTTGTTCCAGACATCTCTTATATTCATCTTATGACTATTTGTCTGATGTTGTTCCAGACATCTCTTATGATTCATCTTATGACTATTTGTCTGATGTTGTTCCAGACATCTCTTATGATTCATCTTATGACTATTTGTCTGATGTTGTTCCAGACATCTCTTATGATTCATCTTATGACTATTTGTCTGATGTTGTTCCAGACATCTCTTATGATTCATCTTATGACTATTTGTCTGATGTTGTTCCAGACATCTCTTATATTCATCTTATGACTATTTGTCTGATGTTGTTCCAGACATCTCTTATGATTCATCTTATGACTATTTGTCTGATGTTGTTCCAGACATCTCTTATGATTCATCTTATGACTATTTGTCTGATGTTGTTCCAGACATCTCTTATGATTCATCTTATGACTATTTGTCTGATGTTGTTCCAGACATCTCTTATGATTCATCTTATGACTATTTGTCTGATGTTGTTCCAGACATCTCTTATGATTCATCTTTGGTATATGTTTGATGTTGTTCCAAACATCTCTTATGATTCATCTTATGACTATTTGTTTGATGTTGTTTTGGATATTCTTTTATGATGATATTATTGTGTTTTATTCTTGGTTGGAAGGATCTCTTTGTTCTGTTTATGACATGTTGAGTTTCTTTTTGCACATTATGCTTACACCATCCAGCCTTTGGTGTTCAGGGAAGTTTCTTAGATTTTCTACTTTTTTTTTTTATTCTTCTTCTTCTCAATCTTGTTGTTTGCGATCTTTTAGTCATTACCATATTTTTTAGTAATAAACTACAAGATTGAGGGGGGGAAATGAATTTTTGGGGATTTCTATTGTTGAAAGATTTTTGTTGCAGCTGGGCAGGCAGTGAGATTCATGATGAAGTTACTGAGATCGAGTCTATTATGTTAGATCTGAGGTTGATTGTTCGTATGAGACTAAAGATAGCACACTTGGATAATGTGATCTTGTTAATGAAAAGTAAAAGCCATTCATGTGAAAAGTTTGCAAGGCCGTAGATGGTTGTTTGGGTTGGTCAGCCAGTAGGCCCAAAAGAAAAGAACCGTAGATTGTTGCCTACTACCAGCTTATGATTGTTCTCAAAGGCAGATTAAGCTCTTTCTACAAAAAGTTATGCTGCAGACAAATAATTGAATGATGAGATACAGTACAGTTACTTCTGCCCTCATTGAACTATCGGGAAATTCAATACGTAATGATAGATCGCTTCAAGAAGATTTGGCAACGTCTTTGAGTTCATAACTTTGGATCTGGTCTGGAAACGAGGGTACAATTGAGCAGCTTAGTTCAACTGTAAAAGTTAAAAAAGTTGTCAAGTTGTCTAAAGGTTGGTGTAACCATAAAATATGCTTAAGGAAAGGAGAACTTAGCCTTTTGGCTTGCACTTGGAGGCAAACAAAATTCACCTCTAAGAAAGTAATCTTGTTTGTTTGCAATCTTGACCAAGTTTGATATTGAAGATGTTTTATAGTGGAGATTGCTACTTTTTGTCTATATTACCATCTAATGAACAAAAATAATATTGCCCATGTTGTTGGATTGGAAAGAAGGGCATCGAGGGGGATAAAAAAAAATGGCTTGCCAGAAGACTAAAGTAATGTTCAGCTCTCTTAGCAAACCTGTGCAAGATCAAATATACAAGAGTTATTGATATATGGTGTGCTTGGGGTGAAAGACCTTCGGCATGACTAACATTCCGGCTGCCCACATTTAGTGCACTTGGAGAGAAAGACCTTCGGTGTGACCGAGTGTTCCGGTTTTTTAAACCGTTTTTGTTTGATGAGATCTTGTTTCTTGATTACCTTCATATTTCGGCTAATATTTGACCCATTTCCTTGTTCTATTGGGTCAAGGTTTGTAAGTGTGGCATCCTACGGTTGGTGAGAACATTATTTGTTAAATTTTTTTATCTCGAAGTACTCGCCGCTAAGATTGTAGGGGGTGTTGAGAAATGAGGTGTTCTTCAATCTTAGCTTTGTATGCACATGGAAAATGATAGAGCTGAAGCTAATAATAATATGGGTTGGATTGAAAGGTTGATGGGCCAATGTCTTTTATGGGTCAAAACTAACTGACGGGCCTAAGCTTTGCAGAAAAGGTTCACACTGTAACGGCTCTATTTCTTTTCTATTTATAATGACTCAAGACTGCCAAGAGAATAGATAACACAAGATAGAACAATGTAGCCGTTTGGTAAAGCTAGCATCAGTAAGTCTGTGTGACAACTGACTTATATCTCACCCATATACATAATTACTATTTGTATTAAAACTATTTGTTTAGCATAGTTACTCTTAATGTTTCTGGATTGTTGAACCTATTATCTCAATAATATAATTTGGGTATTGTGTTTCAAGTTTGCTGCTTTGCTGGTCACATTCTCCACTTCTATTGAATCTGTATTTTTTCTTCAAATATTAGGAGAAATTGAAGAATTATTAAGAACAAATTTATTTACAAAGTTAATATCAATTACAACAAAAATTGAAAATGTACAAAAATTGTGCTAAAGCCGGATTTCATAAAAAATAAATTAAACCATTATCTCATCACCAAACGCTGTCATATTTGTAAGTTGTAACAACTACATATATGTTCACACCACCGAACATCATTTTGTTGTGCATCACCGACAAACGATACCATAAATCAAATTGCTAAGCTCAGTAAAAATTTAGTATCACGGACAGATCACCATACATCAAAATATCAAATTATTAAGCTTTAGTAAAACATGTTTTAAACATTAATCAAATATAAAACTTTAATATATAAAGTTGTTAAAAGTTTAAAACGTGGTATACATGTTGTATATTGTAGGAATCAAATAGTGGACCCTTGTGGGTTTTTCCTAGCTTGCTAAGACATTCTGATGTTACCTATGAGGTAAATGTCCGATTTTTGTTAATCCAATTTGTACGAACCTTGTGGGTTTTTTTCTTTATTATTATTATTTTTTAACTTAATGACTACTGAGAAAGGATGTGAAGAAATACTGATTAAAATAACTAATGATCCTGGTCTGAACAACTCGTTACATTTAGATAATAAAAACGGGTTCTATTCGACAAATCAATTTATATGTCATCACATCACTCTTTATAAACTGAACACTTAAAAATGACTCAGTAAAATAAACATAAACAAATAAACATATTACCGTAAGGAATTTGAAGTACAGCATGCGGAGTGGAGACGTACTCATTTTGTATTTTAACTTTTTTTGGAAAGTATGGTCCATTCTATTATTAGCCTTATTTCCCCTATCGGGTATTTGAAATAGACATTTCTACTTCGAGAGAGCTCTCTAGCACGAACCCGGTTAAGACAACGTATGCTAGATCTCCCATTGTCAAATCGCGACACGAAATTTTCAGCGAAATTCACCTTTCAAAAAAATAAATTAATGTGGGCAATCGCCAATTAACAGGCCAGGTATGTTCTTGTAATTTAGCATGAGGTTGCTTCCTAGAAAACGCCCCACGAACAAAAAAGTGAAAAAACCCAATCATCAAGAAACTAACCCAATTATTTAAATATTAGATTTTCTTGCAGAAAAATTATATTAGAATTCAAAAAACAATTTCTAGAAAATTCATAATTATATAATTGGGTTAGATTATAAATGGTTAAGGTTAATAATAAATTTTCATTCAATAACTTTATATTATACCCACTTCAAAGTGTGTTTATAGTTAACAATCATTATTGGAAAGGATAAGTGAGATTGCAAATGTTTTAATCCGACACTAAAATGGTCTAAATCATAGTTTTTTACTTTTACCCTTTTTTTCCACTTTCTTTTTTAAAGGCAGTAAGTAATAAATGTTAACAAAAACTAGCATGGTACCCGCGCAAATGTGGCGGTGGTCGTGACAACGACGGTGTGGTGGTAGGGGCGACTGTTGGTGGTGGATGCGGCGTCGAGTGGTGTAGATAATTGATGTAAAAATAATTGATGTAAAGGATTAATGAAGATATTTTAAAAGATAAAGGATTGATAGTGTAATTTAATCATTAATGTTAAAAATGTAGTGTATGCGAAAATATTTTAAAGAGTGCTAAATGAAAATATTACATATTTTTCAACACTTTCAAAAATAAAATGTTATTCTTTTTATAATACGAGAGTAAGTACCCACGCGTTGCGGGGGTGAGATGGTAGGGGTGATATGTCATAAAGTGTGATAAGTCATAGAGTGTGATAACCAAATGCCTTAGTCGTACGGGCTCCGCCCTCGGATTTAAAAATTCGTCAAAAGTATATCGAATGACATCTCTAATGAAAGAGCATGAAATTTTAAGAACACCCATATAATTTTTATAATTTATCGATGTACGGTTTTTGAGATAAAAGATTTTGAATGAATTAGAGGAATAAAATGATTTATGGATGAGAGAGAAAAAATGAGTGGTTAAGATTTGAGAAGAGATATGAAAATGAAAGTTGAAAGTTGAAAGTTGTGGGTCATTGATGTATGGTACATCATGCATTACCATGTGTACAATGTTGAAGTTGAAAGTTGAAACCTTATTTGCTTTATAATATAGTATATTATCATGTGTACAATGTTGAAGTTGAAAGTTGAAAGTTGAAACCTTATTTGCTTTATAATATAGTATATTATCATGTGTATAATGTTGAAGTTGAAAGTTGAGTTGAAGTTGAAAGTTGAAACCTTATTTGCTTTATAATATAGTATATTATCATGTGTACAATGTTGAAGTTGAAAGTTGAAACCTTATTTGCTTTATAATATAGTATATTATCATGTGTACAATGTTGAAGTTGAAAGTTGAAAGTTGAAACCTTATTTGCTTTATAATATAGTATATTATCATGTGTACAATGTTGAAGTTGAAAGTTGAAGTTGAAAGTTGAAACTTTATTTGCTTTATAATATAGTATATTATCATGTGTACAATGTTGAAGTTGAAAGTTGAAAGTTGAAACCTTATTTGCTTTATAATATAGTATATTATCATGTGTACAATGTTGAAGTTGAAAGTTGAAACCTTATTTGCTTTATAATATAGTATATTATCATGTGTACAATGTTGAAGTTGAAAGTTGAAACCTTATTTGCTTTATAATATAGTATATTATCATGTGTACAATGTTGAAGTTGAAAATTGAAAGTTGAAAGAAGTTGAAAGTTGAAACCTTATTTGCTTTATAATATAGTATATTATCATGTGTACATTGAAGTTGAAAGTTGAAACTTTATTTGCTTTATAATATAGTATATTATCATGTGTACAATGTTGAAGTTGAAAGTTGAAAGTTGAAACCTTATTTGCTTTATAATATAGTATAGATATCTTTAACCCCTTATAAAGAGTATTGAATTAAGACATTAAGCATATTTTTTGTTCCCAAAATGCCCCTTTCAGCTTATTTATGATTCCCAAAATGTCCCTCACACACTACAACACTATTTAGTGTATGTATAAATATTATATTGGTTTGTTTTTTGTTTTATTATATTAGTTCACTATTTTTATTATCAATATGTAATTGATTTTAATTTAATTAACATTGATCTTTCTATATAGTTTTAAAACAATTGACAGAATCTCATAATCTATATTTTTGACACACTTTGTAACCAATGTATTCATCCAAAACGGTAGTTATAAAATTCCGCTGCAACGCGCGGGTACTATGCTCGTAGATGTACAATGTTGAAGTTGAAAGTTGAAACCTTATTTGCTTTATAATATAGTATATTATCATGTGTACAATGTTGAAGTTGAAAATTGAAACCTTATTTGCTTTATAATATAGTATAGATATAGATAATATAGATATTATTTGACTGTAACATTTATTTGGTTTGGTTTTACACCTTTACCCTTCAACAATAATTGTAAACTTAGACATCCTCAAAGTGGATATTAGCTGAAATTTTTTACTAACATCGAATACATCAACATGAAATTATTACAGTAGCATACACGAAAAGAAATCCATAACAAACAGTCAAACATTATGTTGCACTTGCACACACCAAGTCCAAATCGATCAGCCAATTATTGTAAGTAACATCGCTCGCATTACTTAAAGGAAATTTGATTGGAAAATTATTAATAGACCTATAACATGGATTTAAAGATATGTCTAATGTTTTAGATGCTTGAGTTTTCTTTCTTCTAATTTTACCAATTATCATGCAATGTGTCATCATCTTATTATCAAGCCTATCTTTAGGCATATCAATTAGACCTATTAAATTTTCCAATTTGATTTTTCATATTAATTCATATGTTTTTCATGATACCATGTTTTAGCTTTCTTTTTGGATGGCTTATAGCCTTTTTTCTTATTTCGTTTTAGATAAGCTAGTTTAAGTGTTTGGATGAGCTTATAAGCTTATGCTTTTGAGTTTGTATAAACTTCATTTGTGAAGCCAACTTCATGAAGCTTTTTTAGCTTCTATTGCAATAATGGAATGATTTCCTTCATAAGCTTCATAAACAAGATAAGCCAATCCAAACACATAAAAACAATTTATAAGCTTATCTAAAATAAACAATAAGTTGCTTTTATTTTGCAAGCATAAGCTAAAATTGATTAACTAGACCAAATACCCCATGAAACTAAAACTTCACAGTCCTCCTTTACTTGGGACAATAAGTTGGAGCGTTGCAGCTTGCAAGTCAATTGTAGACTTGTAGTTGGTGGACTGACAATTTGAAGGGCATGGAATAACACATTTTTCTAAATATACTATAAAAAAAATTAATAATAAATAAAAAAGAAAAACCTTTGATTTATGCGCTCAAACTAACATAGTATATGTATATCCATATATACGTCGTTGTTTTTGCATTTTAAATTCAAGAAAGTTGTTTTCAAATACGATAAACTAAATTAACATTTGAATCCGTGACCTTTAAATTATTCATTATATATATTTTATTAGCATAATCAACAAGGTGAAGTCGTTAAATATGCTAGTATGACTCATTCAATTGTATCATTGACATTGAAGACCAACTTTCTTTGCTTACCATTGTTACAAATTACAACTTGTGTCTCTTTTATTTCTATGCAATCCATCATCTATCTCTTAAGAAAAATACTATAGCATATATTCAGGCAATATGAGTGATTGAGCATTTCGTGTTTGTTAATGAATGATAACGGATTTTACTTGTCGAACTTTGACTAATTTTATTTAATACTCGTAACAGGTAATCTTATCATACCACCCTCCCAAAAAACAGAAATTATTTTTATTTTTAAATATTTCACTAACAAACACAAACACAACTCTAATATTGGGGAGTGAGTATGAGTTGTCCACTATTAGAACCTCTCACATTTTTTTTTATTCACTAAAAATCATGGGGTCCAAAATATTTATTAACTTTTGAACACGTATTAAAATATTTATTGGTGAGAGGTTCCCCATCTAAGCTTAGATAATGGATAACCATGTATTGACTTTTGCCTTCTAATATATTGATGTGTAACTAACGGATGAAACTCGTCACGACAACTATCATCTCTTGCATGTACTAGAAGAAAGATATGAATTTTATTTTTAAGCTTTATTTATATCGAAATTTAAACATTTATCAAATTAATCAATGAGATTCGTTGATCAATGGTAAGATCCAGTGCCGGCTCAAGCTTTTTGGGGACCTTAAACGAGATCAATATTGGGGCCTAGTTTATTAGAATACAAAGTAAAGTAAACAAACAAAGAAAAAAGGTGTCTGCTTCTAGCTGCTACTGTCTTCTCCCCTGTGCAATTTTGCTCTTGCTAGTCTGCTGGTCAAACATCTGGGCTGCTGCTAGTCGCATATGCAGCTGCTGCTGGTCGCCTGTTCAGCTGTTGCTGGGTTGCTGTTGGGTTGCTGGTGCTGAGTTGTTGATGGGTTACTGCTGCTTGGCTGTTGCTAAATAACTTGATCTATGGAGGTGGTTTTTTTTATTTTAAAAGGAAAAAATCAACAAAAGCTTAGAGAATAAAAAAAGTAGAAAATAATCACGTGACATTCACAATCACAGGAATCACAAATTCACAATTAAAAAAAATTAGAAATCACATGAGGTTAATTAACAAAATTCAGATTTACAAGTTAATTAACAAAAATCACAAATTCACAATTTCACATAACAAAACTAAATAGAAATAATCAAAGAAATCAGATTTACAAGTTAATGAGAAAAAAATCACAAATTCACAATAAGAAAAGTAGAAATCACATGAGTTTTGGAGTATAATAACATCAATTAATAAACTTACCCAATATTATATATGGAATTTCGAGACCATAAGAACGTTGGAGGGTGATGTGGAGTCTCCTCGACATACTCACAAGAATTGAATTCTGCCATCTAGATTGAGAGATAAAATCGACAGGTTCAATTTTCTAGGAGAGCCTTTTCTTTTTCTTTCGTGTCTGTGTCCTTTAATTTCCTTTGATGCGGCCGTTCTTGTTTTTGTATGGATAATGGATTTTCCAAACCTTAAGCCCATTTAGTAAAATATGGGGGCCATCTATACCTTTGGGCCGACCCTGATAAGATCCTTAACCTTGAGAGAATCTACTCGAATTCGAATCATATTTTTCATAATTATAACTTATAAGGGTGAATTAATAGGGGTTTTTTCGATATGCACATATTTCATCCCAAACATGTATGTATTTTAAAAATAGGAATACAATAATATAGTATATGCCCGTTCAAAATATATATATATATATATATATATAGATATAGATATAATATCAATCAACTTGTAAAAATGGTAGTATATTTATTTTAATGGCAATGGCGGTGGTGGTGGTGCTGGCGGCGGTGTGATTCTTAATGTAAATTTCTAAAGTAATTGATGTAAAAATGGTAGTATATTTATTTTAATGGCTGAAGAATGTGTGTTGTAAAATTTTTAGTTAAAGATATTATAATATATTATATAAAGATATTTAAATTATAAATAAAGGAGAGAGGTATTCGGGTTTATCAAAAAAAATTTTCTTGAGAAATTTAGAAGGAGTAAATGGTTTATAAGGTAGTATAAATAATACCTTAATGAATTTCGTTAATTAATGTACAATATCTAACCTTAACTTATAAACTAAATACACTACCTTTTTCACATCAATAATATACATTATTTGTAGCCGATGTTATCGCCACTAAGATAACCATCACCTAAGATAACCATCACCCGTCGCTGCTGTCACGGCTACTCTTGTAGTCAAGTTTAAAGCAAAAAAATACCTCATGGGATGACATCACCACCTAAAATAGACTTTTTAACAACTCAACAATGGTAGGGCATAATATGGAGTATATCATCACTGTATAGATAGATGACACATGCAAAGCGTCATCGTCAAGACGTAAGATATCAATCCCAAGTCTTTTTCTAGTTTATCAGTCAATACATATACATTATTTTATTCCCCACACCAAAAAAAAGGATTAAAATCACCCAATGATCAACGTACTTTTTTTTTGTACATGGTTAACCATGGAACTGGATTAATGCTTTGTATCACCAACAAATTTTTTAAAATTATACATGGTTGCGTAGTATGTGACTTGTTACCCGTGATAACAGGTTAAACTCTTTTTTTTTATATATATATATATATATATATATATATATATATATATATATATATATATATATATATATATATATATATATATATATATATATATATATATATATATATATATATATATATATATATATATATATATATATATATATATATATATATATATATATATATATATATATATATATATATATATATATATATATATATATATATATATATATATATATATATATATATATATATATATATATATATATATATATATATATATATATATATATATATATATATATATATATATATATATATATATATATATATATATATATATATATATATATATATATATATATATATATATATATATATATATATATATATATATATATATATATATATATATATATATATATATATATATATATATATATATATATATATATATATATATATATATATATATATATATATATATATATATATATATATATATATATATATATATATATATATATATATATATATATATATATATATATATATATATATATATATATATATATATATATATATATATATATATATATATATATATATATATATATATATATATATATATATATATATATATATATATATATATATATATATATATATATATATATATATATATATATATATATATATATATATATATATATATATATATATATATATATATATATATATATATATATATATATATATATATATATATATATATATATATATATATATATATATATATATATATATATATATATATATATATATATATATATATATATATATATATATATATATATATATATATATATATATATATATATATATATATATATATATATATATATATATATATATATATATATATATATATATATATATATATATATATATATATATATATATATATATATATATATATATATATATATATATATATATATATATATATATATATATATATATATATATATATATATATATATATATATATATATATATATATATATATATATATATATATATATATATATATATATATATATATATATATATATATATATATATATATATATATATATATATATATATATATATATATATATATATATATATATATATATATATATATATATATATATATATATATATATATATATATATATATATATATATATATATATATATATATATATATATATATATATATATATATATATATATATATATATATATATATATATATATATATATATATATATATATATATATATATATATATATATATATATATATATATATATATATATATATATATATATATATATATATATATATATATATATATATATATATATATATATATATATATATATATATATATATATATATATATATATATATATATATATATATATATATATATATATATATATATATATATATATTTGATGATATTGATCACGTCTATATATGTATATATATATATATATATATATATATATATATATATATATACATATATTATACATGTCAATTTAATAATAATAAAAAATATTTTAACTATATCAGGTAACAAGTCACATATTACGCAACCATGTACAATTTTGAAAAGTTTGTTGTGATACAAACATTAATCCAGTTTGATGGGTACAAAAAGAAAAGTACATTGTTCATTAAGTGTATAGATAGATGACACCTGCAAAGCGTCATCGTCAAGACGTAAGATGTCAATCCAAAGTCTTTTTCTAGTTTATCAGTCAATACATATACATTATTTTATTCCCCACACCAAAAAACTTCACCAATGTATTATATTATTCCCCAATTAACGCGATACACACATAAATTCGTGTTTTAAGTGTGTATCAGTTGCCATTACAAATTAAACACCTATATGTTTCCGTGTATGAGTTGTTATTTCAAACACATCATGGGATGATCGAATTTTTATTATATTGACAAATAATAATACATCCATCAATCCATCATTTTACATAATAATAATAATATTTATAACAAGAATTATATCTTATATTAACATATATTATTTTTCTATATATGGAGAGAGACCATAAGAAGAGAAGCAGGGCGGTGGCCGGCAACGGAAGTAGCGGAGCTGATCGGAAAAAAGAGAAAGAAACAAAAGGGAAGGATATGGAGATAGATCCGGTGCCGGTAATGGTGGAGCCGCCGACGGAAGATGAGGTGGAAGAATTCTTTGCGATTCTCCGGCGGATGAGAGAAGCGGTCAAGTATTTCGAGAAAGGTAAAAGCTCCGGAGATGGAGGTAAGTTGCCGGAACCGTCACTAGACGGTGATGATGGTGTGAAGAAGAGAACTGACAGTGGTGCTCTATTGGATCTGAATACTGTTCCTGATGAACGGGAGTAGGTGTTTCATGGCGGCGCGTGTGGTTTACGTTTTCAGCTGCGCGTTATGCGTATTTTTTAATAAGTGTTTTCTATTACTTTTTTGGTGGGTTAATAACGCTAATTAATGTAACCTGTTCTTTGCCGGGCCATTCGGCTGGGTTTTGGCCTTAAATGTTTCTTTTCTTTATAGCTATAAGCCCGAAATGATGAATATATATGTGGAATCTTATTATTTTATTTTTGGTCTTAGGAATTACCTTATTTAATAAGCTTGTTAGCTAATTTGTTTAAGATAACATTATTTTTAAGGACTGTTTGGTAATGGGCTTTTGAGGGCTTTTAAGAGCTTAAAAGATTCGAGCTTTTCAAAATAAGCCTCTTGTAAAATGATAGCCTTGTTTGGATATACATTTGAAATAAAAAGCTTCAGCCCCAAAAAGTTTCTAAAAGCCCCGAAAATTCTTTAAAATAAAAGCATAGGTAAAAAGAGTTGAAATAGAAGCCCCAACTCATACCCTAATCTTCAAACTCCAGCTCCAAACCTCAAGTCACAGCTCCAACTCCAAACTTAGTGTTTGGATGAGCTTATTTGTTAAAGTAATTAGCTTATTTAAGCCTATTTTCATAAGCCTCATTTACCTAGCTTGTTAGCCTTTTTGAAGATCCATATATAATGAGGAGTGATAATCGTATCACCATTTTTAATAGATGTGCCACACTGTATGTATTTTACAGCTAACTGTGGTAGATTAATCAAAAGTAGTGATACATTATCACCTCCCATATATAATCGAATTACATAAGGTCTCCACATTAAAAAGCAAATTCTTATCAAATAAATAATCGATCTATTTATTGTTGATAAGCATAACCTCAAATATGTAAGCTGAAAATGGCCTAAATATTGTTTGTAACTATGTAACATCATGATACCATAATATTCACACTAACATTATATCTTGCAAAAACATAGCAGAATTAAAGTAACACCTCAAAGATTTTCATTAACCACATCGTTCCACATCTCCACACCTCGTTGATGTGTACTTAACCACACAAAGTAGTGAAACCAAAACTTTAAGTCTCGGATGCTCGAATAGTTTACAAGATAATAGACTAATAACTTTAAATGATAATATTATGATATTCTAACTTTTAAGTGTATGTTTTGTTGGATAATCAATTGGTTTTGAACTACAATAATACATAAATATAGCACTAGATTTATAAACATTGCGGCGTTTACACGACCATCTTTAGTTGCCGTGTAGCTCCACCACTAACGATGCAGGATGAATGACGTTAGCTGGGAAGCCGACATGATTGCTGAAGTCCTCATGCCATCACTTTTCCTCTCATAAATCACAAATTGTTTTGATTACCTTTAAATGATTGACAGGTATTATTAAGTATTGAAAAATAAGTTTACGAGTGCAACGGTTAGTCGACAGTGGAACACGTATGAACCCACTTAATTCTTGATGGTCAATATATATATATATATTATTTTACTCTAGTGCTACTTATTTTACTAATGCATAAATGTGATACACTAATTCATAGTGGTGGTACAAATATCATTCCCCATTTATTATACATATATATACTAGCCATTATTAGTACACCAATATTGTTTAAAATGTTATTATAAGAGCATGAAAAAGGAAATTTATACATCCTATTGAGATGATGCAATGGGTCCGAAGAAGCTTGACCAATCACGCTACCTGTGATCAAGAAAACACACCGTTAGCCTAGTCAAAGGAGGAGAAGGGTTCCTCCTTTGACCAAGCTCGGGCGTGAGAATAAGTATGGGTTTCTTATATGAGAGAATTTAATAGCAAAATAAGGTTAGTTTGGATAATAGAGTGTCTTGTTTTGAAGGTGCTTCATTACCCGGGTATTGGGCTTCCCTTTGTCTTAGACTTATTTATAACCATTGGACAATAACGTGTTTCTCCTCAGTTACTGGTTTGACATGTTGATTCATCTAAGACTAGCTGATCCATATGATATATTGATTCATCTGACCTGCTGATCCATCTAATATGTTGGTTCATCCATCTTGTTGGTTCATCTGGCCTGTTGGTCCATCCATCTTGCTGGTTCATCTGACATGTTGGTCCTAACTTCAGAGCACAAATAAGTAATATATATATATATATATATATACATGGAGAGAGATCAGATGAAACGGAACAGGGTGGTGGACAAAGATGACGGAGGACGGCGGAAGAAGGAAAGAGAAACAAAAGAGAATGATAAAGAAACCATTCCAGTGACGGTGACAGAAGAAGAGGTGGATGAATTCTTTATTCTCCGGCGAATGAAAAAAGCTGTCAAGTATCTAGAAGAAAAAGGTAAGTTGTCGGCACCGTCGCTGGGAAATGATGACGGTGTGAAAAAGACAACGGACGGTGGTGTTGTTCTTTTGGATCTGAATCTGTTCCTGATGATGGTGAATAGGCGGCTCTACGACCAACGACGCGTGGAGTTCGTGTTTTTGTTAACTTTTGGCTTGGCTAATCTTTGTACTAAACTGATGTAATGTATTAGTTTTCTAGCGACCCATTGTCACGGTAATCCAGAGGGGACTTGACCCGATAATCCGATATATTGTTAAAAAAGACTTGAATTGATCAATTTCTGTATATTTTTTTGTACTATAATTTTTAATATAATTGTCTTTCTACCAAGAATTTTAAGTGGTCTACTTAGTCAATGATGAACAAGTAGTACGTATCTTTCATGCTTTTCAATTAGTTTACTTTGTGTTCGATCAATGGAGGTGTTGTGACTTTTTCAAATGAATTACAAGATTAAAATGGAATATGGCTTAGTGGGGTTGTGATTGTACATCATATAGTAGGTTATCATCCCGAGGGGATGAATGATTGGTTTAGGGATTTGTTGGCGATTCCCCGGAGGTATAAAGCATGGTGGTGCTTAACGCCATGTAATGTGAATGTGTTTGTGTGGTGATTGGATATCATATAGTGGATGCAATCGTAAGGGGATTGATGATTGGTTTGGTTATTTGTTGGCGATTCCCCGAAGGTAGGGTTCGTGCATCTTTACGCCAATCAAATGTGTTAGCCGATTATGATCGTGCTAGTGAGTGGGTTTTCCTTCTCCTTTTATAGGAGAGGTATAACATGGGAGATTGAGATCTTCCCTAATAGCTCTTGGAGGGATATCATCATATCCCGACATTTAGGGATGCTTCTGCTTGGTCATTGTAAGCTGTGAGAGGCTTCGTGACGGAGGAGTCTCCGTCCCGCAGTATATTGGTATGTTATTGATATGTGTAGTATATTGGTGTAGGTCGCTGGAGCATCTCTCATAAGGAGGAGAATATGTCCAGTATGTGTGTGTTTTCTGGAGAGGAGGGAATGATATTTTAGGGTTAGAACCCATCTATATATATAGAGGATGTTTATCTTGGAGAATAAGTTTAGGGTTTGAAGAATATCCCTAATAATATGCTTTAAGAGTTTGTATGAATAATAAAGATCATAGTTTCATCTTTTTACTAACCAATTTCATTAATAAGCATTTTATAGTTTTTGTATTTTTTAAGAAGACACTAAACATGGGAGTAGTATTAACAATTGCTATATGGTTAAGGTGAGACACTTAATTTCAATAATATTAATAAGTAGGTTATGGGTTTAAGTTTTACGTACATAAAACAAAACAAATTAAAAATTTTCGTGTTGGGAATATTTTAGTTGTGGACTTGTGGGTGATCCAAATTAGCTTTAGAAAAATATATTAACAGCTCGTTTTTTGAGCCATGGAGCAACGGTACGTAGTGTTTAATAGGTGTCACTCTAATAGTGAATATATTAGAAGAAGAAAAAAACAACACCGAGTCACCTACACGACTCTTAATAATAAATCACGACCCACAAACTATCGAAGTTGAACATGCAGCCATGACTCATAATTCTGTGAGCCTAGGTACTTGGACTTTACAGAAGGTTTGTTACACATGATAATCCACAAGATGGAAGTATATAATTAATTTTATTAGACTTAATTGATTAGTTTACCACACTTATGCATCAACTGTTTGTACAGTCTTGTACTGTATGATAAATCAATCAAATTGTGTGGTACAAATATCACTTCCCTTAATTAAAATTGAGTAACTTCAATGATAAAACTACATATATGTATAATTACGAGTGCATTATATGATTTGTTATGTTACGGTAATCATTAATCAGCTCATCAGTTAAGGACCAAAGTTTCTTGTACTAGAGATATGGTATAAGAAAGATACCGGCGACAACCTCAGAACACTACCATAGCTGTATTGTGGTCTCCGGTTTTTGCATGATTGAAGATAAAGGTTGACAAGGACAACCTTCGATGCTTTAAATCCTCCATGCTTGTAGTGTCATTGTCAATCCACCCCAATTCATCATAATCTGGGATCCATGACCCAACTCCTGCCATCGGTTGGACCTCATCTTTGTATATTAGACACACCCCACATTCCATGATGTCGTTAAAGGGCAGGTCCAAACTTATGATAAGATCTTCAAAATCAAAACTATAACAAAGATTTTGAACTAAATTGATTGATATATATCCAATCCATACAAAGTCTGCACTTTGAGTGGCAGAGGTACTGGAATTTCAATCAATTTTTCTTCACCAGACGGTTTGAACTTGATATCAAGAAAATGTAATTCTATTGGAGAACAAAAGAGACAACATATGGCTAACCCTGCCATTCTAGTGATTTGGTTTTGAGGGAAATTTAGGCGGATCTTATCACCCAACATTCGGCTGCTGAACCACTGTGGAATTTTGCTTCCAGGAACTACGATGCTTAGCTGATGATTCACAGCAGCACATTTCTGTATGCACAATTAAACATAAATTGAACTTAGTTAATTGTTGTACAAAACATACATTATGAACATTTCAGAAACTGAGATGAGCGAGATACCTTGATTAAAGATTTCATCAACAGATTAGTAAGGTTGTTTCCACTCCCTTGATCCAATAGGAGTTTGTAGCAGCCACCGAATGAGATCTTAAATAACCACTTATATTTATCTGATAGATCACCAACTTTTTGCAAAGACGTGCAACGATCTGCCATCAGAACTTGAATAAGTGATGGAAGCTTATGCAGTTCCTTGAGGTTGTTGCAGTTTCTGAGGTTGAGGTATTTGAGATGAGAGAGCTGAGAGATGCTAGCAGGTAGCCGGGTCATGAGATTGTCTGATACGGAAGCGACAAAAATAAACCCGTCACCAAATTCTGGTAACGTGAGAACAAGGTTTCAAACAGAAAACCTAAAGTGCCTTTTATTAATTAATGAGAAAAACCAAATAATTTCATACATATGATATCTTTATATAATGCTCCTATCTACAAGATAGGCATGACACTTTGAACGTAACACAATCACTAATGGAATACAATTCCTTATTTTAATACTAGATAATAAGAAACACAATTGTAACTAAAAACTGTAATGGATTGACTCAAAACAGGCTCATCTTAGGCCGACCAGCTTGTACTGCTGCAGAGTCTTCAAGGCGGGTTGGTTTCCATCTGATCCGAATCCGTATCAATCTCCCCCACTTGAAAGGGACTCGTCCGCGAGTCATCGCCAGAATCATTATCACCATCACAGGGAGCTAAATCGGCGACATTGAATGTAGCAGATACATTATAATGGCCCGGGAGGTCAATCTTGTAAGCATTGTCGTTAATCCACTTGAGAACACGAAATGGGCCATTAGCTCGCGGTTGGAGTTTCCCAAAATGACCCGGCGGGAAACGCTCCTTACGTAAGTGTATCCAAACCAGATCACCTTCTTGAAATACCATCTTCTTACGGTGTTTGCTAACTCGTTTCTGGTACTGTAGATTATGTGTAACAATCTGATCACGTACTTGTCGATGAATATCTTGAATTTGTGCAGCCCGCTCAGCCCCATCAGCACTGTAATGTTCAGGATCATTGGAGGGAGCAAGGTCCACTGGAGTGAAAGGGTTACGACAATATACAACAAAGAATGGTGAAAAACCCGTCGACCCATGAGTCGACCGATTATATGCAAACTCAGCTTGTGGCAAAACCGTGTCCCACTGCTTTGGATTTTTTCCTACCAAACTCCGTAGTAAATTTCCAAGGCTTCGATTTGTAACCTCTGTCTGCCCATCTGTTTGAGGATGATGGGAACTACTAAACTGCAGCCGAGAACCCAGACGTTTCCACAAGGTGCGCCAAAAATGACTGATAAACTTTACATCTCGATCGGAAGTAAGGGTTTTTGGTATGCCGTGTAGTCGAACGACCTCTGAGAAATAAAGCCTAGCGACTTGGGACGCATCAAAGGTTTTTGAGCAGGGAATAAAATGTGACATTTTTGAAAATCGATCCACCACAACCATTATAGAGTCCTTTTGTTTCTGAGTTCGTGGTAACCCCAACACGAAATCTAAGCTCACATCTTACCATGGAACTGAAGGAACAGGCAACGGTGTGTATAACCCCTGATTGGTACTATGCGTTTTTGCCATATGACACGTGCGACAACGCTTCACAACCCACATGACATCCCTATCGAGTTTTGGCCAAAAAAATCGTTCCCGCACTAAGGTTATAGTTTTGTCTCGGCCAAAATGCCCGGCTAAAGCTCCTTGGTGGCATTCAAGTATAATAGCATCACGATAGGATGAGTATGGTACGCACAGCTTACTGCCCTTAAACAAATACCCGTCTTTCTTCTGAAAATCATTGAACGCCCCACTTGGCCTGACACCTTTCCCAGATTTCTCGGAAATCAGGATCATCGTGATAGAGGTGGCAGATGGAGTCGAACCCGGTAACATCAGCCCGAATTATAGTTGCTAGTGAGGGCCGCCGACTAAGTGCATCGGCCACAGAGTTGGCATGGTCGGCTTTGTGTTTGATTACAAAAGAGTATTCCTGTAGCAATTCCACCCACTTAGCATGCCTCGGGTTAAGTTTTGCCTGACCTTGAATGAACCGTAGAGCTTGATGGTCAGAATATAGGATGAACTCATTCGGAAGAAGGTAATGGCGCCAATGCTCAAGACTTCACACTATTGCATAAAATTCTTTATCGTACGTGCTATACTTCCGATGACAATCATTAAGTTTTTCACTAAAGAAGGCGATTGGGCGGTTTTGTTGTGTGAGTACTCCGCCAATACCAACACCCGATGCGTCACATTCAACTTGAAAAACCATATCGAAATTTGGTAGTGCCAAGACGGGGGCTTGTGTTACCTCTCTCTTGAGTGTCTCGAAGGCAGCTTGGGCTGCTGGACTCCATTGAAATTTAGCTCCTTTCAAACAATCGGTTATCGGCCTGACTATGGTGCTAAAGTTTCGGATGAATCGCCTGTAGAAGGAAGCTAATCCATGAAAACTACGAACATCATGGAGGGATATCGGTGTGGGCCAGGAGGTAATCGCCGAGACCTTCGAACTATCCATGCGGATTGCCTGACCCGATACTATATACCCTAGAAAAACAACCTCCGGGGTAAGAAAATGGAACTTCATTCGGTTTGCAAAAAGCTTCTGGTCGCGCAACACTTGGAAAATGGACTTAAGATGGTGGAGGTGTTGTTGAATGTTGCTGCTAAAAATCAAGATGTCGTCGAAATAAACAACGACACACTTCCCGATAAACGGTTTAAACACATGGTTCATGAGCCGCATAAACGTGCTTGGAGCATTGGAGAGACCAAACGGCATTACCATCCACTCGTACAGGCCATCTCGTGTTTTAAAAGCGGTCTTCCATTCATCACCGGGGCGCATTCGGATTTGGTGATATCCACTCCGTAGATCAATTTTGGAAAAAATAGTGGCTCCATACAACTGATCCAATAAATCCTCGAAACGGGGTATCGGGAACCGGTATTTAACTGTGATTTTATTGACAGCGCGACTATCAATGCAAATGCGGTAGGCACCATTCTATTTCTGTACAAGGAGGGCTGGAACGGCTCATGGGCTCATGCTTTCGCGAATAAGGCCTTTATCAAGGAGCTCAGTTACTTGTCTCTGCAGTTCTTCAAACTCTTTCGGGTTCATGCGATATGCTGGCTTGTTTGGAATGCTAGCCCCTGGAATGAAATCAATACAATGTTGTATATCACGGATTAAAGGCAAACCTGCGGGTATCTCGTCGGGGAAAACATCACTAAATTCAGCTAGTAAAGGGTGCACTTCGGCTGGGGCATTGCTGACGACAGGGTTTTCCTCGACAATGAGGAGGCCAAGGGTGCGAGAGTAATATTAATGCCATCCTTTTTAAAAGTATACGTATTGCGGAACCCGTCATGCCTAGCTCTCCTATCGTATTGCCACGGTCTCCCTAGTAGAATGTGACAAGCATCCATCGGAATAACTTTGCACCAAACCTCTTAGATTCAACTCTTCCAAGGAGGGCCATTTATTATGAATATCAATGGGTAAGTCGTCTTCCACAAGATTACTGTTGGTCAAATCAAGTATTCTCAAAGAACTTAAATGTAAGTGGCCCTAAATACCCAGATTATTTGGCTGTATTTTTTTTCCGAAAAATCTTCTTCAAGCTCCTGTTCTACATCCATGAGAATATTTCTAATTTCCATGGTCAAAACCTTAAGGCCAGTTAAAAGTATGATTGACAGTTATTCTGTCGCAACCATCAAGCTAACAAACTCTCCATCTCCCTAGAGATGTCTGGGAATCTTTCAAGATTCATGCAGTCAACAAGTAGAGTCTGTAATAGATGACGGGAAAATTTAAGATTGGAACCCTTTCGTGAAGCAAAACAGATTGGTGGACCTCCACCAAGCTTACAATATGACAAGTTTATGCGCTCAAGATTTAGGGACCCTGAAATATCTGGAAAAACTTGTCACTGAAAACGAAGGGTTTAGATTCATAAGGGTAATGGCAATGTATGTGGGCTGGAGTTTGGGTTGCATCCACCCATGTGGGAACACTGCCGCCATTGACATGGGTTGCATATCAATGGGTTGTGAAGCCATAGTGGATTGGGGAAAAAATTGTGACCGTTGAATACTTAATGGCTAGAAGACAAAAACCTTTGACCAGTGAAAGTGTGGAATATTTTTCTAAAAATTAAATAAATGTAGTGTGGGTTAGTGATGCCAACAAAATTAGGAGATGCGGGTTGAAAAAAGTGAAATTGAAATGTTATAAAGGGATTGGTTGAAAGTATGGATTGAATGGTGTGGTATGGGTTTCATTGCCATCGCTTACTTGAGTTCGGTGAGGATGACCTGACAGATATAGATAGTGCTCACAAGATCATTATGAGACAACAATTTGGACTTGGTAATTGTACCTCTTTCTGTATTTGTAGTTGTTTCATCTGACCTCGTCGCATTTCAAGGCCAACAAGAGTTGGGTTATCTGTTGTAATTCTCAACAATTCAAATGGGTAGAAAGACCAACAAATCCATCTTAGTTCTTCAGGGAAGTACGCCAGTTAACTGAAAGTCAATCTTCCTTGAACTTGAAGTAGCCTCGGTTTCTTTATGCTCTTGAAGACTTCAATATCACAGCAGGCGATAGAACTATCACCGCCACCATCATTCTCTGGCTCCACATAAGCTTCAACTGCTTCTAGTCTCTGGACCCAAAACAACAATTAAAGTAGGCATATTTCGCCAAAATTGAAATGCATTTATACTAATACAAGGGAGTGAAGATGTTGCCTGCTAGGACTAATGCATAACATAACATAGTACATGAGACTTCTCCAAATATACTTAAAAAGAGCAATTACATAATCGCCTGCCGGATATCTTCAATCTGCAGTTATACCTGATGGAACTTCTTAGGGCTGTCATACGAGTAAGGCATGCATGAGTAATAGACATACAAGAGCTCTTCATAAAGTATATCTATGTTCTATTCCAAGATTTAAGTATTTGGATCAAAGTATGAAAATTAAGAAGCATACAAACATAGATTACTCGGCTTAAAGGATAGTGAGTTAGTGACACATCAAGTATGTTAACTGTTAAGTATAGAGTTTGACTGTACATGTTGTAGAAACTAGATAATGTCACACTTTTTGTGCAGGCCACCTTCGAGCCCTTTTATTTTTTGGAAAGATATATGATGTAATTCTACTTTAAGGAATTGGCTGGATGGCAGTCTGGATGCTATGGAGAATGAAAAAAAGTTGGAGTATAATAGTGCTGATTGATTATGTTAAGAATGAGATTAAGATGCTAGAAACAACGGCAACAATGCCTCAACATAATGGACGTACAAAAAGGATGAGCACGGTTTGGAATGAGAGGAGAAAGAGCACTAGACTACTGGGAGGTTGTGGAAATTATTGGCGAACTCCATAAGTACAAAACTTGTTTGCTAAACCATGAATGAACCTCATTTCTATAAGAGTGTAAACTATGGCTAAACCGTGAATCAAGGTTATATAGCTTAAGTGTGTGAGAGAGAAAGTAGAGAGAAAATGTGGGAAAGTAGGGAAAATATGATTAAAGGTGTAACCTTACAAATGGAGATTGGAGGGGTTTATATAGGGCCAACATTTGCTCTAAACCCCCTCCTTAATTACAACTAAGTCCTTATCTAATTACAACACAAACCTTCCATACTTACTACATTAAATCAAGGACTATTCTATTACATAATTACAAAACACGCACTAACTAAATAATTAAAGCTAACAATCTCCCCCTTTAGTGCGGTTTTGTGAAGGTTCATCGTCTAGTCTTTTTCTTCTTTCTTTGTCTTCTGTTTCTTTTCTTGGTTGACGATTCGGGTTTGTCTTGATGAGTCCTTTGATCATTGAAGGCCCTTGTCTTGTATTCACTGAACTTCTCTTTCCAGAGGCGCTTGGGAATGAAATGAAATTTCGGATCAGATGGTCGGTTGGGGGTTCTATGATATGGATCTTTAAATAAACGTGATGAGCCCATTTGTTGAAAATCTTCAATGTTGAGTAGACTTTGTAGCTTTCTCTTTATCTTCATCGTCTTCGAGCAACTTTGACTTTTTGAATTCTCAAGCATTCTGTGAAAGCGAAGGCGAAGACTTGGGTTTCTTGTGGAAAGTGGAAGCTTGGAATGAAGTGCGGAAGCTTGGCTTAGTGTTGAGTGTAGAACTTGACTTGGTTCTTACATTACAGTCGTTGATTGTCTGTCTCTCGCTCCCCCTCAAACACACAAGTTTCTCAATAACAGATAATTAATCCAGAAAATGGTTTGTCGCTTTAGCTCCCCCTCAACTTGTCGTATGAGCGAAATCTTCTCTAAATCTTGCCCCCTCACTCAATCACTCCTTTCAAAATATACAATAAAAACATACTAAAAGATCCAAGACTAATTTTCCTTTTAGCTCCCCCTCAAACACACAAGTTTCTCAATAACAGATAATTAATCCAGAAAATGGTTTGTCGCTTTAGCTCCCCCTCAAAAGGATAATCAATCTCTGACGCTTTTCTCCCCTCATGATGAACACATGTAACGTGTTCATCATGCACAATGATTGATGACAATAACGGTAAATGAAAGGTATAACTATGAAGTAACGTCTCAATTACACATGTTTTGAACGGGTTGTACACTGATATGTGTACAAGCCAAATCACAACCACCTACTTGGATCCAGACGTTGGAACCCATGTAAGGGTGGGTCCAACTGGATATTTGAAGAGAGAAGTAGAAGGTTGTGCATAGTAAAACACTTTTTGTACACGAGGGTGAATGACTCGTGGTGCCAACTTAAACAACTCAGAGAGAGAGTATTTAATGGGAGTGCTTTTAGGTTTTGGTTTGGGTTTGGTATGCGAGAACCAGCCATATTGATCTCTATAACGAATGATTCCGGTGGTGGAATCCTTGAATATCTGGCAATGGCTGTTTATAGGCTTGAAGGGAGACCCGGTCTTGCGAGGTGTGTAATATGGGTTCATTTGTTTGAGGGTTTGATGAGGTTTAGGTAGAAGGATTTTGGTTTTGGTGGAATGAGGGTCTTTGGAGAATTTGGGAGTGGTATGAGCTGGTTTGAAAGATGGTTGTGGGTGTTTATTGTTTTGGTGAGATGGTTTGGTGTTGTGAGGATTTGTTTTGGTTTTGAAGGAAGGGTGTTGCTTGGTATTGGTTGATAATGTTGGGTGATTGTGGTTTGGTTGGGCATTTGAAGGAATGGTTTTTGTTTTAGTTGGAGATGGAGTGGTTTGGTTGAGAAGAGGTGATTTTGGAGCACGAGTTAAAGGAGAATTCACTTGATTTGACTTGGTTGCAAGTTGAGTCTCCAATGACAAGGAATGAACTTGAAGTTGTTGGATTAACTTCAAACATGTTTGCTCATTATTCTTCGAAGAAGTGGACTTGTTTTGCAAATCACGATTGAGCTTAGAAAGTTGTTGTTGCAAAACAAGTTCTTTAACTTGGGTTTCGAGGATGGTTTCAATGAGCTCTTTGTAAGAAATATCCAACTCATTGGTTAAATTGATAATCTTTGACTGCAAATGATCATTGTCTTTTTGAAGACTTTCCATGTTTGGCAAAATGAGATCATTAGCAGATTTGAGCTCTTTGTTCTCAGATTTGATTCGATCAACTTCAGATTGAAGACTTTCCATGGCGGACAAACTGAAATTATTAGCAGATTTGAGTTGCTTAATTTCAAGTTGAAAACTGTTGTGTTGTGTCATGATTGTCTTAAATATTTCCACATTGACTTGTTTTTCCTCAAAAATAACCACTCCACATGGAAACGAACTGGTACAACACATACAAATGTGATTATCATTTTTTTTTTTTTTTTTTTTTTTTTTTTTTTTTTTTTTTTTTTTTTTTTTTTTTTTTTTTTTTTTTTTTTTTTTTTTTTTTTTTTTTTTTTTTTTTTTTTTTTTTTTTTTTTTTTTTTTTTTTTTTTTTTTTTTTTTTTTTTTTTTTTTTTTTTTTTTTTTTTTTTTTTTTTTTTTTTTTTTTTTTTTTTTTTTTTTTTTTTTTTTTTTTTTTTTTTTTTTTTTTTTTTTTTTTTTTTTTTTTTTTTTTTTTTTTTTTTTTTTTTTTTTTTTTTTTTTTTTTTTTTTTTTTTTTTTTTTTTTTTTTTTTTTTTTTTTTTTTTTTTTTTTTTTTTTTTTTTTTTTTTTTTTTTTTTTTTTTTTTTTTTTTTTTTTTTTTTTTTTTTTTTTTTTTTTTTTTTTTTTTTTTTTTTTTTTTTTTTTTTTTTTTTTTTTTTTTTTTTTTTTTTTTTTTTTTTTTTTTTTTTTTTTTTTTTTTTTTTTTTTTTTTTTTTTTTTTTTTTTTTTTTTTTTTTTTTTTTTTTTTTTTTTTTTTTTTTTTTTTTTTTTTTTTTTTTTTTTTTTTTTTTTTTTTTTTTTTTTTTTTTTTTTTTTTTTTTTTTTTTTTTTTTTTTTTTTTTTTTTTTTTTTTTTTTTTTTTTTTTTTTTTTTTTTTTTTTTTTTTTTTTTTTTTTTTTTTTTTTTTTTTTTTTTTTTTTTTTTTTTTTTTTTTTTTTTTTTTTTTTTTTTTTTTTTTTTTTTTTTTTTTTTTTTTTTTTTTTTTTTTTTTTTTTTTTTTTTTTTTTTTTTTTTTTTTTTTTTTTTTTTTTTTTTTTTTTTTTTTTTTTTTTTTTTTTTTTTTTTTTTTTTTTTTTTTTTTTTTTTTTTTTTTTTTTTTTTTTTTTTTTTTTTTTTTTTTTTTTTTTTTTTTTTTTTTTTTTTTTTTTTTTTTTTTTTTTTTTTTTTTTTTTTTTTTTTTTTTTTTTTTTTTTTTTTTTTTTTTTTTTTTTTTTTTTTTTTTTTTTTTTTTTTTTTTTTTTTTTTTTTTTTTTTTTTTTTTTTTTTTTTTTTTTTTTTTTTTTTTTTTTTTTTTTTTTTTTTTTTTTTTTTTTTTTTTTTTTTTTTTTTAAGTACTAATACAGGGTTTCGGAATTGTAGTACTAATACAGGGTTTCGGAAATGTAGTACTAATACAGGGTTTCAGAAATGTAGTACTAATACAGGGTTTCGGAAATGTAGTACTAAAACAGGGTTTCAGAAATTTAGTACTAAAACAGGGTTTCAGAAATTTAGTACTAAAACAGGGTTTCAGAAATTTAGTACTAAAACAGGTTTTGGTAAATTTAGTACTAAAACCGGTTTTCAGAAATTGAGTACTAAATCAGGGTTTCAGAAATTTAGTACTAAAACAGGGTTTCAGAAATGTAGTACTAATACAGGGTTTCGGAAATGTAGTACTAAAACAGGGTTTCAGAAATTTAGTACTAAAACAGGGTTTCAGAAATTAGTACTAAAACAGGGTTTTGGAAATTTAGTACTAAAACCGGTTTTCAGAAATTGAGTACTAAATCAGGGTTTCAGAAATTTAGTACTAAAACAGGTTTTGGTAAATTTAGTACTAAAACCGGTTTTCAGAAATTGAGTACTAAATCAGGGTTTCAGAAATTTAGTACTAAAACAGGGTTTCAGAAATTTAGTACTAAATCAGGGTTTCAGAAATTTAGTACTAAAACAGGGTTTCAGAAATTTAGTACTAAAACAGGTTTTGGTAAATTTAGTACTAAAACCGGTTTTCAGAAATTGAGTACTAAATCAGGGT